>CM021107.1:124975241-125389580 GCA_007115665.2 Sequoiadendron giganteum | reverse complement strand
TTTGAGAGAATTACCAGTAATAGGAAGGATAGAATGGTCAAATTTAGAGCCTATTGCCTATCAAAGAATGTAACTTAATGATAAATCTTGGTAGTTTAGATGTGCAAGAAGCTTCCCTTGTTATATTCTTTGGAACATTTTAGATGAAGATGAAGAAAAGATTTAGGATTTTAGTAAGTGTTGTGGAAATATATTTTGAAAACATAAATTTTCTTATGTCTATAGATTTATGTCACATGGAAGCAGTTGAATCAAGGTTAGTTTGGATATCTAAATTGGATTATGAAGTGTCAGAGGATAAAGTTGATAAATATGCTAAAATTATTTTGGAAAGCCCTAAGGATCTCAATGTAGAAGGTAACTCAGATAGCATGACCAGAATAGGGAAGAAAATGAAGAGTGTTGTTAAGCAAGAAGGTGTAGAAGAAAGTGAGCTCAAACATGAGCATGAAAGAATAAATTTATTCAGAGAGCTATGGAAGAATTGCAAAAGGTTATTTTTTATGCTAATTTTGATTCATATATTTATGTTGTAAAGAATCTCTATAGCATGATTAATTCTTTGAAGGTCTACATCTCCGAACTTGAAATGTCTACTAGAATTAGGTATGATGAAGGAAATTTGGAATATATCAAAGGAAAATGTATAAATGCACATGATTGAGTAATGAAGGAATTGGAGAGTGTACAAGGTTGGGAAAAAGGGGAACAAGAACTACTTTCTTTTTGCCTAGATTGGTTTGGCAGTACACTAGATATGAGAAATGAAATAAGGAGGAGTGAGTCTTGGTTGAGCACTCAAGTAGGTACATACAGGTTAGTAGAAGATAAAGATAATAAGAAGTGGTCCTACATTGCGAAGCTTCAGGAAAAATACTTCTTGCTACAAGATCGAAGGATAGATGTTATCAAGAATTTGTGGCATTAAAAGACATGATTAAACTCAGAAAAACTTTTGCTTCTATTGCTTTTGGTTGTATTGCTGAATTATTAGAGATTAATCTTAGTCCCAATAATTTAACTGATGGTGTAGAGTCCTTAACTAAACTTTAGTTATTTTACAAGACTCTTGTTAGTGAAAAAGGATCATGGAATGAAGGTAAAGAATCATGGAAGGCTATCCTAGAGAGTCTTAGAGGTTCCTCTTCAAGTTAATTCAAGGTTGTGTTCATATATTTTTGGTTACATTTTAATGCATATTTGCATATATACCGGACCCCTTCCTTTGTCATTCATGTCAAAGGGAAAGAGATAAAGAGATAGAGAGACAGAGGGAAAACATTTTTGTGAAGAATAGTTTTGATAGGGGGAGTAGTCAGAATATTCAGTTGCGGTATACTGGAAAATGTTTTTGTCATGCATGTTTCCATGAATTCCAAAGGGGGAGATTTTTGGAAGCTTTGAAAAATGAGCATGAAGTATGCATGGTTGTGTTGGTTGTTCCTATGTTTTAATTGATACCAACATGGTCATAAATGTTGATGCAAAAATTTGACAAGGTAACAACCTTTATGGGAAACTCAGTTAAAGGGGGTACCTGTTGCACTGAACTGAGTAACCTCCAGATTTTAAAGAAATCATCTTCTTCTATAACTAGGGTTTTGAATGGGAAAAGGAAGTAGATATAAAAATAAAAGATCTAACTAAGGCAATGCACCAATATTTATATGTAAAGCACAATAAATCTATCTTTTGGATGTGATTTAAGGGCTCATTCAACAATCTGCTATGTCCGAAAATAACAATCATCAAAGAGAAAGACCTGAATAGTTCATTTCATAACATAAAAATAGTTTGTATGGAAACTTACTGAAAAAGAAGAGTCAAAAGACATGGTCTTAAATCAATATTCTTTTAAAATCATTGAAGTTGCAAATAATCTATTAAGTAACAACATAGTATAATGTCTTTCAAATGGTTAAGAAACAAAGATGCCAAATTACAAGGGCACAGTTTGTGAGTCTTTACAATTATCTAACAAAACAAGAGGCTAAGTTTCTTCCTAATCCTTTTGTATGTATATTTTTTTTTACCTCCAGCAAGGTTGAGAGAAGTAGTATATATAGCCAAAGGCTTCCACCACCTATGAGCCCATAACAAAAAAGATTCCTCATCATGAATACAATCACCGGTGAGCTAGATGCATTCCCTACGAATGATGGCAGTGGCCCTAGCATTTGAAAATAGCTAAGTCTCGAGCGAGCACATGTCGTAGCCATGTAGAGTTATTCATGGCGCATGGTAGGATATCGAGGCTTGAACTTTGTTCCATCTTTTTTGTAAATGAAATGCCCATTATGAGGACACGTGGAGGAGTCTTCAATGTATCAGCACCACTATGGGGCCTACTTAAAAGTTTGTGCGATAGGAGGCAACATGGCATGTGATCAGGGCCTGAAGCAGAAGGAAAGGGAAGCTCCCCTTTAATGAGAGATTGTATGACACGTGGCAGCAGCGGGTTGAGCTTGTTGAGAGGGTAGCCAGAAGACTTCAAAAGCATCGGGCGTAGTCAAAAATCAAGAAAAACATCAAAACAACCTGAAGGGAGCATGGGATATATTTAATATCCATAGCTTTTGGTTACTATCAAGGGAATTTCACCTACAAAATGATGCACTCAAAAATCTTTGGTTTCACAACCACGACCTTATTCATTGAGCATTAGAGTCCGAGCTTAGAAAGGATAATCTACAAGGGTAGCCAGTCGGCCTCGGAAGGCGTTGATATGGTGCACAGATTCTCGTGTGCCTCATGCAAATTGATTACCTCTTTAAATGGAAACCTCATAGATACTCCAGACCTAGCCTCAAGCTGAAAAAGAAACTGTGTGATCTGATGAGTGCCACCTTCGATATCCTCAGTGGTAGGAAGTTGGTTGAAGTTCTGGAAAGTGGATAAATCATGCTTCTTCTCCTTGATTTTGGCTATAATTTTCTCCGCAGTAGCCACTAATTTGTCAAAAAGAAATGGAGAGGGTAAGCCCATCTGGTTTAGTTGGAAAAAACTTGCCCACATGTTATCCATAGTTCATCCCAATGTGACTGAGTAGCGTTGAGCATGAAGGGTGGCTTCTTGGCAGCGGATAGACTCTTTTACAAACCTAGCGGTTGACCTCCAATTTTTAACACCTGCTCATACCAGATCCTCTCTTGGCATGGTGTATAGCCTATCCAACAAATTTTCTACTTTGGGAACCTTTTCCCCTATGAATTGTTGGAATTGTTCCATTTCACTGTGAACCTCCCTGCGAAACTTTTCTGCCTCCTCCATTAACTGAAGTGTGGGTTGGAGAGTCGGACATAAAGCCTTGACTCTTTCCTAGTAGGAAGCGTATAGTTATTGGGATACTAAGTGGAGGTCTGACTGTGGAGAAGGAGTTTGAACAATCTTCTTCAAGAGATTAATCTTTCCATCATTCATCCCAATCTCTTACATCAACCCCAAAAAACATTCAGCAGTTGTGGAGAGTTTCTCCTACAAGGCCCTTTGTTTGGCAAGCCATTTTTCCTCGGTTTCGCCTCAGGTTGCAGACTCTTCCTCTAGGGAAAGCTTGATCTTCTGTAGGTCCTATTTAAACTAATCCTATGTGCTTGCTAGATTCATCTCTTTCAGTTGTACTACTTGCTCTAACTGAGTGCACAGTCGCTACAACTCTTTGTTTTTTTTCTAAACTTCCCTCTCCGATTGGGCCAACCGATCCTGTAATTCTTGATTCCTTTTTCGTAACTCAACCACTTGATCTGACTCTTGGGACTGGAACCTCTCGAGATCCCTTTGTAGGCCATCCTGCTCCACCTATGAATTTTGTGTGAAGCACACCCTTTCTACCTCTCATGATTTATCCTTGGCCAATAGGACTTCTATTCTTTCTTTAATAGCCTTGAGCTCATCATCCGCTTTCTTCAACTTGCGACCAGACTTGATAAAGTCAATGGTTACTACCCATTGTGTCTCCTCCATTAGTTCAACCTTATCTTGTGGTTGGGAACCATGCAATTCAAGTCCAACAACATAGACATCATTGTCATCGAGATGCATTTCTCTTTGTAATTTGGTAACATTAGGGTGCATGGTTGTGAAATGCAATGACTGTTGACAATCATTATAAACTATTCTCACTTTGTGCTCTATTGGCTTCCTATCAACCTTTTCTTTTTTCTTTTGGAGTCGGAGAGCTCGAGCTTTCTTTGTTGTATCACTTTGTGACAAGAATTGAGTCAAAGATCTAATGCATTCACCTGCAAAGGGTGCATCGGGAGGGACAGCGAAAGGGAATGAGAGGCAGGTGACCTTAGATGTTTTCTTTTTTGGAAGGGCAACCATGAGTGGAGAGAAGGGAGGAATATTCCAAATCCCAAGTGGCGAAGGCATGGGAGGACTCATGGGAAAGGGTGGTGGAAATGGAGATGCAACAGGCTCCATTTGCTGCAAAGGTTGGGTCAGAGTTGATTCAGCAGAGACAAAAGGGATGGTAGTTTTAGATGCCAAGGGGGAAGTAGCCATAGATATGGATAGGGAGGAAAATGAAGGGGATGATGGGGCTCCAACGAGAGATGAAGTAACTATGAGGGAAGTGAAATCCATCTTTCCAAGATGGGAAAATTGGGAGAAACCTCCTGCAATCATTACAATGGGGACAAATCTAAAGATAAGCTAACACTTGGAGTGATGGGTGTCACAGAGGTAGTGGAAGAAACAAGAGACTAGGAGTTGAGAAGAGGGGGAAAGAAAAATACCTGAGTGGTGGAATCTATCTCTAAGCCTTGGCCCATTGCAACCTCCTACAAACTCTCTCTTGAAGTAGCATCAGTGTGATGTCTTTTTCTTGGTGGAGAGATCTCCACATCTACTACTTCTACCGATAGTTGTGTTCCCCTAGGCTTTGTTACAGCCCAAGTTTGAGACTACGAAGACCCTGATCATGAAATATTTATTTGCAAACTCCTAACAGCTACACTAGGCTTTTCTCTCATTCCTTTAACCTCCTTCACTACATCATCTCTTGGCTCCTTCTATTTTTTCTTCCCCTTGTTAGAGCATTATGTGGCCTCTTCAAGTTTGGCTGCTTTTGCATCACTTGCATCAGCATCAGCATGCTCCCATTCTAGAGAGTATTGATATAATCATCGGTGTTGAAGACTGATGGGTCCTAGAGCAAAACAAGGGGGCACTTGATCTCCTAGTGATAAATCCAGAAATCATTGATCTTTTTTGACTTCTAGCCCTATTCGCTTATCAGACTATTTCGGAGGGTAGCACTCATGCTGCATTTTTTGTCTACCCTCCCCTTAGGGAGATAAAACTCGAGCCATGATAGCCTCCAATTATATATTGGCATGCGCACCAAGTTGACCCATAGCCTACTAATATACTCTAGAGGGTTTCAACGTGCTTTCCAGTAAAGCTGAGGGTTGTGCTTTACCTTAATGAATGTTTCACTCAAATCATCCTTGAGGTTGTAGTCCCACTTATCACAAATAAACACCAACCCAAGATGATCCAACTTTGCTTCCAACAGCTCAACCAGTTTCTTCTTTACCATGACCACTATTTTGTAGCTCAACAAGCATTTGAAAAACCCTCTCTTCTTCTTCTTTGTGTTAGAACAAAGGGTCTAGTCCATAATGACCAATTGTCCAAACACTTCAAGAGCCAAAAATTGATTGGTGACGAATGTTGGGAGTCAGATTCGCTGTTCCAAAAATCCACGCACTCAGACAAATGTAAAATCCTCCCCGAGGAACCAGTAACACTTGGGGAACAGGGTTTGAATCCAGCCAGTTTGGTTGGCCGACAAGCGATAGTAGACACCATCCTCGCTCAAGTCGCGCAAAATCGAAATCAAGAATTTCTCTGAAAATGCATAATAATTATAGGTGGAAGAGAGGATGTGAGTCCATACTGAAACTGGCTTCTGATGCCTCTTCTCATCAAATATTGATAAATATATTTTTTCCTTGAAGAAATTGGGGTTTTGATGTAGAAACATATAGGCAAGAAGAGAAGGATATCTGAACTTACAAACAGTTTCGAACTCAATAATTTTCTTTTGTATATCTTTAACAATCATGTCTATGAAATCATACCAGAAAGGGTCACGGTGCCTCCTTAGCTAAAAACCTAGACCTAACTGAGATTCGTGTACGATCATGTCATCATCTTGTAGACATGGAAAATGTACAATTTGGGTTTGAAACACTTGATCTTGATTATTAACAACATTTCTTCTTGAATCATACTCTCAACTTTTCATCATATTCTACCTCTTAATTTAATGAGTCATAATACATTTAATTAAGTCTTTCTCCTCTGGTGATTAAATTAATCAATTTAATCTTAATTAACCTAACATTTCTATTTAATGAAATAATTCATTTTATTTAATTAAATTCTCTAAAGTCCTCTTATTAAATTAAACCTTATTTGAGTTCATCTAACATATTCCTCCTTGGTTAAATAAATCAAAATCATTTATTTAATTAATAATTGCCTCTCATTTTGATTTAAATCAATTCATAAATTTAAGTCTAAATTGTCACATCTCCTAATTCTTCATTAAATTAATCAAATCCTTGATTAAGTTAATCATTCTCATTAAAATCCTCTATAGAATGCAACTTGCACAATAAATCAATTACTTTGATTTATTTAATTCTCCATTTTCCCTCACATAGCATCAAAAGAGAATATTCCCCTATTTGAATTCAAAAAGTCCAAGTAGACTTGTACATCCAACAAGGCATTCATTCCTCTTACATGTCCGTGTGCATTGAGCCAAGTGGCATTTATTTCATTCCTTTTTCCCTCTCACATGTCATTTTTCAAATTTGAAATTCCACCTAATGGCATTTATCATGCACATTGACCAAAATGTGTTCATTCCTCAACCATTCACATCTTGACAAGTGGCACTTGCCCATTGGATGTTGAATGGTCCCACATTGCTCTATTTCATTTTCTCTTCCATTTTGGAAATCTATAAATTGGAGACTCTTCTCCTCATTTAAAAAAAGACACAACTTTGAGTAGACTTACTATGCTCAAATTCACCTTCACTTCACAAATTTCAAGCAAGGTTACTCTCTTCATTTGAGAATTAATCTTGCCCATAACATCATTTAGCTTGTTCAAGGATTGGGAAAGGGCTGCTTACTACACAACAAGGTGGCACCAATCCATTATGAGATAAAGGTTTAATTATGTTTCTTATATGCTTTTGTTTAACTTATTTTTCTACTCATTGGTTGCATATTTAGACATGATTAAATATTTCATAGGGATGTCTAAGTTTGTTGGTTTAAACTAACTTTCGTGCTAACAACATGAAATTGTTTAAGCCATTTCTTGCAGATTTTAGCTTATCCACATTCTAGCGCTAGAAGGAGGGTGGACTTCTAAATTTGTTTTACTGATATCTCTGCTACAGGAAATTTCAATTCGCATAGATGTGTTTAACTGTTCTATTGATAGTAGCTTCTGCTGTTATTTATGACTAAAAGTAAAATAAATAACTAAATAAATAACCTTTTGTAGATCGTTGCAATTCACAAAAAGATAATTATTTACGTTTCTATTCCTTTATGTTATACGTTGTCTGAGAAATCTTCTATTTCTTTATAGTTTAACGGATGAGAAATTTTCCATGGATCACAAATCTTGAATTTTCGTTGATAAAGTGTTTAATATTCATATATCTTGGAGATAAGTAAGCTAAAACATTCAAATCATAATCTGAACAGGTCTTGCTATGAGCTATTTTCCTGTGTCTTTCCTCGTAGATTCTCTTGTGCAGTTAATACAGCTTCTCACTGCCTTACCATAGCCTACACTTCCACTGCTCATAGTACCACGATATCCACCACCATACCGCAGGCTACCCTTCCACCACCCGTGGTATCGCAGTATCATTTTCACCTCCTCTGCCTCCGACATTCCTTACCGCTTAAGCACAACCTTCTTTCGTACGCCCGCAGTAGCGCAGTAACCACGCACTGTCTTGTCCGCGTCATCACCAGCTAAGTCTCACCCCCCGCGATATTGTAGTTAACCACCACAGTCTTCACCGCCTTACCGCAGTCTACCCGCTAACCCCCGCGGTAGCGCAGTAACCATCCACTATCCTCACCACCTTACCGTGGTCTACCCGCTAACACCCCAGGTATCGTAGTTAGCCACCATTGTCCTCACCGCATTACCATGGTCTACCACCTAACCTTCTGCGGTATTGCGGTTAACTGCCATGGCCTTCACCGCATCACTGTGATCTATCACTTACCCCTCCGCGGTAGCATGGTAAACCTGTTAATTGTTTCTCGATTGTCACCGCATTACCGTGGTCTCCTGCTTCACCACCAACGGTAGTGCGATAAACATGCTAACCACTGCCTGACTATCATTGCTAACTGCCACTGCACCACTGAAGGCTTCCATCAGACCACCTGCAGTATAGCGGTAGCGGTCTCGGCCGACTGTGTGAAGCCGCCAACCGCGATACCATAGCCTATGGTAAAATAATAGAGGGGTTTAATTTGGGAAATAAACAGTGAGGAAGGAAATTTTTTGCGTTCATAAGGGGGTTAAATAAAAAGAAAATTAGAGATGGCAATTTTTTTTAAAAAATAACTTATGATTAGGACATTAATACATGAGATATTTTTATGAAATATTTTATTAACTTTGTATTTTCTTTTGAAGGTTTAACATCGGAATTAAGCCAAGACAAAATGAGATTGGAGAAATTCACAAAAGCATTTTTTAATGCTTGTTGAGCTAGATTTTTCACCTAATTTCAAACCATCTCACATCTGTTTTTGGGGCTTAAAATTAACCATTTTGGCTTGATCTTTTGGTTAAAATTGAACCTTAGAAATTTACTAGATTTCAATTTGGATCTAAAATTGAACAAGGCAATCTCACATTTCCTTTGGTGCATAAAAATAATTCATTATTGCTTTGAAGAACTTAAAATGAACATGTGTTTTTCGTATCTTGTAATTTTTTTTGCAAAGTAGTGTCATTTGAAAATGCGTATACGCTTCTCTCGTGCTTCACGGCAATCTTGAGAATCAAAAGTCTTTTTGGTGACACTAACTTGCATAAAATATTGCCTCCACATTTCAATTTGGGTACTTAACAATTGAACAAAACATGTGAGTGTGAGTAAACTTATTGTGAGTGTTCTCCCTTTGTTTCTAAATGAAGGTTGATCGAACTACGAATATGTTTACTCACTTTTTTTTATCTTAGTGGGCCTGCCTTGTGGGAAAAATTAATCACCCAAGGGAACAACCCAACCGGGAACACGCTAAAGCCAAGCGACTTCCAACCAGTATATAAGTGTGGATTCTTGAGGAAAGTTCAAGAATCACGAGGATTATTCTAACAAGATGGACAGAAATGGACTCTCGTCGATTTTGGATAATCCCCCATGAACGGAATGCCCGAATTAGAACCCTTTGTTTAGAAAAAGGCCAAAACCTTATCTATTTTGTTGGTGTAAAAGGTCATGTCCTTTGAAGCCGCCCCACGTTATACATGCAGTTTTGTTGTAGAAATGGAAAGTATGCCATGGGAGATTCATGGGTACTAATGCTTGGCTGACCCGAGAAGTGTGTGTCATGGAGGGGAGCCAGTGTGGTCAAGCATTTAGCCATTCGCATAAAATATGCGAAGCTGGATTTATCCAAGTGGGAACCCAACAGAATATTGTCTCATCATCCTACGGTTGTAAAAAGTGCTTGGAAGTGGAAAACACATTGCTTGGTTCCCAAAAACATTTGCAAAATGAACATTCACAAGAACTTTGAATTTCAAACCCCTTGTAGGAAAAAAATACCTTTGACGAATTTAAGCACTCTTGCTTTCCCTAGGGATCATATCCCTAGAGGTTTCTAAGTGTTTGGATTCTATCATCATTTTTTTTCAATAAGGTTAAACATGGGTAACTTTGGCCCTATTTTCCTTGATTTCCACACAATGGACCTTGTGGGATGAGAAAGAACATGGGACATTAGACATATAGTTTGAAACATAAGCAAGCAAGTGCCTTTGATAAAAAGAATTCATTAAGCCTAGATAAAGGATAAATTGAACCTCATATGTGTTGTTCCAAATGATTTCCCGAAAGGTCAAGATTCCAAAACCAAGGTTCAAAAGGATAAGTCTAAAATCCCATGAACAACACCTTGAAATGATCCTTGAAGTCAAAGAGAGACTAGTATACAACTTCTACAAAAAGGCTTCAAGGAATAATCCAACTTTGTATGTGTTCTACTATCAACAAAATCTTGAACTTTTTGAAAGGTTTGCTTTCCTCTCATAGGAAGTCCAGCGTGTTCTTCAACACCAAGGTCTTGTAAAAAGAGTTGTATCTAGGTTCAAGTCTAAGATCAAACTTGTCATCCTCATTCATCTCTCCATCAAACCAAATCTCATCCCATCATCAAACTTCTTGAGAAGTCTAGAAAAATCACACATGCTCAACTTAAAGGGCTAAACCAATATCACCCTATCTTGGCTTAACACACCTAGCCAAAATAGTCAAAACTTTTGGACGAATTTACCTCTAGGATAATGCTACTTCCTGAGGTCTACTAGTTCACAATCACATTGGCTTAACACACTTAGCCAATTCATCCACTTGTGCAAGTTCCCCTAGGATAACACAACTTCCTAGGGACTACAACTTCACTACAATCTTGTTTGACTAAATACACATAGTCAAACCATTTTAATCAATCTAAGTCCTAACAAGTTTAGCATAACCCTTAAAAATCTCTCCAAAAGGTTTCATTCACTCACTCCATCCATTACCCAAGCATCATTACCACCCTCTTTGATATTTGGCTTCCCTAGTTCTTCCCTTTTGAGCCTAAAAGGTTAGGATCAAACGATCCCCATTTTTTATGGTTCAAACAAGATCACAATACAAGAAGAACATGGAAAATATCAGTGAAATATCAACTTTCGTTGACATGAGTCAAGTAACCTCTAAAATAAACCTTGTGGGATCAAGCAATCCCCCAAGTAACTCTTCTTTTCCATCACAAAATCCTCAAGAGGAGAGCTATGAAGAGGACATCAAAAATGAAGACATGGGGATGACAGAATATGAAATGATAAAAATAGTTCAAAATCCAGAGAATCACAAAATTGTTAGTGCCATGTTCAAAAACTTAAACACGCTAGTGGAAGGAGGGGTACAGTTCCCTTCCGACCTTGACACAAGCACTAGTATAGACATGCCTCTTACAGATACATCCCCAATGTCAAATGCCAATCAATAAATACCTCGTATCACGTCGGCCATCACACCAACCTCACCAAATATAAACAAGGGGAGTTCCATGTTCCAAGAATTGCAAAAGCATCGCCTTGTGGCCAACAAAGAGGTGGCTATCACTACCGCACCAGATAATTTTGTCCCAGTAAACCCATTACACCCATACGTTCCACTCACATTCCACAATCTTGTTAGTTCATCTTCATTCCATGCCTCACCAGCTTGTGAACCAAACATACAAACTTCCCTATCACAAGGAGAAGGTGGTTTGTTTGGAACAACCGATGTTGCTAATCCTTTTTCTTTCTAAGGCAGCATACCATCTCTTCCCCCATTTCCATTCACAACCACGTCACCACTCGGAGTGGGATTTCCTCCCCTAAACATTGATAGTTTCTTAGAACAGGGCAATGTGAACATCACATCGAATTCCCTCTTTTTTCCCGCAACATCACAGCAACAAGTGGTGACCATCCAAGTTGTTGTGCAATTTTTGCACACACGCCCCACTGAAAGTGGGTACCCTCTTACTTCACTTTTTTGTGTTTTGCCCCTTCTTTTCTGCAGGTTTTTGCTTGCTTGGGTTTGTGCTTTAATATCCATCTTGCCAATTGAAGTGGCACACTTATGAAATTCGTTGAGAATCTTAAGTTTTGGACTTGATCTCTAAGTTTTCACTATTCTCAAGAAAATTCGTATGGTCTGGATTCCCCGAAGTTTTTGCGGTCATGGTTGTCCTGTTGAATGCATTAATGGCATTTCTGTGGAGGTTCTGGGGCTTTGAAACATTGATTCTTTTGGATGTAATTGATCATTTGAGTTTGTGCATTTTCTATCATTTGGGCTTGTGTCTTGGGGTTCTTGGAGTTTTGTTGGATATCTAGATTTTTGAAGCCATTTGGACTGTGCATTTACATTTCCTGTGCATGGATTGTATCCAGTTTGCATTGAACGGTTATTTGTTGGCTTCACTGGTTTCGACCTTTGCGCTTCCATGGTATGTAGATGTTCCATTTTCTCTGTTGATTTCAATTGCTTTTCTTCATTTAAGTGGGAGTCCTTTGTGATTTCCTCATTCTTCTGGGTGTGCGTCACCATTGAGTGTTTTGAGGTTTTCCATTAATGTACCAGTCTGTTTTGATTGATTGAATGTTTATGCCTAGTTAGGTGTTGCTTCTTATTTTGGGCATTTGCTTGCTTTAGTTTTAAACTCTCCATTCTAGTGTATGAGTGAGTCATGCTTCGCCCTTGTGCTTTCATGGCATACATTTAGAGTTCTTGGCCTAGGGCATGGCTAATCCTCTTCACATTGTCATGAAGAGTGTCATTAGTTCATGTTTTATTCATTAGAGGCCTAGGTCGAGTTGGTTTCAGAGTTCTGGCCTAGATCCGAAGTGATTTTAATCATTTTGGTAAAAGTAGTTAAGATGTAAATAGGTTCGGGTTTTCGAGGTACTCACAGAATTCTGATTCCTCCGGATTTCCCCAACTTTTCTATCTCTTCCTCCTTTGTCACTTTTTACCGGATTTCATTTTATTTCGCCAAAATCCATCCCATCCGGATTTTCTCAATGTCCGCGGTTGGGTCATTTTACCGATTTCAAGCTTTAATACTGTTATATCTGGATTTCGCCAAAATCCATCCCATTCGGATTTTCCCGAATTGTCCGTGTCTCTTCATTTTTCTCAGGTTAGTTATAACTATTGTTGTTTTCACCAAAATCCGTCTCTAGCAGATTCTTCCAAGTTTTTTTGGGAAATGTTGAATTTGATGGTTATAAATGATGGGTTCATTGGTAAACTATTTGATTGATATAAGGAGCTTATGCTAAGTATTTTTAATGGTTTTTCTTTGTTAATTGATGATTTTGAATGATATTATGGGATTTTGTATGTTTGGTTTGCTGGAATCCGCCTAGTCAGGATTTTCCCAAAAATCCATCCCAGTGCAGAATCCACGAGGGGGGCTAAATCCTGAACTTTGAGGTAATGACCTTCTACACTTGTTACTTCTTATGGATCTAATTGTGGTGACCTTTATGTTTTTGCAGGTAGGATTAGGACAGAATGTTGTTGGTTGAGGCAAGGGGAAGGCAACAGATCCAGGTGCAGAGACTTCTGCCATCTCAGATGCAAAAAAGGTAAAGTTGGATATAAAGAGTAGAATTCTTGAGAGTAAGTTGACCTCAATTTGGTTAGGAGTCATAGATACAAACGTAGGCATGTGGGACTACAAGTATTTAAAGGCTAAGATGTCAGCACCGAGCCCTCTTCTATTGGCAAAAAGAATGGTGGACTCCGGGTTGGCTCATGTGGCAGGTTTTCCTTCTACAGTGCAGTGCTATGAGCTAGTACTTGAATGTGCCAGAAACTATTATAGAGGGACACAGAGAGTAATTGGACCCCAAGGAAGGATTCTTGTTGGTTTTTGTCTTGTGGCCATTGCTGCAACCTTTGACATGCCTGATAGGTCCCATGTGGTGGGCTTTGACATAGATGTTGCTAAAAAGTATTATGAAGAGAACATTTTCAAATCTCAATAGGTGATCAACTCTTGGCTAGAGAAGCCTAAATCCCATTTCTCTAAGTTGCCTAAGCAACTATTTAGGCTTAAGTTCAAGAGAGAGTACTATAATGCCATCACTCTTCTTAGCAGGTTGGTGGGATTGAAGAGTGTAGGTGTTTTTGAGACCTAGATGTTTAATGTGATTGCCAGAATGGAGTAGGGAATCGACTATCATTGGGCAGGTGTTATCAGTGTTGTGATCCATCATCAGTTGTGTAATGTCTTGCAGACCAAGACTTTCACTATGACCTCTTACCTAGTGTATTCATTGGCCAAACTTCATCCATATAAGGGGTTGAGCACTAGGGGTAATTTTTGGTAGGATGCTATCTATGAAGTGTATCCATAGTTGCACTTGATTGGTGGAAGCTACAGGAGGTCAAATGATGCCTCCACAATGTACATTACCAGACTGCTCCAAGGAGCAAAGCATGTGAGAATCTCAGATAAGGAAAAAGAGTTGATAAGGAGATATGGAGCTTGGTTTATCCAGTTCCCAACCTTCTCATATATTAGAATTGATTGTTTTTAGAGGGCTCCCTATAGACTCCCTAGATATCCCATTGATCATATTGTATTGTTGGAAGTCACTAGACAAATCTGTGACTTTGACAATGTTGTGAAGGGAGAAATGCATAAGACAGGTTTTGGGAACAATTTCCCTTTGAAGATAGGAATGGGTGAGGTTTGTGCTTCCATTCAGTTTGCTCATGCTTCAGAGGAGGAGATGAACACTTTTGGGCTCTCTTTCCATTCCAAGAGAGCAAGGTTTGATATTACTAGCAAAGCCCAAAAGAAGGCCAATAGGGATTATAGCCATAAGGCTCATATTGAAGACTACTAGATTAACCTTGCTGATGAGTTTGAGGTAAGAAAGAAGAGATTTTCTAGGTTACCAGTGGATTTGGTGAGATTATACAATGTAAAGGTCATCCCTGATCATGTGGAGGAGGATGGAAATGTGATCCGGGGTCATGTTTATGAGGCAGTAAAGGATAAACTAGTGGGAGAAGTTGACTGGTTAGAAGAAGAAAAGACTAATTTAGATCAGGTTATGACCCCAGTGATCAAGTATACCAAGATGTGGTTAAAGTACAAAATGCTAGAGCTGGAGAGCGAGGGTGTTCCATGCACCTATAAACTGATGGGAGACTTAGAGTCTCATTCTGCTTCCGAGGCTTCACTTGAACCAGATCTAAAGCGCAAGGAGAAAGTGGATTCTCCTTTTAGAATCCAGGTAAGAGAAGTACAAGCTAAAAAGGCTAAAAAAGTAGGCAAACAGAGGAGGCCTATTGCCAAGAAGAGGAAGCATGCCTCTAAGAAAGAAGTTGTGAAGAACCAGGAAGAGGAGGAGGAGCTTGAAAGTTTTCATGCATTGATGAAGAAGAGAAGAGTTACAAGGCCATCACAGAAGGTGGAGGAATCCCCTAGGGTTGACAAGGAAATTGAGCCACCAGTGGTAGGGATACTGTAGAAAAGGAGAGTGTTTCAGTGAGTGTCCCTATTGTTGAACAAGTAAATCCCTCCACTCCTCAAGATGCTAGTAGCATACAGGGAGAACCAAAGTAGGATGAAATTCCTAAGAATTTAGGCGAGGAACAGTTCCAAGAAGGAGACCTCTTTAAGGAAGAGGCATAAATTGATAGGGTAGTTCAATCTCCCTTGGTGGCATATGCAGACTCTCCTGCAAAAGAACAAGTTGACAAGTCTCCTCAAAAGGAGGAGGAAATACCAGGGCCCCTTCACCAGTGAAGGTTGTTGTGGAAGAATAGGTACAATAGGAAAAAACCCAACTGTGGATGTTCCTAGAAGTCCAAGTGTTAAAAAAGTTGCAACTGCTAATCAGCAAGAGAAGGAACAAGATAAACAAAACACAGTGCCTGCTGGATCCACTATTCTAGATTAGCTTGAGAGGGAATTAAAGAGAAAAATGGTAATAGTGGAGGATGCTCCTCCCAATTGGGATACCCTCATGGCTAATGTAGAGAAGGAAAGGACCAAAAAGAAAGCAAGGTTTGTATCCCAAATTGAAAGGGATGGGTCAGGTAACTGAGTGGCCCATATTGCTACCCCTACTCCAAACAAAGATAGGGACAATGTGACTGCCCAAGACTATAATGTGCAGACTATTCATTTGGGATATGCTACTGTGGAGCAAGATATTGAAGAGTATGAGGGTTCTAGTGCAATGATTGTGGGGAGATTGAAGAAGGCAGTACAAACTAGGCATGAGCTAGAGAAGGAGAATGAAAAACTAAGGAAATACTTGTAGGAGTTGATGAAACCTTTGCAAGCTATTGGCTCCTCCTCTTCTACTGTAGGATTCCTACCCCAGGAAATGATCTTTGAGCTAGAAAAGATGAAGGGCACCTCGCATGCTGTAGTTACCTGGTTGCAGGATATCTAAGCTAAAGGAGATGATGCCATTAGGGGCATATTGTCCACTGGAGGGGATGCACTGAGATCAATAGATTGGTTGAAGGTTGCATTGGCGCAAGATAATGTGGATACCAACCTCCTGCTGCAAAAGACTACAACAATCATGGGGTTTACTGAGGACAAATTGGTACAGTGCAAGATTCTTCCTTTTCCAAGAGTTTTTGAACCTTGGGAGTGGTTTGAAATCCTACAAATGAGGTAGAAGGCCTTGAAAAAGATCCACAAATAGGTGAGGTAGATTGAGGATGCTCTGACCAATGTTCATGATAAGTGCATTTCATTCTTTGAATTCATGACTGGAAGGAAGAATTTTTCTCCAAAACATTTCAGTTTGGAGCAACTTAGAGAATGGTGGAGGGATGTGTATTCTCCAATCAGTGAAGGGCCAGTTAATGGACATCAATTGGATGATGCTGCAACTTATATTGCAATCATCGACGGGTATTTGACCAAAAAAACCAATTGGGATGGTACAGTTAGTCAGGCAAGAGAAGATATCAAGTCTCTTGAGAGAAATATTAAGGTTTTACCTATGCCACCTATTGCTGAGCTGGATAGGGTCATGTTCGCCATACATGGTGAAGAAGATAAAGCTAAGGACAAGGATGGAGAGTGACTATATAGGGTTACATCAATATTTGTGCTTCCCATTAATTCACATGTATTGGGCCGACAATTTGATATCTTGGCGGTTTTGGATGAAATTGGTGCCAGTGGCACATTTCATATGTTCGAATATCTTTTAGGCCGACCTCTTGTAGGTCATGTTTTTATTGTAAATTATAATTTGGGCTGACCTATCTTATGGATTCTCTATAAAACGGGCATGTTGCCTCATTTGAGGATATAGATAGAGATTAGAAAATAGAGATAGAAGGATAGGTAGATTAGGAGAGAAGTAGTTAAGTGATATTAGAGAAAGTTAAGATTTGTTCTCAAGCAAGTGTTGTAACAGAAAACTAGAGTTGTTGCTATTGTGGATGATTTAGTATAAGAGAGATATTGTGTTTGGTATCTATCTTCTGGAATTTCATCTGGCATGGTTCTTGTTATTCTATCTTTCAAATTGCTTAAGAGTTATGGTTAAATGATTTGGTAATGCTTAGGGTTTTATGTTTGGAATGTTTGCAGTGATCTCTAGTCCATACTTTTTGTAGTTAGCTGATTGTTAGCTGCTTTGCAAAGTTAGTCTGGACTTATATTTGTGCTTAGTTCAATTGTGAAAGTTTATTCACCTAAATTGCAATAGGATTGACTGAATGAATGTTTGTGATTTGAAAATCTTAAATACCTTTGAAGATTGCACTATTTATGTGGAATTGTAGATTCATCTAGGTCAAGTAGAAAATAGTTTATGAGAGATCGGTCCATTTTAAGCATTTTATCCTTTGGCATTTTCAATCTTAGGGTTAGAAGTAGTTTTAAGATTATCTCTGAAACCTTTATCTTTTGTTGTTTCTTTATTATCAGGGTCCCAATCAAGTTTCAAAGTATCAATTTATTGTTTATATCTGATAAGATTCAAAATCCAGTGTTGCTCGTAGTAAGGTCCCATTGTGATTACCAGCATTTTCACATTTATCACTGAGTTATTTTTT
Source organism: Sequoiadendron giganteum (assembly GCA_007115665.2). Classification (NCBI taxonomy): domain Eukaryota; kingdom Viridiplantae; phylum Streptophyta; class Pinopsida; order Cupressales; family Cupressaceae; genus Sequoiadendron; species Sequoiadendron giganteum. Next base: position 125,371,696 of record CM021107.1, on the reverse strand, counting down.
TGCATTGTCAAGACCTGACATTATAGACCTTGGGGTTGTCTCTTTTCCCATAGAGATTTACCTTTCAAGAGAGATAGGATATCATATTATGTCTAAGTTGTTGCTGTGCAGAAAACACCATCAACACAAGCTACTATGATGAACGCATCAATCACTCCTCAAATATACCAAAGCATACCCTCTCAAGGACCGAGTACCTCCACCACCCCTCCAACAACCCAAATCCAAACCACCACCATAACCCTCTCACCAGCCACAATGGTTCGCATCATTCCCATTCCACCACCAATCCCACCAAAAGCCAACATGGTAAATTCATTCACCCCTCTAATCCAAACCCTTCAAAAGGCCAACCAACAAAGAGTACTCAAGCAAAAGTAGCAAGCACAAGCTCAAGCTCAAGCACAAGCACAAGCTCAAGCCCAAGCTCAAGCTCTAGCTCAAGCATAAGAACAAGCCCAACAATATGCATAAATACAATATCAAGCTCAATGGCAAGCAATCCATCTACAAGCATACCAATAAGCCTTGCAAGAATTTCAGGCATAGCAATAAGCTAAACAACAAGCTTTGTTGGCAAAACAGCAGCTCGACCAACAACAAGCTTTGTTGGCATAACAATAGCTATACCAACAACAAGCTTTACTAGCACAACAATAGATTGAACAACAACAGGCTTCATGGGAACAGCAACAGATGGACCAACAACAAGCGTTGTTGGAACAACAACAACAAGATCAACAACAAGCATACCAACGGGCTTTGAATGCACAGTAGAGCTTGTAGCAAATGCCCACTAGTACTCCTCCGACCCATCAAACACCTCAAACACCTCACAACTCATTCATTCCACCTCCTAACCCAAGAAAATATGTTGCAACACAAATCAAACTACTCTCGCAGCAAGTGTTGGACTTACAAGCAAGAAAAACAACAAGTACACCAAGCAACTTGTGCCCTTATCCTTTCGACAGAAGTCTCACCATGATACCATTCACAAAGGGATTCAAGATCCCCAAATTTGACAAGTATAGTGGAATGGGTAACCTTGAAAACCACGTCAGGGAATTTCATGTGCATTGCATGGAGGTTGCATACGATGATACGTATCTAATGTGACTCTTCCCCCATAGTCTGAATGGTCTAGCCATGGAATGGTTTTCTCACCTACCCACGAGCATTAAAACATTTGAGGAAATCATGGAGGCTTTCCTTAAGAATTATGCTTTCAATATGGGTGCAGATGTTAGTTTGGAAGAACTATCTAAACTCAAACAAAGGAAAGGAGAGCTATTCATATCCTTCTTGCAAATATGGTGATCCAAGGCCAATCAGAACAAGTGGACCATGCCAGAAGAACAACAAGTTTGCACCATCATATCCAATCTATATGAAAACTTGGCATTCTACTTGAAAATTCAATGCATCACATCCTATGATCAACTGATCCCAAAGGTGCTCAACATCAAAAGAGCCCTTACTGTGCGAGGAAGTGCATCAACATTCACTCCACCATAGGATAACCGCCTATCCAATAACTATAATGATAAACCTCAGACATGGTTGAGGAACAAAAATATCACAAACGATGGCATGGTCGATGCTAAAGTGGTCATCAGTGCCCCTAAGCAGAACATCCAAACCCATCAACCGCAAAATCATAATCCCAACAATGTGCAGACTAATGCGGTAGTAACACAGCAACAACCAACTCCCACCAATCAAATCAACAACTTGGGTAATCAAGGAGGACCACCTCCCTGAGGAAATTATCCCCCCAAGAGGAAGTTCAAGGCTCTTGGTGAATCTATGGAATCCATCATGAAGAAATTGGTCAAGGAAAACCTAATCAAAATCTCTAACTCCGAGCAATACATGGAACCCATGACCAAACCGCCATGGTATAATGAAAATCTCCTTTGTGACTTTCACAAGATCAAAGGACATACTACCACCAATTGCATGAGGTTGAAAAACATCATCCAAGACCTCATTGAGGATAAGATCATCAATATCGAATAGCCAACCGGAAACCAAGACATGAAAATATACACGAACCCGATGTCGAACCACAACCAAGGGAACAATCAAGGAAATAATCAAGGGAACAATAAGGGCAATAAAACATATGCTAGTGCTAATCTAGTGTATGAGGAGATAGTCAGATGTGCCGATGAGATGGTCACCATCAAAAATGTCAAAGGAGCCAAAAATGATTATGGAGTCACCACACGTGGTGGAAAGGTTACCATTGCTAGGGCATCAGTTAAGACCCCCATTTCTAATACAAAAGCCATCCCATATGACTACAACATCATTGACCAACTAAAGAGAACCCTTGCCCAAATCTCCATCATGGAACTATTGAAAATTTCCGCTGCCCATAGGAAGATCCTTGATGAAGCATTAGCTGTGTCCACTGTCTCTACCACCCTTGACACAAAGTAGTTCGAGGCTATGGTGGGTAACATCGCTACCCAAAATATCATTACGTTCTCTGACCAATATTTCCCCCCATAGCCATCTCATAACCACGCACTCCACCTTCAAGTGCTCGTCCATAAAAATAAAGTCAAAAGAGTGCTAGTGGATGGAGGTGCAGGACTTAACATTTGTTCTCTAAAGATCATAAAGAAATTGGGATTCGTCGAGGATTCCATTAATAAAAAAAAAATCATCATGATAAGGGCATATGATGACCAAGAAAGAGTGTCACATGGCACTATCAAAATCCCCATCCAAGTGGGACTGGCAACTATGGAGACCACCTGTTAGGTCCTCGACCTCAACCTACCATATAATATCCTCCTTGGATGCCCCTAGATCCACGAAATGAAGGCAGTGGGCTCGACATATCACCAATCTATCAAGTTCTCACATCAGAACGAGGAGGTCACTATATATGGGGATCCTGAACCTTTCGCCTACTGCAAAAACTTGGAAGCCAAGTTTTATAAGATCCCCCAAGTACCAAAAAATGATGAAGGCTCGTCTACTTCATACATCGACCCAGCCAACCTCGCTTCCACTTCTGCGACAGAGACACCCGCCATCCCTGACATATCTGAAATCAAAAACATGATCCAAGACAATGGATACAGCGACTACAAAATGAAAAGGAATGCATTCGTTGTAGGAGAATTACCACAATCTCCTAGGTCATATGGACAACCTCGGCCAGCTGAAACACCTGTCCATGTTGTTAGGGAAAACCCCTCTAGATTCCACCGTTGGGGGGATCTCAGTAGAGAAAATGTGGATGATGGAGACATCTCAAATGCATTATACCAAGATGAAAGTCCCACCCCTACCCTATCCATGGATGAAACTAATAGAGGGTTGCAAATGATGTTTGGTATGGGCTATAACAGGAACGAAAGCCTTGGAAGAAATAGTGATGGACGGCTAGAGCCCATCATTGTAGAAAGAAGAATGCAGAACCTTGGCCTGGGGTACACTCCTTTGAGTATAACCATACGTGGTAGAGGTACTCCTAGAAGGGAAGTCAGGTCCTCTCCTCAGGTAACAGCAACTACTCCTAGACCACCTGTATGCCTAGGTATCCCACTTGATAACTTCACCTTTGACATCACTGATGTTTGTGCCAATAGTGATGATGATGATACCATAGCAAGTCTCCCTAGTCTCTTCGAAGATTCCACCATGTTAATGATTAGTGCCTCCATAGCTGAGTCAAACCAACAAACCCACCGAATCACCTTAATACACCCGTAACTTATCGATCACGATCAACAAGGACCACCAATTCTAGACTCATTCGAAAATGATGAGGCGCTCTTGGAATTCATTGGACTAAGGGATACAGTTCCTTGTAGGGATCATAAGGTAGGATTCAACATCACATTAGACACCCAAGCATACTATGGGGAGACGATTGAGTCCTTCAATCACAAAAGGAAAATATCATGAATAAGTTGGGTGTTATTGAGTAAAAACCACACTGTGGCGCTCTCTAACCACAAAACAGTAAAAATAAAGGACTTATCCAATGGTGAAAACCTCTCTGAGATGTCGGAGGATGAAGGCTTCAATCTCCCCCCTACTACTTTACATCAAGAAAAGTCAGTAGTCCTGGCAGAGCAGTGCAACCCTGTTAACTTGGGAATAGAAACAGAATAGCAAATCACTTTGTACACCAAGTCGCTCTTAACAGAGGAACAAGAACTGTTAGTAGCATTCCTGAAAGCAATAAAGGTAAACTTTGCATGGACCTATGATGACATGCCAGGCCTAGATCCTGAGGTGGTCATTCATCATTTGGTTGTTTACTCTGGAGCGAAACTAGTCAGACAAAAGTTAAGGAAAATGCACCCGCAAATAGCCTTGCTCGTTAAGATTGAGTTACAAAAGCTCTTGGATGTTGGCTTCATACGCCCGATTGACTATCCAGAGTGGGTATATAACCTTGTGCCAGTCTCAAAATTGAATGGGGCCATTCGCATCTACACGGACTTTAGAGATCTAAACAAAGCATGTCCTAAGGATGATTTTCCACTACCCAACATTGACATGATAGTGGACATGATAGTGGACATGATAGCCAAACATGAGATGTTGTCCCTAATGGATGGATTCTTGGGATACAATCAGATAATGATAGCAAAAGAGGACCAGCATAAGACAACCTTTACATGTCCTTGGGGCACCTACTACTGGAATGTGATGCCATTTGGGTTAAAAAATGCAGGAGCTACATACCAAAGAGCCATGACACTGATTTTCCATGACATGATCCACAAAACCATCAAATATTATGTGGATGACATATTACCTAAATCAAAGAAAAGGCAAGACCACATAGCAACTCTAAGTGCAATATTTGATAGAATGGAAAAATACAAGGTCGGACTCAACCCAAAGAAATGTGTCTTTGGGGTACAATCAGGAAAGTTGTTGGGGTACATAGTTTCAATGAGAGGGATAGAAGTGGATCCTACAAAGGTAAAAGAAATCCTTGATATGGAAGCACCAAGAACACTAAAGCAACTTAGACACTTACAAGGTAGACTTTAGTCCAACAGAAGATTCATAGCACAACTGGCAAATAAGCAAATTGCCTATTCACACCTACTCCACAAGGGAGTAGCATTCATGTGGGATGAAAAGTGTGAAAAAGAATTCAAAAAGATCAAGGAATACCTACTTACACCACCTGTGTTGTTGCCACCGATCGTCGGGAAACCATTCATTCTATACATCTTAGCAACAACAGTCGCCCTTGGTGCCCTTTTAGTCCAACATGATGAAAAGGGAACCGAGCGGGCCATTTACTATATCAGTAGAACAATGGTGGGGCACGAGCTCAACTATACATCAATAGAAAAGGCTTTCCTAGCACTAGTATTTGCAGCCCATAAATTCAGACACTACATGTTAGCTCATCAAATTAAGCTAATTGCCAAGATAGACCCCCTCAAATATCTATTGTCAAAAGCAATGCTTACAGGCAGAATGGGTAAATGGGTGATGATACTATCTGAACATGATATTGAGTATGTCGAGTGAAAGGATATCAAAGGAAAATTTATTGAAGACCAGCTAGTAGAAGCTCCCCTCTACACAGACAAACCACTCGTATCAGAATTTCTAGATGAGTTCCTTTTCAATCTCAGTGCAGCCAACCACTGGAAACTGTACTTCGATGGCTCCCACACGCAACATGGATCGGGAGCTGGTGTGTTCTTCATCACCCCCCAAGGGGACTGTATACCGAGATCTTACAAGTTGGCATTCCCCTATATAAACAACATTGCAAAATATGAGGCTATAACCATAGGTCTCAAGATTGTGGCACAGTGGTGAATCATGGCATTAAAAGTCTATGGAGACTCATAGCTTATCATTAACCAAGTCAACGGTGAAAACCAAACTAAAGATGATAAGCTCGTACCATACAAAAATGTAGTAGAAAGCATCAAGGAATCATTCATTGACATCACCTTTGAGAAAATACCGAGGGAAAACAACAGAGCAGCTGATGCAATGGCAATGATCGGATCCTTCCTAGATATCCCTCGCAACGTCTTGAAACATGAATTCCTAGTAGAACAACTTCTCGTACCAACTTTTGAGGTACCAAAGATAGAATATGCGTGTGAACTCATTGGCCCCAATGATCTTTGGTGCCATGACATTTACACCCACCTGAAATTAGGAATCCTCCCAGATGACATTACCCCGAACCTAAAGCGAACCTTTGTCAAAAGGTCCTTACGATTTTTCATCCTAGGAGAAACCCTCTTTCATAGAAGTATTGATGGAACCCTACTACATTACTTAAAACCTAAGGAGGCCTTGACTACTTTAACTGAGGTACACAATGGCACTTGTGGTTCACATTCGAGTGGTATGACCTTGGCTAAGAAATTGCTGAGAACCGAGTACTATTGGTCGACAATGGAAAGAGAGGCACATGACTTTGTCAGAAGGTGTCTACAGTGCCAACAACGTGGAGACCTCATACATGCACCAGCTCAAGAAATACATCCTATTGTTACACCTTGGCCCTTTTCCCAATGGGGGCTTGATCTCATAGGTAAAATCTCACCCACCTCATCCAATGGCCATAAGTTTATTATCATCGCCACCGAATATTTCACAAAGTGGGTTGAAGCAATTCCCATGAGCTACATCACTGGAAAGAAGATATCCAAGTTCATCCTGAACTACCTCATTTTCTGATATAGTGTTCCCCAATCCATTATCTCTAATAACAAAACACCCTTCAAGAATCAGGATGTTCGTGACTTGTGTGAGAAATTCAAAATCCAACACCACTTTTCCACACCATACTACCCACAAGACAATGGCCAAGCAGAAGCTACTAATAAAACCATTCTGAAGATCCTTAAGAAAATAATCAATGACTCTATTCATGACTGGCATCTATAGTTAAACCCTACCTTATGGGCCTACCACACCAACATCCGCATGCCAACAAGCGCCACCCTGTTCTCCCTGGTCTACGAATTAGAAGCCATCCTCCCTATTGAGATCGAGCTCCCATCCTTGAGAATATCTTTGTAAAACCTCATCATAGATGAGGAATACAAGGTTACAAGACTAAATGAGCTGGAGTTACTAGATGAACAATGCATGGATACCCTAAATCATCTACAGATCTACCAGAAATAGCTCGAAATGGAGCTACAACAAGAAGATCAGGCAATGCACCTTCCAAGTCGGTGACCTTGTGCTAAAAGAAAACCAAAAGAATGTGCCAAACCCAAATACTAAAGGAAAATTTGAACCCAATTGGCTAGGACCTTTCATCATCACTGCAAGCTATAAATCAGGGGCAAATTAGTTGTCAACACCATAAGGCAAACCTCTGTAGGAGCCCATGATAGTTCTCACCTCAAAAAGTTTTATGCCTAAGAACTTGCAAGGTATAGAAGCAGAAAATACAAAAACAATTAGAAAAAGTCCTAAAAAAATGGTTACCTTGATGAAAACTTGGCAAGCAGGCGTCTTGGCGACAACAAAAAAATTAAAAAATACAAAAAATCCAAAAAAATCAGAAAAAAGATTGAAAACAGTAAAGAAAAAAATCATCCTCTTATGAAAACCACTTCGGTGGTGCTTCGAACAAGTACCTTGGTGAAAACCTGGTAAACAGGCATCAAACGTAAATAAAGCACTCTCTATCCACTAGGATCTACATGACTCACTCATCCATTCTATCACATTTCATTAATCATCCATACACCCATCCACTCGCATCCATACCATAGCCTGAGTCGGTGTCCATATCATATTCCACCATAGTACTACTTGGCATATTCCTAAGGTTAGTTTGTCCTGCCTTTATCGAAGTAGTCTATCGCACCACATTGGGGGCATGTTCCTGTATTGGCATCAGATCAAATTATTGTATATTCTTGAAATCTTCTCGAAACGTCAAAAATTCATCAAAAATCCAAAAACATCCAAATCATCAAAAATCCAAAACATGTCGAAATATCAAAAAATCTTCAAAAAATTTATCATTGAATCTGGCCAGTCTTCCACCTTGTCGAACTACATCATCTCTGAGCTTGAACGTAGGAAAGGTTGATCTTTGATCATCCCCCGAGACAATTAGGGTCAATCCTTAGGCGTCTATCGCATTGGCAATCTGTTTTTCAATCTATTTTACAGTTAGGGTCAATCATTTAAGTGTCCGTCGCATTGGTAATCCGTTTTCCCATCTATCTTTTCATTGAGTCAAGTATGTTGTCAGTCGAACTACGTGGTCTCTGCGTGTATAACATAGGCAAGGCTAATCTATGGATCAGCTCTCGAGACCCCTAGGATAGTTCTTTAAGTTAGTCTGTTCGTCATAAATCTTGAAAATACCAAAAACATTTGTAAAACATCTCAAAATACCAAAAACAGCCTCAAAATATTTGAAAAACCCAAATGGTGCACCCATTTCATCTCCCTTTCACCCGTGATTTTCCATCACTCATAATAAAATCAATCGTCACCTTCACCCTTTAGTAAGTCAATGAGAAGCAAGTCTAGCAGGTTCCAAAGTGAACACTCTAATCATCAAAAGTTGTCGAAGTCTAAGTCAGTAAGCAAGCAAGTTGCTCAACTCGAAATATCAAAAGCTTATCACCCAAATCAATCCCATCAAAACCCTGATCACAACATGTCCTAGGATGAAGCTTTCCTACGATGGACATAAGTATCAGGTACCCCTCATTGTAGTTAGCCTTGGCTAGCGGTATGAAGAACATTAGCTTGTTTGGTTTGCTTTATTGGGTCTTTTATTGACTTATCTTATTTTGTGCTCATTCCAAGGACCTCTCAATGATACCTAAACAAAACAGGTTTAGAGAGAAAGGAATGGGGCAATGATCATTATCTTTTTTATCTATTGCGCTTGTGGGATACACTTGTAAAATAACTTAGCCATACGTGCTTTGGTTTGGTTTATAGGGAGGGTGTTTTAGGTATCTTGTTCACCACATAGGAAGGCTTGCTTTTCTATGTTTTGGTCTGAGATGTTTAGAATGTCTAAACTACATCTGAATGAAGTATGCATGCTAAGTGTGAACAAGAATACTCCTATTTGATTGACAATTCAAAGTCCATCACACTAGGTACAACGCCATCCTGGTCCTTTATACCTTGATGCATCATACCTATGTGTGTTATCAAACATAAAGTAATTGGCCCTTTGAAAATCCCAACTCCTCGTAAGCAATACATCATCATCATTGGTAATAATGTGAACTTGTGTGGATCCTCCTTCCATCCATCTTATTCTTCTTATTCTTCTATATTTACTACCATCGGTGTGTTGAATCAAGGTATACATGAGACTACCCATACTCGATGACTGTCTATACATCGTCAGATCTATCTACATCAAAGAATTGTCTTTCATCCTTTGATCAACAAACCCACTCCTCTCGCATCTTTATCGTGATCTCAATCAGAAAACCATCCATTTCCATTCGATCTCTCGAGGGGGCAGTATATCAACATAATCCTTCCACTGGGGCAACAATGGGCATTCGAAAAAAAAATAAAGAAATTTTGAACTTTGATCATAGCAGTTTATTCTTTGAATCAATGCAACAAGTACATTGCTTCAAAGAGGGGCAAAATGTAGACATGGAAAATGTACAATTTCAGTTTGACACACTTGATCTTGATTATTAACAACATTCCTTCCTGAATCATACTCTCAACTTTTTATCATATTTTGTTTCTTAATTTAATGAATCATAATTCATTTAATTAAGTCTTTCTCCTCCAGTGATTAAATTAATCAATTTAATCTAATTAACCTAACATTTCTATTTAATGAAATAATTCATTTTATTTAATTAAATTCTCTAAAGTCCTCTTATTAAATTAAACCTTATTTGAGTTCATCTAACATATTCCTCCTTGGTTAAATAAATCAAAATCATTTATTTAATTAATAATTGTCTCTCAATTTGATTTAAATCAATTCATAAATTTAAGTCTAAATTGTCACATCTCCTAATTCTTCATTAAATTAATCAAATCCTTGATTAAGTTAATCCTTCTCATTAAAATCCTCTATAGAATGCAACTTGCACAATAAATCAATTACTTTGATTTATTTAATTCTCCATTTTCCCTCACATAGCATCAAAAGAGAATATTCCCCTATTTGAATTCAAAAAGTCCAAGTAGACTTGTACATCCAACAAGGCATTCATTCCTCTTACATGTCCTTGTGCATTGAGCCAAGTGGCATTTAGTTCATTCCTTTTTCCCTCTCACATGTCATTTTTCAAATTTGAAATTCCACCTAATGGAATTTATCATGCACATTGACCAAAATGTGCTCATTCCTCAACCATTCACATCTTGACAAGTGGTGCTTGGCCATTGGATGTTGAATGATCCCACATTGCTCTATTTCATTTTCTCTTCCATTTTGGAAATCTATAAATTGGAGACTCTTCTCCTCATTTTAAAAAAAAAACACAACTTTGAGTAGACTTATTATGCTCAAATTCACCTTCACTTCACAGATTTCAAGCAAGGTTACTCTCTTCATTTGAGAATTAATCTTTCCCATAACGTCATTCAGCTTGTTCAAGGATTGGGAAAGGGTTGCTTACTACACAACAAGGTGGCACCAATCCACTATGAGATAAAGGTTTAATTATGTTTCTTATATGCTTCTGTTTAACTTATTTTTCTACTCATTGGTTGCATATTTAGACATGATTCAATATTTCATAGGGATGTCTAAGTTTGTTGGTTTAAACTAACTTTTGTGTTAACAACATGAAATTGTTTAAGCCATCTCTTGCTTAGTGAAATTGTGCAGAGTTGGTGAATTCCCTAGGAAGAAAATAGTGAAATATAGAGATGTGGAGGAACTTACTAGTATCGACAAAAACCCTTGAGCACTATTGGTAAATACCATTGTCAATACTGTAGTAAGGTATGTTGCTTATGGTATCTCATAGAAAATCTATTTCAAAAATCATGAAGGTTCTACATTTGCTATTGTTGTATATCTTGAACATAAGATGGTGAAGGAAATTTAACAGTTTGACCTGTGTAGTCTAATGTTGGAAAACCTAATTAAGAATGTCAGAATGTCTATGGTTGATAGTTATCCCTTTTGTTTTGGGTCTTTGCTCATGTGTTTAGTGTTCTACTTTCTAAATTTTTTATTATCAAAAGAAAATGCTACGTGGAAGTCTGGAATCCATGTTGCAAAGAAAGTTTACAAATACTTGGAATGTTTGGAAGATAAATCAAATGCATGCAAATTTTTTTTCCCATCCTTGCAGATGGATTTGTGCTCTGGTCTGATAGTGTCTAGTTTTATGCATATCATTTAGTTTGAGGAGGGTTCCTCCTCCGATAAGAGGGAGTTAGAGGTTTCCATTGGTGGTCCCCCTTCAAAACCTAAAAGGAATAAAATTAACACGAAGTATTTCATCACTATCTCAAAAGAGAAGGATAAGGAACAAGAGTTTCGACCTGATATAGATGAAGTTCATTCACTGTTGAATGAGGGTGGTATGAAAATGATTGGTGAAATGTGGAATGCCCACTCTCCAATTAGTAGGCCTAGATTGAAGATGCCTTGGTTAATTATTTTCTCAAGAAGATTGTTGTTGTTTTTTCTATTTCTAACTCATTACTGAATGATCTGGTAGAAGTTGTTGAAGAAAGGTTGTTGCAGGAAAAATCTAAAGGAGATAAATTCCAAGCTATGATTGAAAGAAGATGTGTCACAGCCAAAACAAATTTATCCAAACACATTGGTGAGACAAGAGAAGGCCTTAAGGAGATGTGTGACATCTACAAATACTATCTTTGGTGGCCTGTAGTTGTTGATAATTTTAGAAGTAGCATTGAAGCTATTGAATCTAAATTGAATGAAATTGGGAAGTGTTTCAGCTTCTTAAAATATAAAGATGGAAAATAGAGGATAAGATTTGGTGAGTTACAAGATGAATTATTGTCTACTTAGAGATAGAGGGAAGACTTGGTTAAAACCTTCTGGCTGATTAAATAAATTGTTGAGGTCCAATTGGATTGTCTCTCCATGATACTTTCTGATGCAGAGGATTGTGAATGATGGTTCCTATCTCCAGACTGGTCATACTCATTTGGGACGTTGGTTCTACAAGAAAGTGTGTGTCCAAGAATGGTTTCTACTATACAAGCTTGGAAGAAGATTCTTCCAATTGTGAGAGAAAGGTACAAGAAAAAATTTCATGTGAAAAGTGTTGTTTTTACTTGAGTTTTTGAATGTTCTTGTTTGGCCCCTTTCCCTTTGATGGAAAAAAGGGGGAGAAATTGAAGAGTTGTATTTCTTGACAAAGGAGGAACACTTGTAGTATTTGTGTTGTAATTTTTATAGTTTTGAGTTTTTTGTTGTTTTGCCATCAATGCCAAAGGGGGAGATTTTTGATAAGTTATTCATGTGGCATTGTTGTCATTCATGTCAAAAGCTAGGATCCAAAAGATTGTGCCCCAGATGATATAAAAAAATGAACTATCCTAATGTATGTTATGATTTTTTGTAATATAGATTTTATCCTTGATCCGGATATGGCAATACTTCTTTTTGGGACATCTATGGAAGATAGTTAATATAGAACAATGGAGACTAATCATTTTGATATTGGTTGTTGTTCCTAAATTTTATTCTGAGTATCCTTGTAATCTAGACATTCATGTAGCATGTTACAAGTTTTGGTATGTCTAACTACATTCCTTCGGTTGATACTAAAATTTATGTCTATCAAGATCTAGTCTTGGTTGTGGTGTTTCCATCGGCTCCAAAATGTATCTCATGTAATTCAAAGTTATCTATCTTTTGGTAATAATGCTATATCTTATGTATGACCTGTTTATGGGTCCCGGTGTAACGTGGTAAGAAGATCTTTATGTGCGACCTATCTCTTGGGTTCGATGCTAGTGTACCAAGCCTTATTGAATATTTCAAGGTTGTTCTTCAAGCTGACATGTTTTTCTAGGCCGACTCATTTTTTTCTTCGAGTGTGTATATATACATATATGTGGAACATCTTTTGCAATCTGAAAAAGAAGTGTGGTATATGCAAACAATGATAAGGGTACAAAGAATTTTGCGACAATAATCAAAGAAGGAAGTGAAGGAAAGTGTTAGGAAGAAGCAATCTATTTTACATAGATTTTGCAAGGAAGGTCTACAGAAGATTCTTCACCAGATCTGTTGTAGTCATATATTGTGCTCTTAATCGGAACTGAATTCATGCATATGTAGATGCAACTTCATCAATTCATACTTTTTCCATTTTTGTAATCAATGAATTTTGTATTAATTGGGAAGTGAACCCGCTGGTAGTGATCCTTACCTATAGTGAGCATTTTGGTAGTGAGCCCTTGTAAAAATCACCTTAATCGATTTCACCTTAACTAGTGCTTTATAATTGAGAATTAGCATTCTCCGTGGTTTTTTCCCTTCTTGGGTTTCCACATAATTTATGGTTTTCATTGTGCATGGTGTTGTTATGTGCTTTCATGTTCATATCTATTAAATCATTATCTGATTGATTTAATTTTTCTCTGGATTAATTAAGGTCAAGAAAATTATTTTATAATAACTGATTCACCCTCTCCCCCCCCTCTCAGTTATCTAGACTATTCAACAGATAATTGGTAATATTAGCATACCATGGACTATTTACATTTAGAGAAAATAGGTGTTCATCTAGAAATGAATCATCTACCACTCCTTCATTTGATTGTGTTGGTAGTCTTGACAAAAAATCTACTACCGCATTAGCTTTACCAGGTTTATCCACTATAGTAATATCAAGTTCCTAGAGGAGGATCCATCTAACCAATTTTCCTCCTACTACAAGTTTGTTCATAAGATATATGATAGTAGTCTGATTTGTATGTACAAATACTCAATAACTAGTAATGTAATGCCTGAATTTATTAATAGCATACACTACTGCAAGCATCTCTTTCTCTATGATAGTATAGTTCAGCTCTGCTCCTTGAAGATTTTTTATGATGTAATAAATTCCATACTCTTTGTTACCCTCTTTCTGACCTAGAACTACTTCAATAGAAAAATCTAAAGCATCTATGTGTATATGAAAGGGTAGAGTCCAATTAGTTCCTCTTGTTACCTGATTCTTCTTCCAGTTCAATCAAGTAGAGTTGAGATTGTGTTTACAATTAAAAGATAAAAGGTAAACATTCAAGTCTGTTATGTTATATCCATATGCATAAAAGAAATTATCAAATAGATTGCATTACATTATGCAGATGCATACAACAAAGAAGAGAGAGAACAAATGTTGCATAAAATTTGTCTTTATTGATAATCATAAATATATGGTGTCCCACACAAGACGTGGGACTAACTATTTCAATGTAGAAAAAGAAATAAGCTATACATTTGAGGATACATAAAATTAAAAATGCATATAGAAAGAAAGGGGATCCATCATTACCCGAATGAGGAATCCCTATTGACTTGAGATGTTGCATCTGCTTCAACCTCCCTCCTTCTTGTCCAACCTCCAGAAGTTGCTTTCCAATTGCTCCAAGATCACCTACATTAGTGAGAGAGAGAGTTTGTTAGAGCTTGGGATCACCAATCTTTACATATGCAATATCTACAAACATATATCCTAATCCTCATAAAGCATTGAAATAGTCGACATATCACAGATATCCAGGAAAATAGAAAGGCTATCATAAACATATATCATATGCTCTTTCCTATCTAACATGTTTGTTCATTGTGCAGGAATAGGTGAAATCTTTATTGTTGGTTTGTTTCATTTGATCATAGCATGTGGAGTAAAATGGGCTCCTACAAGGGTTAAGCCCAGCATGCTGCCCTCTTGTTCCACTTGAGAGGGATAGTCACATATTGGATCATCAGGATTATTCAAATGGTTTCATTTCCAATGTCAATGTACACTGTTAATGTTACAATGAATACAAAGACAAGGCATATTGAAATGTAATGGCATCATGTTCTATTGAGATGAAGACTAGTTACAATATTACTTGGAACAATCACCTTTTGTAGTTTGCATAAAAGTAATTTTTGTTCTATGTTTTCAGAAAGTCAAATGAACAAACAATAACAACAAATATGGCAGAGAACAAATACAAATAAAATGTGAATACATCATGTGGATACCCTGTTTTATATATGTTGTAGTGATCATATTTCATAAGATCTCTTATTATTTCCATACGAAAAAATAATATCTATAAGTTTATTATGAAGACTGTTTTGTGATAGAAGCAAGTCACTTGTGAAGGATCAAAGAATGAACATTTTCCATGTAAAAGTGTTTTCTAGCGAATACAGGTCTGCAGTATTGAAGATAAATAACCATCTAAGGGTTTATATGTATTTTAATGATGTCAACGAGCAGAGGTTATTATACATAAACAAAGATGAAAGTAATTCAAATAGATGGAAGATCAAAGGTAGTTGTGATCACGAGTCTTAAAATCCATGCAAGGATAGCTACAAACTAGGTCTGCTTAAGAAAGCCAAACAAGCATTTGAACGTGCTCCCAAAAGTTTTGAATCTTTGGAAACCCCTTGGACTTCTAAGTTAGTGAAGAGGGTAGTGTTCATGAAGGAATGGAAAAGATGCGTAGTCTTTGAATTATACCTATACTATGCAATGGCATTGAATCATTTTGCAAACTAGTTTCTCTTCATAGGGCAGCATTTTCTTGTGGAACAGTTGATTGAGATCATTAATATTATAATATTCCATGATCTTATCATATAAAATGAAATTATGACACTATTACATGGCATCACAAGGAAACAAAGATACCCATGATTTTAAAAACAACAAAAAAAAGTGAGGAGAAGCTCAACACACAAAAAAAGGCAAGTTTATACACACATAGATCTAAATCTCGTCATTTTTTGTTCAAAGCTACAGAGAGCTCTTGAGTTTTATTTGAGAAGTTTGAAAATCTAGAGGTCGATCATATAGAATTGTATAGAAAATAAATTCCCTATGTAAGTCATGAAATACAGAAATGCCCATATGAACGCACAAAAGCTAACAGCAGTGGAGTCATGAATGCAAGCATTGTTTTTCATAAATCTTTGAAATTCATCTTTGGAGGAGAAATTTGTATAGAAAAAAATAAACATTCCTCATTATTTTTATAGCAAATGGAGCTTGAAATAGTTTTTCATTCACAAGTAATGGGAAAATAAAAAAAGATTTCATACACAGTGACTTACCTACATATCGACAGTCCAGCAACATCAAACCCTCAACCCTCTATTTCAAGTCCACGGAAGTGAAAGTGGACAAAGGTTTCTAGAATGAACAAAATGAAGTGGAAGTATAAGTGATGCCCTCAAGTTTCTTTTAGGGTTTATAAACCCTAAATTGACCGATTTGGGAAAGGCATTTTTGCCTTTATTTTTAAAATTCCCTTTCAAACTAATGTCATAATATTATGTGCTTTAGTCCTTTTGCCACCTTTGAATTTTTTGCAAAGTCTAAATCCCTTAAAACTTGCTTTAAATGCTTTAATACCTTTTTTCCAAATATGGTTGAGTCATGGCCTTTTCATTTAATTTTTCATAAATTTGAAAATGTAAAAAGCATTTGTTTTAGTGATGATTTATAAATCACTTACTTGAGTGTTATATAAGTGCAAGATTAAGGGACATTGCTTTCAATTTTTGGTCAATGGGGAAGTTTGGGAGTTTATGCTTTTGAAAGCATATAGGGGAAGTTGAAGGAGGTTGGGAAACATGTGAAGGAAATATATGAGCAATTTCACTCAATTTTGCAGACCTTGGAAAGCATCTTGGAGTGTTTTCAGGGGTCATTATGGTGGGTAAATTCATGGAGTGACTTTTTCCTCTCTCTTGTGCCTTTTTGGAGATCTTTATGGGGCTAAAAAATAGGGCTTTTGGTTTTGCATGATCAAAGGAGGTTGAGTTGGAGAAACATGTGTTCCTATCTTTGTGCAACAATTGAGAAGCATATAAGCAAGCTCTTGAAGCTTTCTTGAGTTAGTTATTTTTGGCCTTAGCATAATTTTGTAGCTTTTGGAAGCTCTTCTCAAGAAAAAGTACAAATTGTAACTCATTTACAAGCATGTACTGTAGTATTTTACCTTTGAGATTCAATAAAATGCAGTGACTTTGACCTTCTCAACGATGTTTACTATGTGTAGTTGAATGATTGATGTGTGTTTTTGGTGATTTATACTTGAATCCTTGAATGTATGTCTCATATTTAACACCTATAAACATAATATTCATGGTTTTTGTAGGTTGTAGGTTGTGTCATAGTGTTAATTAGTAATTAGTTGTGAGAATCTTCAATTTTCCTTCTAATTCTGCAAACACTAAATCCTTCCTATGAAATATTAATACATGAACATGAGAAAGGTGTGAGTTGTGTCTTAAAATAAGCTAGCTTATTGAAGCTCATTGTGCATGTTATGCAATAGTATTTTTCACAAAAAAAAATGGTGTTTCACCTTTTAATGCATTAGGATAGTGTTTTCATTTTCATGTTCTCCTTCTCCTTTTTCTCTGCAAAGCTTTAGTTTAGTTTAGTTTAGTTTAGGTGATTTAGCAAAAGGATCCAGCCTTCTCTGAAGGTCTATTCCAAGTTTAGGTAACCCATAGCCTAGGAATGTTTCCATGTTCCTCCAAAGTGCTAATTTTTGCAACTTAACAAGGGTGCAACTTTTATAGAGAACAGTTTTTGGCATGCCCGGTGGGACTGATTGAACTATCATAGTTCAAAAAAATTCCACACATTGTTGGTATTTGGTGTGTATGCCGACAATATCTACCTTTGGAGGCAAGTTTCTCACACACTTGCAAAATTTGGGTTATTCTATGATTTCAAGAAGACTAGTACTAGTATGTTATATTTTTTATAATTCTAATTTTTAGTCATTTTTATGAATTCCCAACTTGCTTGAATTCTACACCATGTCTTCTTTCCATGGAGATATGTTTAATAATTCCCCATTTCTTGAAAATGTTGCATACATCAGTTCCTACTAGCCATACCAAGTAGGATATATTGTTAGTTTTGTCCCAAATAACTCACCAACAATAAGATATCAGCATTCACATCATGATTTTCACCCACCCACCCCTGCTCAACCATCATGGAAGCCAATAGTTACTCAAAATTAGCTTCAAGAAATCTATTTTATCCCAAACTAGTACATTCAATGTCCTATTAAATTCCAAAGTGATGAACAGACAGAGATTGCAAACATCAAGATCATATTTCTTGATTGGGCTAAGGAACTGAATGAGATCAAAAGGCAAAAAGCATACGATTTGTAGTAGGAGGATTTAGTTTATCAAGCTTATCTTTAGGAGCAACAGTTGAAGGCACAAAAGAGAAAAAATGAGGAAGATTTTATAAAGGAGGTGGTGGAAAAATAAGAAGAGAGGAAGCTTTTGTCTACCCAAAAGTTGGAAGTTCAACCAAATCTCACATTTCCAAATCTATTTTTTGAGAAAGAAGTACCCGAGTTCAAGATGCCAAGCTTAAAACAAGAGCAGATTTTTGAATAGCCTGTTCCCCTTCAAGAAAATCAATAAAGTTACCAAGTTTCCTTTTCTAATCATCCCTCTTGTCTTCTTAGTGGGAAAAATAAGGAGTTTTCAAAGGTAATTTCAGAGTCTTTTGTTGAATTTTCACATGTACATGATGAAGAGAATGAAAAAATAGACTTGCAACAAAGGAGTGATGAGCAATAAGGGTTGGGACAGAAGTGTGTAAAGCAGGTGGATGGTAATGACACAACAGCACAAGAGGCAATTAGCACTGACTTTTGCACCAGATTTTAGTGTATTTGAGTTCATGAATTGAAGAATTTGGTTGGTGCTAAACCTGGCACAAATAGGCATGGTCAGTTCAGTATCGAGTTTTGCATTGACATTTCAGCCAGATTTAGTGTTGGATTTAGCATTGTCTTCAGCAATGAAAAATCACAGTTCCTTCGTTAGCACCTAAAATAGCTTCGGGAAGTAAAGTCAAAAATTATGCCGAAATGGGTGCCCAATTTGGCTTTTGGTTTTGCTTCCATGTCTACTCCCATTTTTGCTTCTAGTTTTGCTTCCAATTTAACTAGTTTTGCCTCCAGGTTTGCTTCCAAGTTTGCTTCCAAGTTTACTTCTAGGTTTGCTTTGAGTTTTGCTTCTAGATATGCTTCCAGTTTTGTTTCTCGTTTTGCTTCTAGTTTTGCTTCCAAGTTTGCTTCCGATTTTGCTTCCAGTTTTGCTTTTGATTTTTCTTCTAGGATTTCTTCTGGTTTTGCTTCTAGTTTTTCTTTTGGTTTTGCTTACAGCTTTTCTTCTAAGTTTGCTTTTGGATATGCTTCCAGCTTTGCTTCCAGGTTTACTTGCAGTTTTGCTTTCGGGTTTCCTTCTAGTTTTGCTTCAAATTTTTTTTCCAAGATTGCTTTTGGTTTTCTTCTAGTTTGGCTTCCATTGTTGCTTCATTTTTTTCTTCAAAAAATGTTTCTTGTTTTGCTTCCATTTATTAATTTAATATGTTTTATTTCAATTTAATTAGTTAAATATATCGTGTCGCTTAAATAACTCATATGATTATAGATGAAGTAATTTAATTATTTAACTCATATGAGTAAATAACAATATAATTATTGTAACATGATCATCATCTATGATTAAAACAAGTGATTCAAATATTTATAATTGAATTGAATTCGACAACATCCATCCTGAGCAGTAAATTAAAATTGTCATACTTAATAAATATCCATCCAAAAATCATCGACCACTTTTAATATATATAAATTGACAATTCAATACTAATAAGATCATCATCATATATAACTAAAACAAGTGAAAGTCAAATATGCCAGTACATCAAAAACATGTCAAAATGATACATATCCAATAGTCAACATAAGTGAAACTGATACATGTACAAATGATATAAAAAAAATTGATAATTATGTAACTCAAATTGATACAAGTCAATATGATACATGTCCAAATGATATAGTGAAAATGATACATGTCAATATGATACGACTCAAAAATATAGTATTGTAGGCCATGAAAATGATACATGCGCTAATAAAACCATGAAAAGAGTCATCATAATGATATATCAGCAATGATCCATGATGTAGTCTATATGATCATGAATGTCACAGGTTACTATCACCAATTGTCTCATCATCGTCGTCATCGTCGTCATCGTCATCATCATCGTCGTCGTCGTCATTTTCATCATCATCATTATCATCGGATTCGGCGTCTTCCATATCTACGTCATCATCATCCTCTTTCATGTGATTTGTACCGGCAGAACCAATATTTTGTGGATCTATATCATGTTGAGGATCATCTTGATCTTCTGGAAGACCCATGTTCTGCAAAAAGAAAACATTAAAATGAAAAATTATTACTTATTTCATGCAATAATTTTTTTTTTTTATATATCTAATATTACAACATATGAGACGAAACCATAATCATATTACATAATATCAAAGTGCACGTACCATAATAAAATTTCAAAAAAATTATAGCTAATACTGGTGAGTCGGGAGAAACTTTATCTTTCAAAAATAAATCCAATTAGGTTGGCAGACTTGTGGATCAGGTCAGCATTTGGTAGAAGAGGAAGAAAGATGACTAGAACTCTAGAGGCCCACCATAATGGATTTAAATATTCAACCATGAGAGCGGAAGAGAGAGTTGATATCATGTATCGAAACATTAAGCATTCATTCTTCCAACCAGTGAAGAAGGAGATGATTACTTTGCTTCATTTTCATTTGCATAACCATATCACAACATGGGAACCAAGAAGAACAAGGATGTCTAGTTTTATGTGGAGGTAATGGATGTGGTCCAAACTTTAGGAGGGGCAAGAAGGTCAATGTATGATCCTGATGAAATTGAGGAAGAACAACAAGAGTGGGACAGGAAAATAAAATCGATACAAAGTTTCAAGGATTTATCAAGAGAGTAAGAGAGCTATGGAAGCAGCCTCATCTAAAATATTTTGAACTAGAGTTTGATATACCATTTAGAGAGCTTGTTTTTCATGGAGTTCCTTTCAAAGCCTTTGCTTTTATTGTTCCTACAGTAAACTATTTGGTAGAGTTGGTAGAATTACCTTTCTTAGTAATCACTATTACTGAGATTGAGATTGTTAACATTGAGAGAGTGGTACTTGGGCAGAGGCATTTGATATAATGTCTATTTTTTTCAAAGACTTCACATGGGATGTACTCCGCATTGATGCCATTCATCAATCTTCACTTGATGGCATCAAGGAATGGTTGAGCTCCATAGATATAAAGTATTATGAAAGCATAATGAACTTGAACTGGTGGCCAATTTTGAAGAGTATTACTGATGATCCAGATAAATTTATTGAAGATGGTGGTTGGGAATTATTGAATATGGAAGGTAGTGATTCTGATTCTGATAATTCAGAAGAGTTAGATCAAGGATATGAACCCTTTGATGTAGAAGAGGAATCAAAATCAGATTTCATGTTGCAAGGATTCAAACCACATCAACCATGTGGTACAAATGATTAAATCCTAGAGACGGCCTATAGCAATGAAAGATTCTAAAAAGCCAGAGATAGCTACACTGGTGACTCAGGAGAAACTTCAAATTTCAAAAATAAAGCTAATTAGGCTGGCAGACATGTGGATCAAGCCAGCATTTGGTGGAAGAGGATGAAAGATGACTGGAACTCTGGAGCCCACCCTAATGGATTTTGGTATTCAACCATGAGAGCAGAAGAGAGAGTTGATATCATGTATCAAAACACTAAGCATGCATTCTTCCAGCTAGCGAAGAAGTAGATGATTACTTTGCTTCATTTTCATTTGCATAACCATATCATGGCATGGGAACCAAGAAGACCAAGGATGTCCACTTTTATGTGGAGGTAATGGATGTGGTCCAAAATTTAGGAGGGGAGATCTCGATGTCTGCCAAGAGGCATAAATTCAAATGAATTAAGTTCACCTACATGTCTGCCAAATTTTACTTCCAATTTTCATGACTATTTTTCTTGACTATTAGAGTTTACTTACAAATTTGAAAAAAAAAATGGTCATTTTGATAAGGATATATTCAGCCAATTTGTAAGCATCTTTTGTTTGTATCACAAGCATATGTGCATTGCAAGAATTCTGATTATCTATGGTCTACAACTATGTCATCTCACTTATTGGATCTTCTATTTCAATGTTTTCTATGGCCTTCTCTGTTTGAGGTAGCACCTAGCAATCCTACCTACTTTCCTTAGCTGAGAAGTGGATTTGAATTTGGAAATACTACACTTTAAAACTAGCTATGGTTTAAGGAGAGCTATTTTTGCTTTGTTGTTGACACCCTCAATCTTCAACAAGGACTTAGATGCGTGGGCTGAAATGCAAGCTTTCAAACTTAGATTTGAATGTGCATAATTTGATTGATTATGGTTTTTACAGGCATTTGTCTTTACATGACTATTATAGATTGGCAATACGTGTAATAGTGACTACATCCTTATCAAGTTTGGCTACCCTTATTCAAAATTCCTTGGTCCTTGGACTCAATACAAAGTTGTGCATTGTTATTCCATATTTGTAACATGTAGGACATTTAAGGGGTACAACATATAGAAATTTAGTACTATCATCCAAGGAAAACTTACAGATGGTGTATCAAGAACAACAAAAAATGATTTTATTATGGTTAATGCTTTCTTCCTCCACACTATTGATATTTTCCCCAAAAACATTTTTTTTTAAATTATTTCAATGCATCTCAAAATTCAATGTATTGATTAACATTTGTTACACATTTCAGTTGTCTATGAAAATGATGCATATATGTTAACTCTATCCGTGTTCTCACTTCGATAGTTTGACTTCTATGACAACCAGCCATTAGGCCATTGTGCATGGGAGCATGTTTGTGTTATCAGTTAGCTTTTTTGGATAGCTCTACTAGGTGTTGAGGACATTCCATTTATCTTTTGAATATTAAGAAGTCAGAGTTTCAAGGATTTTTCAAGCGAGTAAGAGAGCTATGGGAGAAACCTTATCTAAAAGATTTTGAACTAGAGTTTGATATGCCATTTAGAGAGCTTAGTTTTCATGGAGTTCCTTCAAAGCCTCTGCTTTTATTGTTCCTATGGTAAACTATTTGGTAGAGTTGGTGGAATTACCTTTCTTAGTAATCGCTATTAGTGAGATTGAGAATTGTTAACCTTGAGAGAGTAGGACTTGGGCAAAAGGCATTTGATATAGCTATTGTTTTCAAAGACTTCAAGTGGGAGGTACTCTGCATGTATGCCATTCCTCAATCTTTTTTTCATGGCATCAAGGAATGATTGAACTCCATGGATATAAAGTATTATAAAAGTAGAATGAACTTGAACTGGTGGCCAATTATGAAGACTATTACTGATGATCTAGATAAATTTATTGAAGATGGTGGCTGGGAATTTTTGAATATGGAAGCTGGTGATTCTAATTATGATAATTCAGAAGAGTCATATCAAGGATACGAACCCTCTGATGTAGAAGAGGAATTGGAATCAGATGAGGTAAGTTCACAAGATGAATCTCTTGTGGAGTCAGAGGAGGACAAAGAAGAAGAAGATTATAAAGAGGAGGAAGGTAAAACATGGGATGAATTAGAAGTCGAAGCTAGAAATGTAGATAAGGAAAAAGGAGACGTCTGACAATGAAGATTAGGAAAGGCGACAATGAAAGGTAAAAGCTACAAGGAAGTCTTGGGCACTTGATATTAGAGATTCAAGAGGAATACCTACCAAGAGGCATAAATTCAGATAAATTGAGTTCATCTACATCCTTCTACTATTTATTCATGCACATAAATGGTCATCTTGTAATCATAAGATTTGAGTTCTATTTACTCATCCTATGCATCAATAAACAACTCAACACAAGAGATGCAAATTGACATATTAACACAACAATATCCAACTAATTTATTGAAACTCAACTATTAATACCTCATTCTCCATCCAGATTAATAAATCATTCCAATTTTTGTTTTGTAACATATTCTTTTCAAATTTCTTTGGATGGCGGCCATAGTTCTCCTCCTATCAAAACATGGCACACGGACTATTTAAACTAATTAATATGCAATAATTTACTTTTTCCAAGGAAATAAAAATATATATCATTTAACATATTAAATATACTTACAAATGTAAAGATCAAGGCCTGTAAACCTTTCTGGCCACTGCGATGCGTGGCACAAAGTTTCTCAAGCCTAGCCTTGGAGGCCTTGTCCTGAAACATATACTAATTCAATTTTAACTATACACAAATAAAATTTAAATATCGTTTAATAAATTTGATATAATCTTATGAGAAAATTCAAATACCTATGTACTCTCCTCACCGAACTTCCTTCATGCATCGGAATTCTCATATGCTTTTACAAGCTCTTTCCATATTTTCACACTTACAGTAGTTGGCAAATACATGGTGTTGTAAAAAAAATGAAAATCAACCGCATAAAGTTATTTTACAAAATCTTATGACTGCAAGGACAGTATTCTTTTGGATCCCACTAACCACATATCCTTAGCGAATGAATTCAGAAGCTTGGCCCCATGGGATCCCCCTTATAGTGCACTCACTTCTCAGGGCAACCAAGCTTCCAACCTCCATGAAACTCCCATGGCAGATTGATCATTTCTACTAAGAACTGCGGAGGTGCACATGCCTTTCCAACGACCATTGTTGCACCAAAGAATAGAAGGTTTTTGGATTTCTAAAACAAAGGGTTTTAATTCAAGCACCCGTTTGAGTGGTCATACATGGGGCACGAGATTAAGCTCCATTAAGGAAGCACTCCAGCCTAGAGAGGTTAAGCTCAACAGGGTTTTGGGGAGTACTACTTGCTCCGTATGACATATCTACACTCGTAATCCTAGGCTTTCCCTTAGGATTCACAATTGTATACCGATCGGGAGTAGCTCGGCTAAAGAACTTCGTTGTCGGTTTGAGTCACTTTGGGGTGAGTACTTTTTCCCACCAAAGCAAGCCCAATTTTTTAAAGTTAACAAAAGCAAGCCAAAATATTCATAGTTTAGTCAATCCTGTTTTAAAAATAAAGAGTGAACACATGAATATCCTAACTCACACTCGCATGGTGTTCATTTTAAGCCCAAATTGAAATGTGTTTCACAAAAAAAAAAAATATAAAAAAAGGACATGGGGTTCATTTTAACCATTTGTAGTGTGAGCTAACTAAGAGTTCATTTTAACCCAATGCTATGAAAATGCAAATTCATTTTAAACCAATGAGTATGCATGCATGTTCATTTTAACCCATGAATGTAAAATGCAAATTTGTAGTTTGTCTAAGAAAAACAAGTAAATGAATATTAGACTCCTTGCCACAAGCTGCAAACCAAAAATCAATAAACCCGAAATATCTAAGCTATTAAACAGAAAAAGAAAAAAGAAAAAAAGAATCTGAAAGAAAAAATTTTACTTTGTAGATGCGTCACCATAGAGCAAATGCAGCTCGAGAAGGCAGATGCGGCTTTTAGACAACCAACTACGGATGACAGGAATGAATGCAGTTGTTTGGTTGTCAGATGCGGCTCAGATTTGTGAATACGTCATTTGGTGAAGCGTATGCGGCTTGACAGAGTAGATGTGTCACTTGCGAAGGCAAATGTGGCTTGGAATACCACTTGCGTCGCAGAAACTGGTATATGCATTGTTTTGTACCCCTGCAAAAAAAAATGTTGAAAAAATCTGTACTATAACCTGCAAAAACGTATTAAAAGGAAATGTCAGGTTCACCAATGTAACAATGGATATTTTTCTAGGGTTAGCAATATCACATGTAGAACATAAAAACCCAAAGCAATAATGAAGTGCAAAGGAATAAATGAAACAATCTCACCAGATGTCTTCATCCTCCATTACACCTTTTCAACTTGTTGAGATATGTAGTTGCCCTCAAATTTATGATGAGCAAGCCAATGGAAATGACAAGCCCTAAGCAAATGTTGAAGGATTTTGAATGACTATATGCTATACTATGCCCTACTGCAACTAGTAAGCATCTAAAATGTCTAAACTATGTCAAATGAAAACTAAATATGCCTATGACAAATGAAGAAGTATGTAAGAAGTATTAAATTGCAAGAACATGAAGTTACCATATATAAAATTGTAAGATATGCCAAAATGAGACCAAAATTGTCATTTTATTAAAAATGCAATTTTGTGTGAATGGCCCAGATTAAAAGTTAACAAATGCCATAGAATCAATGGATGAGATTCAATATGACAACCCACAATTAGGGTTAGGGCAACATTAGGTCAAATTCGATATGAATGGAGAAGATTGATTTTTAGAAAATCAAATCAATGGCTAACAATGCATGTGACAAGAGATTTTGGGCACACAAACCAAAGTTGTTGGAAAATCAAATAATAATTTAAAATTATTTGATTCAAGAGGTGATGTTGAATTTTTGAATTAAAAGTTATTTTAATTTAAAAGTGGTGGGGTCATCTGATAGTAAATAATTTTAATTAAAGTTATTTACTAAAAGAGGGAAAATTAGAAAGTGGCTTATTTTAAATAACTATATTTTATTTAAAATGAGCACAATAAAAGAGGAGAAATTAAATAATGAAATTATTTAATTTAGGTGGTGGGACTTATTTTAAATAAGAAAAAGTTATTTAATTTAGATGTAAATTAAATAATAAAGATATTATTTAATTATAGAAGAATGTAACAAAGGGAACCTTTTAAATTAAATATAAATGATTTAATTCAAAATTTAGGAGAGTGGACCAAATTAAATAAATAAAATTTATTTAATTTAGGAGAGAAGAGGCTAATGAATAATTTAAATAATTAAACATAATTATTTAATTATAGTGGAAAGTGGACAAAAATTAAATAAATAAGAATTTATTTAATTTTAGAAAGAAGAGGACTTAATTAGTGACATAATTAAATAAATAAATAAAGTTATTTATTTAATAATTAGGAAGACATAATGGACAAAAATAATTAAATAAATTAAGAAATTTATTTAATTATAGAAAGACATTAGACAATTAGTGACACATTAAATAAATAATTAAAATTTATTTATTTAATAATCATGAAGAATAAACATATATGAATTATTTAATTAATAGTCGAAAGTGAGTTAGGAACATAATTAAAATGTCATAATTATGCTAGGATGAAAAGATTAAAAATAGAGCTTGTACGCCTAGGTCATTTTTATGTGTCTACAAATATGCCAGAAGGAATGAAAAGGAAATCCATTTTTTATGAGCTCCCTTACTAGAAGGATATATTAATATCTCACCTATTAGATCCTATGCACATCTTCAAAAATATCCCAGATTCTTTATTTTGACATATATTAGGAAAATAGGACACCTTGTCTTCAAGGAGAGATATTTCTCTTCCGCATACCAAATTTGATAGAAAACATTTGTGGTCAAACAAGGAAAATGAAACATATGCAAAACCTCCATGGATTTTGAAAAAAAAAAGAGCTAGCCCGACTAAAAAATGCCATCCATTCAATAAGGACACCTACCGGTTATGGGTCATCATTGGCTAAAGATTTTGCAGTTGATGGACATATCACAAGATTTAAAACACATGATTTTCATAATTTAATGAAGGTATTATATATCAGCATTTAATATTTACTGGTAACATTGATTAAGCACTAAATTTATTTTGATATTTTTTTGTGTGAGAAAAAATTACTAATGACCTTTTCATAAATGTGTTTGATAGCATATCATGCCATTAGCAATTAGGGGGAATTATTTTCTTACAGTTGACTTAAGGAATGCCATAAGTCGATTGTCAACATTTACAAGGTATGTGGTTATATGAAATTTTCATGTGTGAGAGACATAGAGATATTATATGGTGTACTGTGTTCCAAGGCTTGCTTGCACAACTAGCTAAGAAGACCTTACTTGTCTCCTCCTAGGATCCTAATCTCCTCTAGGATCTCAAAGGCTTAGATGATTAACTAAGACCTTCTCTAACTCTTCTCTAAGAGCCTAATCCCTTGTGCTTAAGCACGAAAGACAATCACCCTTAGTTCACCTCAACACTTTCTTCGACACTTAGAAGACTCTAAGTGCCACCAACACACAAAACATTGAATTGATTGTAGAGGTGTTAGATATCTTGAAACTCATCCATTTGCTCACATTTGGATTCATTTTGAGGGATCACAAAACCTTTCTTCAACCGGGTGACAGAATTTGTCTTGAGGAGGCCTATTTCTTATAGCCCTTGACAGTGTCCTTTTCCTCGTTCCTTCCAAACTTTCCCAAACACCTTGACAAAAAAATCCCACATTCAAGTACCCTTTTGGATTCTCTAAAGGACTCAAAAATTTGCAGACCCCTAGGTCATCCGTACATAGGTTTCCTATTATCTAGGTTAAGTAGGGTTATTAGGCCTAGTTTGTAGGATCCCACTAGTTTTCTTGCTCAAGCCTCACCCGAATGGATTAATAGTCCCTCAAACCTCTTGTCACATCAAGACCTATTCATGCCAAACTTGGAACTATACTATCTCGTACTGTACTTCACTCCCCTGCCTATTTTCTTCAATTCCCACTATCAAACCTCTAACCGAGCACTCTAAGCTCACCTAGGACTTGACATCAAACACAGATGTTCCACTCTCCATGACTCCTAACTCTACATATGTACAAACCAATGGCTCCCCTAACACATCCATCTATCCTCAGGAAAATCCCGTGACTAGATTTCATGGGGGAGCCATAAAAAGACAAACTGGTCAGGACAAAACCAGTAAAACCCCTAAATGTTAAACTATTTCTTCAAGACACTAAATCAACTCTTATCAACTTGCTTACAGAATGGAAAAGTCTTATAACTATTCTATGAACACAATTCTATCACTAAATCAAAGCATTCGATCCATCTAATATCACTGTCACTCAATAACACTCGAAGTTCACATAAAAATAGAAATTGCAGAGCTATTTTCTATTCCAAAAACTTGATTGCAATCCCTCCCTTACTTGAATTCGATCCTGCTTCATATTAGGTGCCATTCACCGTGTTTTTAGGGTCTATTGGTCGATCCCCCACTCCTATCCTTTAGGGGATCCTATGTAACTGAGTTGCATGCAACATTTGCCACTATGCCACCTTCCTAACTCTTAGGACCTCTATCTCCTATATTTCAAGTAACCAACACCATTAAAGGCCTCATGGCATCTTCCTAACACCATTCATGTGTTTAGAACACATTTAAGACTCAAATTCCCAACTTAAGCTACAAAAGACTAAGCAATTTAAAAGCTACTAACAATGACTAATTTGGTGACCTTAGTCCTAATGACTAACTCACTTAGCCCACATTGCAATGACCTTCTAAGGTCCAAAACAAACATACAATTACTCTAACTTGGCTAATGTTAGATACAAGCCCAAAATATCCTAACTATGGAGGTTAGCCTAGGTGTGCTCCTACACCATTATATTTCATTTTAATTTATGACTAAAGGTTCATACTAATTTACTATTCTTGTATTAGGTGGGTGACCTGCAAGGAGATCCATGAATCTAAAGTGCCAAAGTGGAAGAAGGAAATTGCATAAATTGTATGTGTATTTGAGAGGGAGCTCCCTACAAGTTTCATGGACCTACAAGTCCATTTACTTATACACGTATTTGATGACATTGAATTGGTGGGTGTCGTGTCAATGAGCTAGATGTTTTTATTTAAGAGGTATATGAAAACTCTTAAAAGATATGTCCAAAAAAAGGCACATCTAGAGGGTTGCGTGGCTGAAGGGTATGTATTGAATGAAGCATTTTTCTTCCTGCGTGAATTCCTTGGTAAGGATTTTGAAGATGACCCACACATCTGGGATGAAGAACGAGCATTAGATATTATTGATGGAGAAAAACCACAATCTAATGGTTTTGAAATAGAAATTAGTAAGTAAATTTACGATTAGTATCATTGTTTTTCTTGCAATCATTAATTTACTCTGTAATTTATTTGTCAAATTAACAGCATGACATTTGGAGTTTGAAATAAACATGTTGACATGTAATAGGTGTAGACAAAATTTATATACTCGACAAGTTCATTATGTACCACATGGACTTTATGAACAAATGGATTGATTTGTATGATAAAAAGAGAGAATTGTTAGAAGCAAGGAGACAGTTTAAGAGATCAAACCCAAGGAATACTCCACTTCCCACTCATCTACTTGGGGAATGGGGCAAATATTGCACACTAGAATGGGTTATTGAACAAATTCAAAATCAAATAGAATATGCATGTACATATTCAAACATAACAGAAGGTGAAATCAACATGTCTAGAGGATGTGAAAGAAAGGTATAATTGGAATTTTACAAAAATTTGTTTCCTTACAATTTTGACAGTATTAACTATTTGAATATTCGTCATTATATTTTTTTTCACTAAAATAAATGGTCTTTCACATGCGAGGAAATATCTCTCAATGTGGGCATATGGTCGACATAAAGAGATGATACTTCAGTTGTGGCATCATGGTTGACTTCGAGCAATCTAATTAATCAAGCTCAAAAGATAAGAATATAATTGAAGGGAATCTACAATATGTTGGGAAAATACAAGAAATTATTGAGAGAGGACATGAAGACATGATACCCATAGTGGATTGTTTTCTATAGATTCCTCATTGTTCCTACCGAAGGATAAGGAGCCTTATGTTCTACCAATTCATTGTGAGTAGGTATTTCTTTAACTCAAACGAGAAGCAGTAGTGATCATTAATCTATTAATTCATAGCTTATTGTGAATATATACATGTTTTTGTTAATCAATAAATTTCTTATAATAGACATCTAATATATGTATGTCGTTCATGTGCAGGTATTTTTCTATGAAGATATTTTGGACCCGAAATGGATATTTATCATACATTATGATCCAAGATTAAGGAATGTATTTGATGATGCATTAGTGGATATTGTACAAAACAATGTTGCCCAAAAAAATGAGAGAGAGGGATTAGAGAACATCAAAGAAATTGACATCCATGATGATGTTGAAGATGGTTATGTTCAGGCACAAGAAGACAACAATCCAGAATTAGATGATGTTATGAAAGACAACAATATGGATGGTATAGAAAATGATGATCCAAATACATTCGGTAACAATATAGATGGTCTACAGTCAAATTTCAATGATGATGAAGATGATTCAATTCAAGATGAGGATGATGATAATATTAAATACTTGAAATAGCATATGAACATTAACAATGATACACTGGATGACATTGTAGCAAACAATAATGTTAATGACCAAGAATTCTAAATTTTTAGAATTATTTGCAATCCATGTTTAAAAAGGATGATTCTTATGGTCTAAATTTTGAAATGCTTCAATAATATTATGTTGTACTTGGACAATTGAAAACCTTTTTTATTCTCCTAGTAAGCTTTTGTATTTTACATTATAATTCTAGACCAAACAACATTTACAGGGATGGCCTTTTACACCAATCTTAATTTGTATGAATTTCACGAACCTGTTGTCAAGCAGTAAATTCCTTTTGTAGATAGGAAATATAAAGGCTTCATTTAAGAAAAGATAAGTAGTCTCTTTCTAAGGGTAATCCACATGCAAAAAATAAAACACACATAAAAAAACAATTGTACAGTAGAAAATTAGATTCAATCAGTTATGTCTTATTTCGCTTGCACACTTATTTGAAAGACATGGGGTATTCACCATACATTTTCCTTGACAAAGCAAACATGTGGTTTCATTTATTTTTACCGTATATCTCAGAAGTTAAATTGTTGTTACATAATGATGCACTAAGAAAATAATATATACAAAAAAAGGCAAAGAAAATGTTTGAAATGTAACATGCAACCTGTGTTGAAAGGAATCAAGATTAACTAGGACAAGAAATAAAAATAAAATTTTGATGATTGTACTTAAAAGTGAATAAGATATGAAAAGTGTGGACAATGATGGTGTTGAAATTGAAAACCCTGATTTTGATGACATTACTATTTTATGTCATTAGAGATAAAGAGCACATACAATTTTATATACATAGAAAATGAAGATTTGAAACTACTAAACTGAAAATTTAAACACTATAAGATTTTTCCTTAAACAATAATTCACATACTCACTTACAAAAAAGGGTGAAGCATTTTTATTCAAACTTTGTTTTCTTTAATAGACATAACAGTAAAAGAACATTTACAAGTACAAGAATATATACAGTGTTTCATAGAAAATAAGGAGTGTTTCATGGAATATACAAGTACAAGAATATTTACAAGTATAAGAATATATATTGTTTCATAGAATATATACATTGTTTCATAGACTTCTAAATTTTCTGAGTTATTTGCAATCTGTTGGGTCTCAAAAACATAGGTTTTTAGACCATAAGAGGGTGCCAATCTCTAAGAGGACTTTAATCCTTAATACGAACCAATTAAAGTAAATTATTTGAAAGGACTTTAATTCACACCTAACCAGAAACCAATCAAAGCATCCACACAATAACAACAAATGTGCCCTGATAAATCTTGTAGATTTAAACAACTTGAAAAGACCACTTTGGAGATAGCAAAGCAATAAATAAGCATGAAAATCAACATAGCAATTGAACAATGAAAATGGATTACAAGTTATAATGTATCTGCTCCATTATATTGCTCAAAATATAAACATACATAACATGAGTTCTTTTTATATGAATAAGTGGATGAGATGGTCTAGTATCTATTCTAATGGATTGAAATGATGATGATATGATGATCAAAATCAAACCTCAGTTTCCCTATTTGTATGGAAAGCAACAAGCTTCAGGTCCATTCAAAAAAGTTACATCATTTCTTAACTAAAGCATAATTAACATAACATAGAAACTTAAAAAGAGTTTATTGTTGGATGCACCACAGTTCGTTAATCATCAGCAAACGCCCATGACCACCTAGAATCTATCCAAGGCTCAAGCACTATGTTAATGCATCCACAACAACCAAAATCTGACTACCTCCTCATATAGCTCGTGCAAGGAACAATTTAACCTTTGACATGTGATCAATGTATTTCTCCTGGGCATAAGTGTTTGCATTTTGCAAAGTGCGTGTCATTACATTCTCCAATCCAACAATCCTCATGAGTTTCTTATGTGTTTTCTTGAGTACCTCATCCTCATCATTGATGTCATCAAGGAAGCCTAGAAAATATTTTGATATCTCATTTTTCCAAGTTTCCTGATCCTTCAAATCTATTTCTTCAAAGAAATCTGGCATGGCCATACATAGTGGCTAGCTGAAGTCATTCAATTCCTTTGTCAAGATATTCTAGAAGTTTTCATGTGTATTCATGAGGCTCTAACATTCTTGGAGCAAAGCTTTATTATCTCCATCTTTTTCCTTGATATGGGATTCCATTTCCTTTATCCTATCAAGTAGTCTTCCATCCTCCATGAGGGCATTGTATGTTCCACTATGAGCACGCTAGACACCATCTACATGGTGGCACATATCTTTGAATTTCATACAAATTATCCCTGATGCTACTTCAAAAGTAGTAGCCTTCAATTTTCTTTTTAGTTATTCATGTTCCTTTTGAGCCTTTTCAAATTTATGCTTCCATTGAGCAATCTCAGACATGGCCTCTAACAATTTTCTTTCATGTTCAATTACAGGAGAGTAAAGCCTTGGAGAAGTAGGTAGCCTATCTTTGTAGTTGGTTAATTTTTGTTTCAACCTGTCATTTTCCTCTATCAGCCACTGGTTATCTCTTACTAACTTTTGGATCTGGGCTTTGGTGAATTTGGCTACATTCACATTCAAGTCAGCAGTCTCCAAGGGATCTGTCTCCCCTACTCTTTGCACTAGGAGATGTCCAAAAATCTGATCATGGTCAATGAGAGAAGGCTTCTTTCCTGGGGGGTAAAGAGCCCAAATTTGCAAAGTGGTATTATCAGGATTGTACCCTGACCTTGTATAGACCATGTCACCTACTTCATATGTTATTTGCAAAGTTTTATTCTTTCTCTTCAAAAAGTTGTCAAACATAATGGTTGAACTAATATCCCACCTAGGAAGGAGCATAACTCCAGCTTCTTGCAATAATGCTCTTCCTCTCTCAGCAGTCATGTTTATAATTTCCCTATCAACTTCATGTTTCAACTCTTTCAAGCCATAAGACTCTTTCTCAAGGTCATTGTCCTTTAACCTTTCTCTTATTAGTCTTCCTTTATACTCATATATAAAGGACTTAAATTTAGGGGTTTGCACAAAATTATCATCTGCAACAAATTCCTAACTTGCATGATGCCTCACATCATTTGATAGCTCACTAGAGGCTTCAAATGTGATCACACTTCTTTCCAGTGGCATCTCATATTGGGGAATAACAAGAGCATTAAATTGTGAGACTTCTTCTTCCTCCTTAGTGTTATCTTCTTCCATGGATGGGGAACCAACTAAAATGCTCACTTCAAGAGTAAGCTAAGGTGATAAGTGATCTAATGGTGTGATTTTTTCTACTTGCCTCCTAGGACCGATTCCCCTTCCTCTTTCAAATGCCACAAGTGGCACATCTCTTATCAATTCTTCTTCATGGAGGATTAACTGCTCAATTATTTATGTCGGATCTTGTACCTCAGGGAAAGCCCCTATGTAGCCTAGGTTATTACTCACCTTCCAAGCCTCGGCCATCATAACCCTACTATAGGAATTCATTCTCATCATGTTTTTTTTTTCTTCACAATTTTTGATGACATCTTCTAAAAGGAAACTATGCTCATACCCTTTCAATTTATGAAAAAATTTGACATCACAAATGAAGTGTTCAGGATCAAACTTTTCCCTTTTGTTGTCAGTTTACCACTAGCCAAGTCATAGCCTGAATTAGAGATAATAGTGAAATCACCAAAGTATAAAGTGGAAGACATGAAATTATACCTCCCATAGCTCTTTAAATGCATGAAATCTTAAAATGATAATTGCCTTATGATCTCTAAATAAGCAACTTTGTTTGGCATAGTCTTAGGCAGCAAATAAGGTGCAACTTCAAATCCATAAACCCTAATAATAGTACAATCCCCAAACATGTACTAGTTCCCCCAATTCTGATTTATCCTTTCTTAATGACCCATATCTTTTGGTCAGAGAAGTCTTAAGATCTCTGGGGAGAGGTTGTAGTCACATTTGTGGCCTAGCATCTTGTATAGTGTTTTGACAAAATATTCCTCAAAATATAGGTAGTGGGACCTCCCACACCTGTTGTCCCACACAGATTTCCACATTTGTACAAGCCTTGAATTTCCATCATTATCTAAGTCTTTTATTCTTAATTCCTCACCCCATATCTCCATCACCTTCCCTTTGTATAATATCATGTGCATGAAAAGAGAATAGTGCTTGAAATTAATGGCTTAATTGTCATTCTTGATGATATTGAGGGCATTATTGATGGCCTCCGATAAATACTCGGCATAATCATAGGGTCGGGAATTATGGCTCTAGATGTATGTGGCTAAAACCATGGGATCAATTGTGATGTTCTCAAGAACATCAATTCCCAGTACTTGACCAACTGAGTAATAAGTGTATTGAAAGTATTCTTCAAACAAATCCACAAAGAATGGGGGCTTATCTTCACTAGAGAACCTCATAGTTTGGTTACCCACACCTTTAACCCTATGTAGAGGCAATTTCCACCACTTGTAACTTGTGTTCATGGTGTTTTATTCCTCCAACAAGTCTCTGATTCATAATTTTGTTTTTAGGGAAGTGTCTAGCTAAAAAATCATGGAAATATAATTTGGCTTTATGACCATGAACTGTGACCCATCAGGAAAAGGAATTTCTCTCATATTTGGATTGTAATTCTTTGCCAACACCTTGATTAACTCTATGTTCACAAAGATGTTGGGTACTACAAGTTTACCCAAATTCAAATTCCATGAGTTTGACAATGGGCTATGCCAGAATTTCTTCCTATAATGATAAATAAAGAGGTTGTAACCCCTACAAGGAGTCCATCATCTCCCAAATTTTTCTATTGATCTTCTAATGTCACACACAATGGGTTAAGTTGTGTTATTCTTCTAGATTTTGGCCAAGACCCAGGACACTGATCGATTAAGTCTTGATTCAATTGCCTAGCTTCAGTTTTCTATCTTTTTGCTTTCTGTTTGCCTGGGGTTTTTCCCATCTCAACCCTACTCATGCAATGCTTTCATATACTTACTGAGAAAATACTTTGAGCTTAATCTAGACCACTTACTTGGATAAATGCTACAAATTTCTAGCTACCTACCACCATCCAAGTTGGTTCTCCAAATCCTTCAATTACAATTCACAGTGATTTCAACTTCTTTGAGGCATATTTATCAAATTTCAAGACACTTCATCATGCCACCTTTATGATCAAGTTCTTCATTAATAGCGGTAGTATCATCGATATTTTTGTTAGTCACTTCAATTGGGCTAATCATCATTTCATAACTATCAAAGAGAATTTTAATTAAAATGCTCGTTGTTTCTTCAATATGGTGGTGTTTTTCCCTTCCCTCTTGTTGTTTACCGCACTACCACCTTACACAAGGCTTCTTGTTGTGGGGTTGCGGTGTATACCGGTCTACCGCATACGATGGTATAGTGGTGTATTCTTTTGATCATTACTTGAAGAGTGTCGATGAGACAATCTTATTTGTCTTACCAATATCTCAATGTCTCTTCAACATTAGATCTTATGTTCCTCTAATGTTAGTTGTCAGTGTCGATGAGACAAGTTAATTTCTCTTGCCGATATGCCACTGTCTCATCGACAATTACTTTGTTATATCCAAGAGTTGTGTTTCGCCGATCACTTGTAGATATACCTTGTCGATGTGACATAAGTGATTCTCTCCTTGATTTTCCCATATCTTGTTGACATTTCACTATTTTACATCATCGATGAGACATATAAATATGTCTCTTCGACATAGGGGTGTCTCATCTACATTTTTGATATGTGCTTTGTGCTAATGTCGGGGAGACTTTGGAGGGACTCTCAGTGACATGGTGTTGTCTTGGCGATATGCTATGAGAAATCATAGGATTATTTCAAAGGAGGAACACACTTTGATGCTATGATTAAGGGTTTTATTTGGAAGCTCACGTGAGGGATTTTATTAAATTTAAGTTATTATGGCAGGAATTATATGCATATGGTGGATGTAATAGATGAGTGAAAATGGAAGTATGCAAAAATAATTAGGATGGAATTTTGGCTACAACACAATCCATGTTTAAAAAAGGATGATTCTTATGGCCTAAACTTTGAAATGCTTCAGTAATATTATTTGTGTCGATACAAATTACCTATTGTGATATCCTTAAATTGTTCAATCTTTGGTATGAATTGTTGGCAGAAAAAAATAGGATTACTTGGATGCTTCTTCCATTCATTTTGTATCAACATATGTTCATGAAGAAACAAAATTTAATAACTCAATCAGGTAGAGCTTTTGTGATTTTGAAATGAAGAGTAAGGTACATTTTTATTTCTGCTACATTACATTCATGTGCATAAACAAAATTAGAAGATTACATTACTAGATTGCACTTATAAAGATGTATATAATATAGGAAACATTGCATAATCCTTTCAAAAATATAGTCTTTATTGATAATGTAAATGTATGTTGTTCTACACAAGCTGTGGAACTGACTATTTGAATGCATGTAATCGAAAAACTATACATTTATAGATACAAAAGAGAAAAATGTACATAAAGAGAAATGATGAATCTCGGTTGCTTTGTTTTGCATCAACGTCAGTCTTCTTGACTGTTTAAGCCTCCAAGTTGATGTCTTCCTTGTTGCTCCTAGGTTCCCTGCATTTGAGTGAGAAGAGTGTTGTTAGAGCAATGAAGGATCACAAGTCAAAATATGTGCATACATCTATAAACATATAATTTGATCATCATGTGCATTCAAATAACTTGCATACCATAGATGTCTCGGAAAACAAGAAAGTTATCAAACATATCTATCATATGTTGGGTTTTATCTAACATGTTTTCTCATTGTGCAAGTATAGATAAAATTAGATTGTTGTTTTGTTCATCTGGTTACAACATGTGGGGTGAAATATGGCTCCCACAAGGGTTGAGCCCATCCTGCTACCCTATTGTTTCATTTGAGAAGGATAATAACAAGTAAACCATCCATGAAGCATTAAAGATCAATCTTTGCAAGGATAGTGGAGTATGTTGGTAAGGGGTAATCTCCTTATTGATAAATATTTATCCTTATTAATAAGAACATTCCACTATCAACATAGCCATGATTCTGACAAAACTGATCATCAAGGATTCCAAGATAGTTTTCATTAATTGTCTGGTTAAAAGTAAGCAGCCCCAAGCATCATAACAGTCACAAGAATTGAAAATGAGGGGTAGTCATGTAGATTAAAATCTTACACAATAGTCATCACTTGCAAAGACAGAGACAACATGTTTCCACATAACAAATTAAATTGAATGCATGAAAGGTACAATGATGAAGTCCATAATATTGAATGTTGTGTAAGAGGGATTGAAGGAAAAAAATTTGTATCAAGGAGAACAAGGTAACCTTAAACTCTATTGTACCTAAGTATGATAGTACCTAACCTTCTAGTGTTTCTAGATGGAACCTATAGCGGAAAAATGTAGTCTCCATTTGAAGGAACCATCTTTTAAGCTCTTCCCTGAAATGGGGGTTGAAAACATCAGAAGAAAAGAAATACCATAATTCTAAAGTAATAATTTGTATCAAGACAAATGTCAGAAAGTATAATTAAAAAGACAAATCCTTACAATTGGACCTCAAATTGGACCAAACAGATTTACGATTTTATCTTTAGAATGTAGGAAATTTCTTTGTCGGAGCTTCACGGCCTAAAATTGGATCTTAAATTGGACCAATAAAAATTATTATTTTATCTTTAGAATATAAGAACTTTCTTTGTTTGATATTCACGGCCTCAAATTAGATCGGAAGTTGGATAAGAAGATTTATGATTTTAGCTTTAGAATGTACAAACTTTCTCTATCAGATATTAAAGATGTAAGGTTGGATCAGAAACTAGATAAGCAGATTTATGATTTTATCTTTAGAATGTAGGAGCTTCCTCTATCGGATATTTGGAAATTCCTACACATAAGTTCTACTTCAGAGTGAAAACACCCAGAAGTGTTTCACACTAGCTCAA
Organism: Sequoiadendron giganteum; assembly: GCA_007115665.2. Classification (NCBI taxonomy): domain Eukaryota; kingdom Viridiplantae; phylum Streptophyta; class Pinopsida; order Cupressales; family Cupressaceae; genus Sequoiadendron; species Sequoiadendron giganteum. The sequence continues at coordinate 125,332,371 of CM021107.1, read as the reverse complement.
GGTATAATCCAACTTGGTTATGACACTAATAGCAATCCAATTTTTCCTGAACCATCCATACCAAAACGTTGCATCACAATCTATTCTTCCTACACATAAAAATGCCACATATTAACCCCTTCTAAATAAAACTCAAAATACCATGAAACAATGAGTCCCCTATATTAGTAAGTAAGTAGGCAGTCTATATGGCATAGTTTGATTTTATATAAGGATGCTCATGAAAGGAATCTTCAAGTGACAATGAGTGATTTGTTTGAGATTGTAGTTGATGGTGCAATATCCAGTCTTAAAGGCAGTTAGAAAAGTAATAAATGTGCAATAAAATCCAATTGTACACAACAAACAATTCACAATGTTATCCTACAAAATGCCTTAAGTTTGAAGACAAAAATCTCATTGTATCTTGATGAAAGTAGTGACCTTAATGGTTAATCACTAGCAACCATGATTTTAAAACATGTTATTGTGCTTATGGAGGCAACATTTTAAGCAAGACGGTGAGTGCTAGTTTGGAACAATGGCAAGTATGAAGGAATTTCTTTATATGCATACTATGCAGTCTAGCTTAAGACAACATTCTTAAAAGACATTGAAGGTGGATTATGGAACTCAAGGGTTACCATGATAAATATTAAAGCAAAGACTAAGACCTATTTAAATCCACTATCATGAAGATATTAAAGATGTCAAATGCAAAACCCTAGTAGTTGGAGTAATGAACACAGTGTGAAAGAGGACACTGTGCTAGGGCAGAATTAGGAGATCTCCACATTATCTAATCACAAGAAAATACATCATTTATTTATTTTTTTAAAGTAGAAGAAATTATTCTAAACCCTATATAGGACACATTGATACTTAAAAAGCATCCGATTTATTTTTTAAATTAAAAGAAGTCATTCTAAACCCTATATAGGATACATCGATAATTCATTATAAAGGAATTTGAGATTATGCAAACATATGTCAATTAAATACATAGATTACAAACAATAGCACGAAAATTGTAACCCTTTTTTACCAGAGTAAGAATGAGATAAACAATAATGAATCCTATGCCTCCTATCACACACATCTCCTTACCACTCTTTCTCATTATTTAATGAAACACTTGTCCATTTTGGCAGGCTACGCCTAAAAATAAGGTTTCAACAAAGGTTTTATTGTATGTTTATTAAAATAAAAACTCCATTCTGACGGGCTATGCCTAAAATAATATTTTGACAAAAAATTTAGAGTATGTTTATTAGAGTTTTAGAGTATTTTGGCGGGCTATATTGTTGATTCCTTAAATGATAGATTCAAATGGATTGTGATTGACGTGATTTGTTGCATTTAGTGTCGTAAATTGTAATGATTCCATGATTATCATACTACCGCCATCTTTTATTATACCCACTATGATATGGTGGTGTTTTACCCTTCCCTTCTGTTGTTTACCGCACTACCATCTTGCTCAAGGCTTCTTGTTGCAGGGTTGTAGTGTATACTACTCTACCGCATATGTTTCTCACCTTCTCATTGGTATAGTGGTGTATGCTTTTGATCATTACATGAAGAGTGTCGATGAGATAATCTTATTTGTCTTACTGATATCTCACTGTCTCATCAACATTACTTCATTATATCCAAGAGTTGTGTTTCACCGAGCACTTGTAGATAGACCTTGTTCATGTGGCTTAAGTGATTCTCTCCTCGATATTCTTGTATCTTGTTGACATTTAATTATTTCACATCGTCGATGAGACATATAAATAAGTCTCTTCGACATACGGGTGTCTAAGCTGGCACTAAATCTGAAACTAAACTCGAAGCTAAAGTCGGAGCTAAAAATGGTGCTACTTGAAGATAAACTCGGAGCCAAAGGCGATGCTAACAACGGTGAAAAAACTCGAAGCCAATATCAGCACTAAAGGCAACTCTAATTTTAAAGCAAATTAACACCTAAAGTAGCGACGACTTGTCCCAATCAATGCAAATAAATGCCAAAAATAGTGCCATCCCGATAAATAGCACTGACATTCAAAAAATTGCAAAAAATACATTAAAACAGTGGGTGGAAGCAAAAATAGAGCAAAATATGGAGCAAATCACAGGGATTTGTTGTAGTGTGAAGAAGATTTGGTCTACTTGTTTGATCAGATGCCTTATCTTGTTGAAAAAGAGGAATTTTTGAAGCAGCATGAAGAGGTTGGAGATCTTAGTGAGTTGTTGGTTTTTAAATGAAATTCTGAGTCTGAGATGTTAACTCTTGATGAAGAAAACATAATTAGTCCATCCATTTAGAAAAGAAAGGAAGAAATTGAAGAGGACATTTTTTGGGATGAGTTTGAAGATTTTTGTTCAAACTTGGACATCAAACCAACACCTTCCAAAGATAAGATTCATGAGTGATAATAAGTAAGTGAGGTAGTCATGATTCATGATCGGTCATAGGATTCAAGTCTTTTGAATTAGCAAGAAGATGTAGCAATTTTCCATGAACAACAAGCTAGTAGGGGCAGTTCAACCTTTATGATTTCAAGAGATTCTCCTATCAGATACTTAGCAAGACTGGAGGCCACTAAAGCTCCACAAGTTATCCTTGCACCCAAGCATAAAGATGCAATTGAAGATGAAATTATTCAACCTATCCATCCACTTCGAAACAACAATTTTCTTGACCAATATGAGGAGGTAAGTGGAGGAATTTTTGTTTTCAAAGTGGTATGGAAGCAGCTAGTTGAAATTTTGTCATTTCTCTATCTCCTCTTAGCTACTCATAAACATGTGAAGGATTGTAATCTCATGAAGAGGGGAAGTTATTTCCCAATACCAGTTAATGGGTTTGTCTGACCAACTTCTTTGATGGTTAGAGTAGTGTAGAGTGTTAGAGTAATGGTTTTAACTTAATTATGTTGATTAAGTTACCTTTATTCCCTTCTTAAGATTTCAAGTTAGTTTGCATAAAGTGACATTTAAAAATTATATTAATTATTAAATGTTTTCCTATTAGGGCTTCTATTAGGGTTTTTCCTATTAGGGTTTCTTCTCCTTCATGCACTAGAGGGTATTTCACATCATTTCAGTGGATCTGTCAGGCTCTCCTAGTTCAGCATTATGGGGGGGTTATTATATTTTTCGTGCTAATTCTTCCTTGGTTTCGCCTTGGAAGGAATCTTCCATTCTCAGTTGATTAGTGTTTCAGACTATTGGTTCTTGTACCATCTATATCTTTGTTCCAGGTGTTTGCCTTTTTTTGCCATCTGATTCGAGTAGTGTTGTATGGGCACTTATGTAGATTATTGTCTTCTTGTTCCTGATCATCCTATCTTCAGTCGAGGTTCTTCAGCACCATAGCAGTCATCTTTCGACAGTTGCTTGCAGCTTCTTCTGCTTCAGTGATGTTCTTCTTGGACTTCTGAATCTCTTTTTGGAGTAGAGCTTTTTCCCATGAGGTTTTCTCTATTTCTCCTCTTTACAGAGATTTGGTTGTATTTGGGTACCTGATCTGGCCTAGTTGTCGGGACCCATGTTTGCCTTCTTGCATTGTAGTTACCTTTGCTTTCTTGCATTTGTTTGTAGTTGCATTGTTGCTCATCTTAAGGGGGGGTGTTAGAGTAAAGGTTTTAACTTAATTATGTTGATTAAGTTACCTTTATTCCCTTCTTAAGATTTCACATTAGTTTGCATAAAGTGACATTTAATAATTATATTAATTATTAAATGTTATCCTATTAGGGCTTCTATTAGGGTTTTTCCTATTAGGGTTTTATTAGGGTTTGCATGATCTCCTTTTTATAAGGATTGATCCCATTGTATTTAATATCAATTCATTCTCTCATTCTCTCTAATATATACATTTTCAATTTTTAGAGAACCCTTGCTTGTTTGTCTCCATCTCTTCTTTTGTGATAGGTTATTTGCATGCAGGTGATCTTCGGGGTTTGTGGTGTTGTATTTTCTCAACTCCTACATAGAGTAGGGTTAGTTTTCATTTCCCTAGGTGTTGTTTTACATAGTTTAGTCAGTTCGATCTGAGTTTTGGTAGGATGAAATAAGTTCTGAAGGTGTTATACATTATTTTAATGTCACATCAGCATGCAAGACTATTTTTCAAGTCTTTTTAGGTTTCTATTGACTTCATGCCCAATGGATAGCTTCAGGCTACTAGTCAGGATGTTTAGTAGGAAAACATATAGTAGATGTCACCAAAAATGTTACTTGATTTTTCTTCAAGCTCAATCAGGTAGAGTTGAGATTGTATTTACAATTAAAAGATAAAAGTTATGCATTCAAGTCTTCTATGTTATATCCATATGCACAAAATAAATTATCAAATAAACTGCATTACATTATGCAAATGTATACAATAGAGAAGAGAGAGAACAAATGTTGCATAAAATTTGTCTTTATTGATAATCATAAATGTATGGTGTCCCACACAAGTCGTGGGACTATCTATTTCAATGCAGAAAAAGAAATAATATATACATTTGAGGATACATAAAAGTAAAAATGCATATGGAAAGAAAGGGGATCCGTCATTGCCTGAATGATAGAATCCCAGTTGAAATTTTGCATTTTCTTCAACCTTCCTCCTGCGTTTCCAACCTCCAAAAGTTTCTTTCTAGTTGCTCCAAGATTTTCTACATCAGTGAGAGAGAGTTTTTTAGAGCTTGGGATCACCAATCTTTACATATGCAACATCTACAAACATAAAGCCTAATCCTCATAAAGCATTGAAATAGTCTACACATCACAAATTTCCAGGAAAATAGAAAGGTTATCATAAACATCTATCATATGCTTTGTTTTATCTAAAAACTTTTTTCACTATGAAGGAATAGGTGAAATCTTTATTGCTGGTTTGTTTCATTTGATAATAGCATATGGAGTAAAATGGGCTCCCACAAGGGTTGAGCCCAGCATGTTTCCCTCTTGTTCCACTTGAGAGGGATAGTCACATATTGGATCATCAAGATTATTCAAATGGTTTCATTTCCAATGTCAATATACACTATTACTATTACAATGAATACAAAGACAAGGCATTTTGAAATGTAATGGCATCATGTCTTGTTGAGATGGATTCAAGTTACAATATTACTTGGAATAGTCACCTTTTGTAGTTTGCATAAAATTTATTTATGTTCTATGTTTTCAAAAAGTCAAATTAACAAATAGTAACAACAAATATGGTAGAGAACGAATACAAAGAAAATGTGAATACATCATGTGGATACCCATGTTTTATATATGTTGTAGTTATCATATTTCATAAGATCGCCTATTATTTCCATAAGACAAAATAATATCCATAATTTTATTATAAAGATTATTTTGTGACAAAAGCAAGTCACTTGTGAAGGATCAAAGAATGTACATTTTCCATGAAAAAGTGTTTTCTAGGGAATACACGTTTGTGGTGTTGAGGATAAATAACCATCTAAGGGTTTATATGCATTTTAATAATGTCAACGATTAAAGGTTATATGACAGAAACAAGGATGACAGTCATTCAAATAGATTGCAGATCAAAGATAGCAGTGATCAAGAGTCTTAAAATCCATGCAAGGACAGTTTTATGGTTATCAAAATAGATTTTGAGGAAGGTTGTAGAGATGTTATGATGTACACAGGAACATTAAGGTATACCAAATCATTGGAGTTATATAAATATTTATGAGCTTATCCTAGTTGCCCTGCACCAATAAGAATTTATTTAGGTTTGTGCTACTAGAAACTTGGTCAGCTTAAGAAAGCCAAACAATATTTTGAACATGTTCCCAAAAATGTTGAAGCTTCGGAAACCCCTTGAAATTGTGTTAGGTCTCAAAAACGTAGGTTTGAACCATGAGAGGTTGCCAAGCTCTCTCAATGCTATTGGCCAACTAACAAGGCCAACTAGTATAGTTGAACCTTCTACTCTTAAGGATCTACTAAACCTAGGCGGGTATACCTGTATGAATGTTGCAGATTTTGAACTATACTTCCTGATAGACTAAACTATCCACAATGGAAAGTTGATAGTGGAGAGATATGATCTAAATTTGGCATAAATAGTTTATGCAATATCAAAGGAAATTTGGTATAAATAGTATATGCAATATGAAGGTGAAATCTAATATTTTCAGTTAACAGATGTCAAATGAAATGAATAAAGCTAATGTAATGAAAATAAGGGAGACCAATGCCTTATTGGGTAAAACAGAGTCAAATGAAAGCCTTCGATGAGTGGTTTCTACCTAGCAAGTTCTCTAATCATTTGGCATACAATTATGAGTTTATAATTGGTATAAACATGCAAGGATGTAATTGATAAACCCTACTTGAGGTAGAATATCAAATCTAATTATCCGATTCTTCTTACTAATCCAAATAACATTCCTAGATTACTGTAATTGATTGAAAGGAATTTAATTCTTCATTAAACAACCCAATAAATCAAATCACACAGAAACAGTAAATGTGCATTGATAAATTGAACATATACTTGATACTTCAATTGCAACAATCAAGAAACGTCAGATTGGAGACAATCAAATAATCGTAGAAATCCAACAAACAATTGATACTAGAATGAAGCCACCAAATCAATAGTCTTCCATTATCTTCCTCAAAATATATGCATGCAACATAGTCTTCTTGAATGCCATCATTCTGAAAATATTGTGCTTAAAGCAATCTATCCTATTCTAATTCTACTTAACTCTTACTCTTTTTTATTCTATCGGATATATATACATCACATCTCCAATAGTTATGATCCTCTGTTGTCTGTCAGTTCCATCTCTTCATTAATTAATCGCCTTTTGACAAATTAAAATAGTTTAATCTTAATCCTCATCTTTATAACCTCTATGAAAATATTTTAATGATTATTATAATCATTTCTTAACTGGAAATCTTCATTTTATATTTCACCCGAAATGTATTTTCAATGCTTCTTGGGGTAAAAATTATCCCCTTTGTATTTACTTCCTCGTGAATTTTAATTTCTATCTACTACCATTCTTCCTTTTACCCGTACTATATTTAATCAAATATTTCATATTTTGGTGAAAAATAATTTTATCTTATAAAGAAAATATTATGTATCCCCATCTTCATTCAATACATCCTCTTTTTATATTGCTCTCGCAACAACATATTTGAATCTTTTTTATTTTTACCCATATCGTTAGCATCCTTTCTAATATTCATTTCCACCTGTAACCCTTCTCCATGACTTACCTTGGTAAAAATGTGAATTTGTATTTTCTAAAATTGACTTTCCCCTTTTACTATAATCATTATTTATTCACTCTTTTCTTTCTATTTGACAATATAAATATATTGGAGTGACTTATCTCTTGTCACGAGACTCCAAACAACTTATGCCAATATGGTATCTCTCGCCGATGTGTTCCATCGTGTGACTTACACTGTGATCGGTGTAATTTAAAATTCTCCCTCCGACTGGCTTGCTCTTGCCGATGACATTTAGGGCTTTTGCTCTGGCCTTCTGTGCGATGCAAGAGAACTATTTAGGGTTACTTTCTATTCTGGATGAGCCTCTTGAAATGCCATGAGCCATCACTATCGAGATCAACCATCAATTTTCCAAAAATCAATGCTAAGATCCAACCCAATAGTCCACTTTTACTCATCCCATATGAACATTAAAACATCAATGGTGCCTGCAACATACTTACTAATATTTCCGAATTTCATGCATCATTGAATTTAGAATACTTTGCAACTCTCCTAGCATGACCCTCTAATTCAATGGTTTCTCTTGTGCTTATTCTCCTGAAAGAGCGAAGGGCCTTCTCCTCTCGCGTAATCATTGTCACTCATTCCCTCGACTTCTCCATCTTTTTCATTGCATTCACCTTCAAGCGTACACTTCCTAGGTATTCTTGTGGAAAGGTTTGGTTGATTTCAATCATTCTCTCCAGAGGAACCTTCATCTTGGAGTGGGAAATTTCCTGTGTAAAAAATTTCCTTGCAATATCAAAATAACCCCTTGCAACTAGCGCACTGGTCACTCCATTTGCAGTGCAAACATTTCTTAGTCTTTGTCCCAACTCTCTATAATATAGTTCTTCAACCTTCTCAAGATGTGTTTAAAGTTTTGAAATCTTCTACATGACGCCATCACCAAAACATAATATGTAATTTAGGGTCACCTTATCTATATTTCTCACCAACATGGGTTCTCCCATGTCCGTTTAGCATAAAGAGCCAACACAATTTTTCTTTAGCACAAGTGTGGCATCAAATGTGCTCCCAAAAATAAGCATAACTCCGATGTAGAATTTGTATATATTAGTGGAGACATTTATTTTATCCATGATTTGGTCTAAGATCCACTGCAATAGTACCCTTGACTTTCGAATAGTTTTGGATGCTCAATCACCTCTTGAATTTCCTTAATATGTTTGATCAAGTTGCAACTCTTTCTTTCATAGCTATTGGCGGATCAATTGTTGAGTGTTTGAAGGTGGCTTCTACTTTCCATCGATTCAAAGTTCAATGACCTCTTTGATTGATCTTCTCTCAAGCAACAAATTTGTTCTCACCTCTAGGTTTCATCGTTCTCCTTCAATTTCTTTTAGATCTATTCTTGTTTCTTTCTATTTCCCCTATTATGGATTCAAAAATCTATAGTGATTTCAAACTACATCGTGGCTTTTACTCCTTTGATACAATATTGGATATGTGATCTGCACCTTTCTCTTTTTGGTTAGGCAACAAAATATAATTTCTTATCTAACATGGTGTGACAAGTCTTCCAAAAATACTACAATCTCACAAACTTGGCAGTGGCTTAGAATCCTCTTAAACATTAAGCATTGCTTCCATTATAATTTCATAGAATACCACTTCTACTTTCACCCTTCTACTTTTTGGTGTGTATCATGAAACAATAAATCATTAGTCAATGAAAATTATATTCAATTCCTTTATTAGCAAACCCAAGAACTAGTAATCTTGAGATGACTCCTTCTAGCTGGAAACTCTTGGAAACACTTGGAATCTGTAATAGATTGGTTATTTGCAGATAGTGAGAAATTGTGTTCTTTGATCAAAATGCATTGCTTACTCATTAGCCACAATAACATTATTCCTTGATTCCCTAATTTGCATAGCTTTGCCTAATTCATTGTTTCACAGAGCCCTTGAATTATGACCTTTCAAGTTAGGATACTTGGGGTAGAGCTTTTTGTCTTTTTTTTCCATAAGATTTTACTTAACATGTTTCACATCATCTTCCTGTAGAGAGCATAAATAATAGTGTGGTAGAATTACACCCATGTAACCCTGTTAAGAGTTTCAAGATTTGTTTTGCTTTTCTCACATAATCCTCTAGTCAAATTGGTGTATTGAGAGCATCAACCCCAATAATTGGACTTCATGACACTTTATCCCTTTTAATTATTCCATCAAAATGCATCTTAAAATGAAATAGATTCTTCTTTCTGACCCCTTTTACTGTGATAAAATGATTGAAATGGCCTCCAAAATTATTTTGGAAAACTAATCAAACATTCCCCAAAAGCCATGAAAATACACCAAAGTGTTTATTTGAAGGTAGGGGAGTATTCTTGTAAAATGGTTTGGCATGAACTTGTCAAAATTGAAAATTGTCAATGGTCAAAGCAGCTTACTCAGTTATTTTCTTCAAAATTGTGCCTGTCAAACTTAGCTGAAACTCACCAATTTGCAAATTTGTACATGTATCAAATCACTTCCTGTGAGGCCCAAACTTAGGAGATTGGTTCATTTAGGGTTCATGAGCATGTGTGCAAAGTGGAATTTCATCAATCTCCATTGTTTGCAAAATATCAAATGCCAAAGTTGACCTCTGTGAAAGTTTCTTGGAAATGCAGATGCAAAAACTATGTGAAATCATTTTGCTTTTGGCTTTGAAAAAATACCAAACGATGTCTTGAAGCTCTGAAAATTGACATGGAGGTACATCAAGATAGGGAGAATCTAGAACATTAATCATTTTTTCATGAAACCCTTTCAATTGCTTAACATTTATCCCCAAAGTTGATCATTTTAACATAATCTTCACTGTTCTGACAGCAGATTTTCTCAAAAACCCTTCAACATGTCGCTTTGAAACTTTGTCAAATTTAATTGTATGGAGCTGAAAACTGATGTGCACACTCACATATGTTAGATGAACACACCTCCAAGATGGCATTGCATGAAAATGACCAGATTCAAAATTATGATTTTTCACAATGTGCTCTTTGGGCCACCTTTTCAACTGAGTTTATGAGTGTTGTATTAGAATTTTATTATGGCACCTTCAAATTTTTCCAAAATTTAATGGTTCCAATAGTGGCTCCATCTGGTGATGTATGCCCCCTATGGGCATAGCAAGAATCCAGGCCTCTGGGAGAGCAGACCAAGAGTTTTTTTTACTGAGCAACAGATTGAAATTCCTTTCTGTCATGATATGGTTTCTTTTCAAAAAACCTCGCCCAACTGATGGTACAAGGCCACTAAAAAAGAAATGCCAGTATCTTCCCCTATCATACACCTTGTTTTGTTGTGATCTTATCAAATTCCTCCTGAGAATATTTATGTAATTTGCCATGCTACTGTTATTGAAGATTTTAAGAAAGTCATTATGTTCAACTTGACTTATTTTTATTTCACCCTTATCTAGTTCATCATATGATAAACCTTTGTTATATTCATGATACAAAGTTTATCTACATCCAATGGAACATTCATAAACTTTCTCATTATCATATGTTACTAAATGATCCTGCAGCTGTACTGGGACCTAAAAATCTGAATGTTTTCCATGGAAATAAAAAAAAATTGTCTCATCAACATTTTCGAAAACAATCAATTAAGAGCTCCTTTCCATTTCTTCCCTATCACTAGTTGGTATTGACACATACTTTTGATCCACACAGTCTTCTTTATACATACTCGAATTAATAAATGTTGAATACTCATCATCAATGATGTGCAAATCAATATCTTTCTTTTGCAGACAAAAATTATTCAAGTCACATACCTCTTCTTGGACAGAAATGGATTCTTGATCGGCTTCAAAGATCTCCTCATCATTGTGAGAGATGGACATGGAACCATTTGAATTATTATACACATTACCTTCATTGTCACAGTAGATATAGGCTGGAACCAAAACACTGGAATCATCTTTATGTGCATACTTCTGGTATTCAAGAGTTATGAAACTTGCTCAGTGCTGAGTGAACAAGTCTCTGCTTCCATATATTCTACCATGTCTCCAACCTCTTGATCTTCATAAGAACTGAAAATATCTCCTTGTTGTGAATCAAGATTCATGTGGTTGTCCTCAAACTTTTCTTCATTGTGGCATAATACACAATTCACTTCTATTTCAAATTCCAATTCATCAACACAGCAATTTCCAACATCACCATAGTTATTCACTTCACATGTTGATGTACTCTTGTCTTCATTTGAGAATGTTTTATCCTCATCATGGAGTGGTTTCAAAAACACAAAGAAATCATTCTGAGGCACACCTTGGTAGGGTTTCATTTCTAATCCTTCTATTATTTTATCACACAATGGTTTTGAAAAAAATTCAAAACCATTTTCAAGTGTGCAATCTTTTTGTTCATCAATCATGTCCTCATGTTTATCTACCATAGATCAATATGTCATGTGTTCTTTCTCAAGTGGATTTGATTCTTTATTGACCTCTTCTATATTTTCATCATCTTGGCCCTCATAAAAGCTTTCTCCCATGAATTCTTCCTCATCATCAATTGTGTCATCATGGTGTTGGTCTGAGAATGAGGGCACAATTTTTTCACCTTTGTGTGCTTTATCACCAATATATTCCTTATGAAGTGTATCTTCAAGAACATCTTCATCATTGTAGTCCTCATCCAATATGTATGATTGACCACCCATATCATCACCATCTTCCAAATCTGAAGAATCATCATTGGAAATCTCAATTGCACATTTATCCTCCATTGGCTGCATTATTTGATCAATCATGATATCACTATTAGATTCATTGTTGGCAGTGTTCATATACCATGTCTCAATCATGGAATCAATAAATTTATTTGTTGCATCCAAGGCATACTGTTTTGATGATTCTGACCAATAAATTGATTCAGGATCTGATGCTCTTAGAAATTGTGCAACAAATGTGGGTCTTGTAGGCCTATGATGAGGAGGTAATTGCATACAGATGTCTACCATCTTGTTGTATAGAGATTTTACATCCTCTCCTTCACATTTCCTTATGTCAAAAAATGTATCTAAAGGGGAAATTCCACATTCTGATTCTGTAATGGAGTCTTGGCTTTGAGTATGTACATCATCATCTTCTTCTTGATTATGTAAATAATCATCATCTTTGTCCTCATACTAGCTCAAGAATATTTATTTCAGATCCTCCCATGAAGATATACTTTGCACGGGAAAATTTTTAAACCATTCCCTTGCACTATCCCTGATAGATCTTGAAAAAAATTCATAATGACATCCTCTGGATAAACTTGAAAGTTGACAATGACATCCCAGAATCATTCCATATGCTCATAAGCTGATTCATTCCATTCTCCATGAAATTTAGGGATATGCATTAGTAGTTATGTCTCATCGTAGGGGTAAGGATTTGGGTAGCCTTGGACATTACTAAAGTTAAATGGTTTATCAATAATTGAGATAAATTTTGGAGGGCCATATGGGTTTTGGTAGATCATTGATCTTTTTTTGGGAAATGGAAGATGAATATTCATTTGATGTAATGGTTGTGGTGCATAAGTGTTCTGTATTGAATAGCACACCTTACCTTCATTGTCGAATTCAACTCCCAATTGCAGCATTTGTTGTTTCAATTGTAGTGTTTTTTGTTCCCAGTGCAACTTTTGATATTTCAAATTTTCCAACTCTCTCATTGACCGATGTCTTCTTTCTACTCCTGACATCTTGACAAAATGTTACTGCTCCACAACATCCATCCATTATATATCAAATTAAAACAAAGTCGCCTCCTACTTTTCCAAAATTAGGAAAATGAAATAGTTTGCTTTGATTTTCCCCCAGCAGAATCTCCAAACAAAATGTAAAATCTTGTTGACTCTATAAATGGAAAGACTGAAAATCTTCCTGAGTAATCCCTAGCAGAGTTGCCAATTTGTTAGGTCTCAAAAATGAAGGTTTGAACCATGAGAGGTTGCCAAGCTCTCTCAATGCTATTGGCCAACTAACAAGGCCAACCAGTATAGTTGAACCTTCTACTCTTAAGGCTCTACTAAACCTAGGCGGGTATACCTATATGAATGTTGTAGATTTTGAACTATACTTCCTGATAGACTAAACTATCCACAATGGCAAGTTGATAGTGGTATGATCTAAATTTGGTATAAACAGTATATGCAATATCAAAGGAAATTTGGTATAAATAGTATATGCAATATGAAGGTGAAATTTGATATGTTCAGTTAACAGATGTCAAATGAAATGAATAAAGCTAATGTAATGAAAATAAGGGAGACCAGTGCCTTATTGGATAAAACGGAGTCAAATGAAAGCCTTCGATGAGTGGTTTCTATCTAGCAAGTTCTTTAATCGTTTTGCATACAATTATGAATTTATAACTGGTATAAACATACAAGGATGTAATTGATAAACCCTACCTAAGGCAGAATATCAAATCTAATTATCCAATTCTTCTTACTGATCCAAATAACATTCACAGATTACTGTAATTGATTGAAAGGAATTTAATTCTTCATTAAAGAACCCAATAAATCAAATCACACAGAAACAACAAATGTGCATTGATAAATTGAACATATACTTGATACTTCAATTTCAACAATCAAGAAACATTAGATTGGAGACAATCAAATAATCGCAGAAATCCAACAAACAATTGATACCAGAATGAAGCCACCAAATCAACAGTCTTTCATGATCTTCCTCAAAATTCATACATGCAAAGTAGTCTTCTTGAATCCCATCATTCTGAAAATATTGTGCTTATAGCAATCTATCCTATTCTAATTCTACTTATCTCTTACTCTTTTTTATTCTATCTGATATATATACATCACATCTCCAATAGTTGTGATTCTTCGTTGTCTGTCGGTTCCATCTCTTCATTAATTAATCGCCTTTTGACAAATTAAAATAGTTTAATCTTAATCCTCATCTTTATAACCTCTGTGAAAATATTTTAATGATTATTATAATCATTTCTTAACTGGAAATCTTCATTTTATATTTCACCCAAAATGTATTTTCAATGCTTATTGGGGTAAAAATTATCCCCTTTGTATTTACCTCCTCGTGAATTTTAATTTTGATCTTCTACCATTCTTCCTTTTACCCCTACTATATTTAATCAAATATTTCATATTTCGGTAAAAAATATTTTATCTTATAAAGAAAATATTATATATCTTCATCTTCATTCAATAAATCCTCTTTTTATATTGCTCTCGCAACTTCATATTTGAATCTTTTTTATTTTTACCCATATCGTTAGCATCCTTTCTAATATTCATTTCCACCTTTAACCCTTCGCCATGACTTACCTTGGTAAAAATGTGAATTTGTATTTTCTAAAAACGGCATTCCCCTTTTACTATAATCATTATTTATTCACTCTTTTCTTTTTATTTGACAATATAAATATATCAGGGTGACTTTTCTCTTGTTGCGAGACTCCAAAAAACTTTTGTCGATATGGTATCTCTCGCCAATATGTTCCATCGGCGTGACTTACACTGTGATCGGTGTAATTTAAAATTCTCCCTTCGACTAGCTTGCTCTTGCCGATGACATTTAGGGCTTTTTCTAAGGCCTTTTGTGGGATGCGAGAGAACTATTTAGGGTTACTTTCTATTCTGGATGAGCCTCTTGAAATTCCACGAGCCATCACTATCGAGATCAACCATGAAGTTTCCAAAAATCAATGCTAAGATCCAACTGAACATTCCATTTTTACTCGTCCCATATGAACATTAAAACATCAATGGTGCCTGCAACATATTTACTAATATCTTCGAATTTTGTGCATCATTAAATTTAGAATACTTTGCAACTCTCCCAGCATGACCCTCTAATTTAGTGGTTTCTCTTGTGCTTATTCTCCTGAAAAAGCAAAGGGCCTTCTTCTCTCGTGCAATCATTGTCACTCATGCCCTCGACTTCTCCATCTTTTTCATTGCATTCACCTTCAAGCGTACATTTCCTAGGTATTCTTGTGGACAAGTTGGGTTGATTTCAATCACGCTCTCCAGAGGAACCTTCATCTTGGAGTGGAAAATTTCCTATGTAAAATTCTTTCTTGCAATATCAAAGTAACCCCTTGCAACTGGTGCAATTGTCACTCCATTTGCAGCGCAAACATTTCTTAGTCTCTGTCCCAACGCTCTATAGTATAGTTCCTCAACCTTCTCAAGATGTGTTGAAAGTTTTGAAATCTTCTGCAGACGCCATCACCAAAACATAATATGTAATTTGGGGCCGCCTTATCTATATTTCTCACCAACATGGGTTCTCCCATGTCCGTTTAGCATAAAGAGCCAAAACTTTTTTTATTTAGCACAAGTGCGGAATCAAATGTGTTCCCAAAAAATGAGCATAACTCTGATGTAGAATTTGTATATATTAGTGGAGACATTTATTTTATCCATGATTTGGTCTAAGATCCACTGCAATAGTACCCTTGACTTTCGAATAGTTTTGGATGCTCAATCACCTCTTGAATTTCCTTAATATGTTTGATCAAGTTGCAACTCTTTCTTTCATAGCTATTGGCTGATCAATTGTTGAGTGTTTGAAGGTGGCTTCTACTTTCCATCGATTCAAAGTTCAATGACCTCTTTGATTGATCTTCTCTCAAGCAACAAATTTGTTCTCACCTCTAGGTTTCATCGTTCTCCTTCAATTTCTTTTAGATCTATTCTTGTTTCTTTCTATTTCCCCTATTATGGATTCAAAAATCTATAGTGATTTCAAACTACATCGTGGCTTTTACTCCTTTGATACAATATTGGATATGTGATCTGCACCTTTCTCTTTTTGGTTAGGCAACAAAATATAATTTCTTATCTAACATGGTGTGACAAGTCTTCCAAAAATACTACAATCTCACAAACTTGGCAGTGGCTTAGAATCCTCTTAAACATTAAGCATTGCTTCCATTATAATTTCATAGAATACCACTTCTACTTTCACCCTTCTACTTTTTGGTGTGTATCATGAAACAATAAATCATTAGTCAATGAAAATTATATTCAATTCCTTTATTAGCAAACCCAAGAACTAGTAATCTTGAGATGACTCCTTCTAGCTGGAAACTCTTGGAAACACTTGGAATCTGTAATAGATTGGTTATTTGCAGATAGTGAGAAATTATGTTCTTTGATCAAAATGCATTGCTTACTCATTAGCCACAATAACATTATTCCTTGATTCCCTAATTTGCATAGCTTTGCCTAATTCATTGTTTCACAGAGCCCTTGAATTATGACCTTTCAAGTTAGGATACTTGGGGTAGAGCTTTTTGTCTTTTTTTTCCATAAGATTTTACTTAACATGTTTCACATCATCTTCCTGTAGAGAGCATAAATAATAGTGTGGTAGAATTACACCCATGTAACCCTGTTAAGAGTTTCAAGATTTGTTTTGCTTTTCTCACATAATCCTCTAGTCAAATTGGTGTATTGAGAGCATCAACCCCAATAATTGGACTTCATGACACTTTATCCCTTTTAATTATTCCATCAAAATGCATCTTAAAATGAAATAGATTCTTCTTTCTGACCCCTTTTACTGTGATAAAATGATTGAAATGGCCTCCAAAATTATTTTGGAAAACTAATCAAACATTCCCCAAAAGCCATGAAAATACACCAAAGTGTTTATTTGAAGGTAGGGGAGTATTCTTGTAAAATGGTTTGGCATGAACTTGTCAAAATTGAAAATTGTCAATGGTCAAAGCAGCTTACTCAGTTATTTTCTTCAAAATTGTGCCTGTCAAACTTAGCTGAAACTCACCAATTTGCAAATTTGTACATGTATCAAATCACTTCCTGTGAGGCCCAAACTTAGAAGATTGGTTCATTTAGGGTTCATGAGCATGTGTGCAAAGTTGCATTTCATCAATCTCCATTGTTTGAAAAATATCAAATGCCAAAGTTGACCTCTGTGAAAGTTTCATGGAAATGCATATGCAAAAATTGTGTGAAATCATTTTGCTTTTGGCTTTGAAAAAATACCAAACGATGTCCTGAAGCTCTAAAAATTGACATGGAGGTACATCAAGATAGGGAGAATCTGGAACATTAATCATTTTTTCATGAAATCCCTTTAATTTCTTAACACTTATCTCCAAAGTTTATCATTTTAACAGAATCTTCACTGTTCTGACAGCAGATTTTCTCAAAAACCCTTCAACATGTCGCTTTGAAACTTTGTCAAATTTGATTGTATGGAGCTGAAAACTGATGTGAACACTCACATATGTTAGATGAACACACCTCCAAGATGGCATTGCATGAAAATGACCAGATTCAAAATTATGATTTTTCACAATGTGCTCTTTGGGCCACCTTTTCAACTAAGTTTATGAGTGTTGTATTAGAATTTTATTATGGCACCTTCAAATTTTTCCAAAATTTAATGGTTCCAACAAATTGCAAGTTAGTGAAGAGGGTAGTGTTCATGAATGAATGGAAAAGTTGTGTAGTTTTTGAATTATACCCATACTATGCAATGTCATTGAATCATTTTACGAACCATGTTTTCTTCATAGGGAAGAATTTTCTTGTGGAACAGTTGACTAAGATCATTTGTATAATAATATTGCATGATGTTATCATAGAAAAGGGTTATTATGATAGAGTTACATGGCATCACAAGGGAAAAAAAGATACCCATGATTTTAAAATCAACAAAAAAAATGAGGAGAAGCTCGACAGATAGAAAAAGATAAGTGATGAGGAGAAGGGTTATTTTCATAAGCTTTCAAATGATATCCATATGCTATGTGGATTGTTTGTGTTAACTTTGCATGTGATTAATGAATGTCTCTTTAGGATGATTATGGATATTTAGTTGTTGTGCATGCTAACGTTTTCATGTAGATGATTTGAGACTTGTGATTCAAGAAGACCCCGCCAACTAGACGTGTGCTATATTGATCAACAAGGTGGCCATTAAAGACTCTTGGTGGCTTTAGATTCCTCATGCATCAAATTGTAACCACCTCATTGTGATCTTAAATATTGTTGAGCATGTACTGGCATTACTGTTGTGCCAAATTCAAGTTAAGGAAATCATGCCTGAAAAGTTTTGTGCATGCGTAGTCGTCACTGCTCTTTTCTATGCTTTCCCTAATGTGGCATCCTCTATGTTTGCTAGGGTTGACCTCCTTGCTAGTTGGTTGAATAAATATGGTCTCTAATGTTCTTTCTGAGCTCAGTTAGAAGATTTCTTAATTGATGTAATCACACTCTTGATTTTTTTGGTAATACAGTTATGATGATTGTACTCATTTTTCTCTTCTGAATAAAATGAAGTTATAAGTTCATGCATTTGAGTCTATCTTAGTTTTACGAAATACTTATCCAAGGGACCCACTTGGTGAGTATTCTATCCCATGCCTTAGTTTAGTTTAGTTGTTATTTTATTTTCAATAATTAGTTAAGAAATATGGCACTGACTGTTCCTACAGCCACTAGAATTCCATTATGTGACTGTTCCTGCAGCCAAAGCAGACAAAGTATTTTCTTTTTTGTTTGTTCATATCTTCATTTTTGTCATGCATTTTGGTTTAATCTAGTTGTTGGGTGATGTTCAATATTTATGTTATTTCCTTCCAAGAAATTTACTTTCAACATTGTGTTTTTTTTAGTTGTAGGATAAATATGGCTACTTTGGATTCATAGTGCCATATATAGTGTTGACCCATTTCAAGTTTACATCCTTGGATTGAAAATTTAAATGCACCTTCAAGATGATTGAAATGGCTATTTAGGTTAGATTTCCAATCTTTGAATCATATTTGTAAGGGCTTAGTTGTTAAAATCATTATAGGAGGCCAACATTTTTGGCATCATTTTCAAGGATGGTGTCAAACTAGGTAGTTCTTTGAAGTCATTGATAGTTTTTATTGCTATTATTTCTAGAGTTGTTATTAGTATACCCCTTATTAGAAATTTATGACCCCTCTATTCTTTTGCCAATTATTTGTGTGAGTTGGCTGATAGTGAGTTGATACCGTATTCATAGAGAAAGAAGAAGAGATGCTCGTGGGAGATTCCTTCCTAACAATCCCGATCTATTCCAGATAGTTGAGTATCAGAACCTACCTAGAAATAGAGAAGAAGAAGTGCCATACCCCTTTGCTGATACATTTTTTGATCTAACCAATTCCAAAGTTTCCCTTGACAATCAAAATCCAATTGAAGAACCCTTTGCTTTTGAATTTCATCAAGTAGGCATGGGTGATGCAAATGGAAACAGAGCTAACCAACTAGCTTTTCCCTTCCCCATTTCTCATCAAAATGAAGTAGAAAACCTCAAAAATATCCCTACTTCATTTCTTCCTAAGTTCTATGGACTTGTCACTGAATATCCTAATACATTCTTGTTTGAGTTTGATATCCTCTACTGAATTTATGACTATACCACTTATATCCATAGGCTTAAGCTATTCCCTACCACCTAAAAAAGGTTGCATTAAGATGGTTCATGAGCCTAGGTAGAGATACTGTGGAGACTTGGGAGGACATGAAAAGAAAATTCCTTGAGAAACACAGAGTGTTGTAGGGGCAGTGACATGAGAGGAGATGACATTTTCAGGATGCAGCAAAAGGAAGATGAGAGCCTGGAAGATTTCATTTCAAGGATTTTGTTTTGCCTACAAAAATCTCCACACCATACACTCAATGAAGAATCATAGAAGTTTTTTTATTGAGAGGAATTAATGATGGTTGTATTGATGCCTTGGCCCTGATAGGAGGAGGAGATATCACCCAAGTTCCTTAGGAGGATATCAAGAAAATATATCACAATTATTCTAGGGTAGCCTCAAAAAAGGGGAGAACTTACCAATCTTATATGGGTAATTCATCCACCAATGGAGTTTCAAGGATGGAGATCACTCACTTGTTGGAATATTTAAAGCAAGACATCATAAACAATTTGGCTACTCAGTTGGATTCACTTTAGGCCAAGAAGAAACAAGAGGAGGCAGAGGTAGTGTTGGTAGAGTATTTCCTTCATTGCAAACAAAATAAGGACCACAGATGCAAGATGATAGCCAATATTGATAGCAAGCAGATGGCACCTGAGTTCAAGCCAATCCAGGGAGAAGAAGATCAAGTCTACTATGTTGCAAAAAGGAGACCATGGGCTCCAAGACAGGGTATGCCACCAGATCCACTATCTTTTGTTGGGCCATATTTCAATTCGTATTCATATAATAATCAATGGAAACCCCCATATCCATCCAATTATGGAGAATACACACCATAGCCTTGGAATAACCCTCCAAATTCTTGGCCCAATCACCAAAACTCTCCACCCTAGTGGAAACAACCTCAAGATAATTGGCAGCAATTTCAAGGGAATTGGAAGCAGCCACCTCCAAGAAACTGGAAGCAAACATCTCAATGGAGGGGAGAATAGCAATGGACAAGCCAGATAAATAATTACATACAGCCACCTTCTCAGCCCCAGCAACATTCTATAATGCCTCCTCCTGATAATCCAAGTTCAAATGTGCCTAAACCTACTCAACTACTAGCCCAGCCCACACCTAACCCAAATAATAAACCACAACAGAATCCAGTATACTTTGTTGATCCACATCAATTCCTTGCATATGTTGTGAGTGTAAGTGACATTCGTTTGCATTCAGGAACCACTTTTCTAGATCCTTCCACACTTATTATCACTGAGCTTCTTGTGGAAGAGGAGGATCCTTTGAATATCCATGTTCAGCCAAATGCACTCAAAAATCCTACACCAGTCCCAGCCAAGCAGACTGATTCTGAACCACCATTTTCCCAAAGATTGGAAATTGTGAAGTAAAAAGAAGAAAAGGAGGATACAATTTTTGAAATTCTAGATCAGTTGAGGCATATATGTGTCTAGATACCTCTATTTTAGGCCATCAAAGAAGCATGCCTTAAGAAGCCAAGCAGGAAGAAGAAAGACCCCACTACAATTCATGTAGTGGGACAACTTGTTGATATCATTCTTGGGAAAGTGACTGTTCCCAAGTACAATGAACCAGGGAGTCTTGTGGTAGGAGTCTTTATAAATGCAATGCAAATAAAGAATGATTTGATTGATTTGGGAGCAACAATAAATGTTATGACCAAGGACATCCTACAACAACTAAATATTGTAAGCATGAGACCTACCCCTACTATCCTGCAGCTTGCTGGCAGTTCTACTATTACACCTGATGGTATAGTGGAAGATCTAGTAATAACTCTAGACTCTTGGGAGTACCTAGAAAATTTTATGATTCTTTCTCCCAAAACCACATTAGGCGAGTACCCCATCATTCTTGGAAGACCATGGTTAGCAATAAAAGATGCTTATATTGGATGTCGAACAAGAGATGTGGCCATTTCAAACAAGAAGAGCACCAAAAATATTGTTCTCTACCCTCCTGATCAGCCATCCCATGTTAAGGATGATTCAGTATGGCCCGATGTTGGTGAAGAGGCCAAGGAAGTTAATTTTGTAACATAGCTTATGACATTCAATAGATGTCCTTTCCTAGAGAATCAAGATGAAGATGAATTATTGTCTAACATACTTCAAAACCATTATGTGGTAGAGGAAGAATCATCCTCTCATTCTACTGATACAGTGAAAACACTCTTGCCCACTCTTCCTACAACCACTCTTCTTGCAGTCGCTCTTCTTGTAGTCGATCTTCTTGCAGTCGCTCTTCTTGCATCCACTTGTCCTATAGACGCCTTTCTACAGCTGACCTTCCTACAGAAACATGTATGTTCCATGCATTACTACCACATGAACTTAAAGTACCAAGCATTAGTGGAGTAGATATGGTTGAGTTAACTACACAAGTGCGAGTGTTCGAAGGGAAATATCTGAATATCAACAATAAATTGAGTGAAGAACAACAGTTGTCATTGGAAAACTTGTTAAAGGCCCACCAAAATGCATTTGCATGGGATTATCATGATATGAAAGGATTGGATCGTAAACTTTGCACTCATAGGATATATATCAGACATGATTGTACACCAGTAAGACAGACCCAAAGAAGAATTAACCCTGCATTGAGAGAAATTATAAAAGGAGAACTATAGAAATTGCTTGATGTTGGATCTATCTACCCCATTTTAGATAGCCAGTCGGTGTTCCCATTGGTGATTATGCCCAAAAAAGGAAGGAAGTGGTGAGTTTGTATTGATTACAGGGAACTTAACTCTTCCACCAAAAAAGACCATTTTCCCTTGTCATTCATAGATCAAGCCCTAGACTCACTTGTAGGGAAGCAATACTTTTCTTTTCTTGATGGATTTAGTGGTTATAACCATATCCAAATTGCACCAAAGGACCAGGAGAAGACCACCTTTACCTGTCCATGGGGAACCTATGCCTACTCTATACTTCCATTTGGCTTATGCAATGCACCAGTAACTTTTTAGAGGGAAGTTATTAGCATATTTTCATACATTTCTCATGATTGCATGGAGATTTATATGGATGATTTCACTACTTATGGTTTTTATTTCAATGATGCATTGGAGAATCTTAAGAGAGTCCTACAAATATGTGAAGACCACAATCTATATTTAAATAGTAATAAGTGCTTCATGATGATACAGGAAGGTGTAGTTCTTGGCAACTACATCTCTCACAGAGGAATTCAAGTAGATCTTGCAAAGATTGAGATAATTACCAATCTACCTATTCCTCCAAGACAAAAATATGTCAGAATTTTCTTAGGACATGTAGGTTATTATAGGAGGTTCATCAAGGACTTTAGAAAAATGAAAGCACCATTGTATACTCTCCTCACTAAAGATGTTGAGTTTCAAAGGACAGAAGGCCGTGACAAGGAATTTTCTGAATTGAAAGCAACTTTAACTCATGCTCCTGTACTCAAGGGACCCAATTGGGAGATTCCTTTTCACATCCATATAGATGCATAAAACTATGTTATAGGAGCAATCCTAGGATAGAAAGAAGAAGTTATTGAAAATGCCATTTACTTTTTCAGCAAAAATCTGCAAGGAGCTGAATTCAACTATACAATGATAGAAAAAGAAATGTTAGCAGTGATCTATGCCTTAAACAAATTCAGACATTACATAATTGGCTACCAAATATTTGTGCACACAAATCATGCATCCATTAGATACCTTATGAATAAACCTCTCATTTCAAGAAGGCTAGCAAGATGGTTACTACTGATGCAGGAGTTTGACATAACCATTATGGATAAACTAGGGAAAGCCAATGTTGTTGCAGATTTTCTTTCAATGCTGACCACATCGGAAGACAATCAAGTCATAGATGATTCTTTCCCCAATGAGCACTTATTTTCCATCAATGTGGAGACACCCTGGTATGCTAACATAGCTAATTTTCTAGTCATAGGGAGAGTCCCTCCTCACTTCTCTCTAGAGGAGAGTAATCATTGAGAAACCTTTCCTTTTCTCATGCATTGTTTGATGTTTGTTCTACACTAGACCTGACTAAGTTATGAGGAGATGTGTGAGGGGAGATGAGACATTTGATATTTTGCATGCATGTCACAATGAACCCTGTGGAGGACATTTTGCAGCTAAGAGAACAACAATGAACATTTTGAACATAAGATATTAACGGCTCACACTTCACAAAGATGCAGGAAGATATACAAGGAAGTGTGACAAATGCCAAATAATGGGTTGGCCAACAGAATCTGATGAAATGCCACTTTGCCCCCAAATAGTAATCAGTCCATTTGATAAGTGGGGACTGGATTTTGTAGGACCCATTGATCCTTCATCAAAAGGTAAATCCTATATTTTAGTATGCAGTGATTATGTAACTAAATGAGTAGAAGTTAAAGCAATGAAGCATGCAAGAGATACTAAGGTTGCAAAATTTTTGTATGAGGAAATTTTCACATGGTATGGGGTTCCAAGAGAAATAGTGATTGATCAAGGAACTCAATTCACTTCCACCCTTGTTACAACATGGGTCAATGAGTACAAAATTAGGCACAATAAATCTACTCATTATTTCCCACAGGCCAATGGCCAAGTTGAGGTGACTAACCAAGAAATTGAAGTCATTCTAACTAAAACAATGGTTATCCATAAAAAGGACTAGGCAAGCAGGCTACTAGAAGTTTTTTGGTCTTATAGAACCACCTAGAAAACAACTACATTATTCACTCCATTTGAGTTGCTATATGGAAAGTCATCCATGATGCCCATTGAATTTGAACATACGACTCTCAGAACTACAGTAGAATTGGGAATGGATATTTCTAAAGCACAAAGAGATAAAATCATGTAGTTGAATGCTTTGGATGAGATGAGGAAGGCAACCTTGCATCACATAGAGATAGTAAAGAATCAATGAATAAGATGGCATGATAAGTTTGAAAATCAAGGACAAGAGGTTTTAGCCTGGAGATTGGGCACCGCTCTATGACTCAAGGTATCAGGATAACGCAAGAAAATTGCAGACAAGATGGCTCAGACATTATGAGGTGGCTGAAGTATTTTCAAATGGAGTTGTTCAACTTACTACCATTGACCCTGTTAGGTTTAAGCTGCTGGTGAATGGTCATCACCTAAGATTGTATCGCAAGCCAAATTCTAAGGAAGAGTTCCTGTAGAAATTCACTCAACGTGCAACACCTAAACTTCATGCAGCTATAGGAAGCAAACCTATCATCCCTTCTTCTGACTAATTAAGGTATGTCACTTCTCATAATAAATATTCCCACTTTTTGGGGGTCCACATCTTCACCTATCTTCCCATTTGTTCAACCTTTCTCTCTCTTCCACCTCACCACCATCATTTCACTCCAGCTCATTCCACTTCACTTTCATTCATTACTCAGCAGATTTCTTGAAAATGATCGGTACTTTCTCCATGATCTTCCACAAATTTAGGTACATGCACATTATAATTGTTATATCTTAATTGTCTTCTAGTGCATTTATTTAATTATTGTAAATTAATGCAAACATTCGCCATAGCATGTCATCATTTCCTTCCCCTGTCAAATCGTTTTTTCACCTCACATGTGAGGAAAAATGTGAATATTTAGATTAGGGGGGGAATGTGTCAATACCATGTCTACATGTCTATCTGTACTAATTCACGCTAGCAAGATTTAAGTGATTAAGCTAATTTGAATTCTAAAATGACAGCTCATATGTGCGAAATGAAAATCCTCCGTCACCATTTTCCTTAATCATGGATGCATTTATTACTCCCTTTTTTCCTTAATTATTCTTGTCACAATCCTAAACCAAAAGGAAAAATTCAAGCAGCACCAGCATTGGAAATTCAGTAGGTTTGCAGGAAGGAAAAGTTTGGTTTCCAAACAAGAATTGCAGGAAGAAGATCTTTGTAGAATAACTATTTGATTTCCAATAATGGGAGGTGGGTTGATTCAAAATGAACTCATAGTTCATGATGTTTTATTGTAGGATGTGCCTTGCCTAGCTGAATTTATGAACTATGGTTGGATAGACTATTTCTTAAAGCTCAATGGTTTTGATGAAAGTGTTATATTAGAATTCGCTCAGACATTTTTTGAGGGAAAGGCCACAGTAAAAGGATTAGAAGTTATAGCTATAGAGGAATGAATTGCATAAGTCACAGGGTTGCTTGCTAATGGTGAATAGTACCCTATAGCCAGATATGTCAGGTTGGCTAGGGTCGAGTTTATAAAACCTAATGATCCTTCGTTGAGAATAGATAAAAAAGGAGTGAAGAGGACCTCTTTTCCTGACCTATGGAGGCATGTAGTTGTCTATGTTGTCAAGTATATCACTTGTGAAGGCCACCAGTCGAATTTGCATTTTGTACACTTTAAGCTTCTAAACCACATGAGGCATGGAAGGACAATGAATGTGTCCAACATGTTGTATCACCTTCTTTCGATCATGGCAGCAGAAACTCAGAAAGGTAGGGACAATTTTTTTTCCCACCATTGCCTAATTAAATTATTAGTTGAAAAATCTCTACATGATGTGTCCAATATTTTTTGGGAAGAATTTTTGAGAATTGATCAAATCAAACCAGAACATTTGCGAGCTATGGTTTTTCCTCAACCTCATAGGTTTGGGAGGAGAAGGAGTAATGCTGGAACCACTATAGGTACCTCAACTTCTAACACAGGCCCTAGTGGGAACCCTCTTGCAGCCACACAAGCTATTGAGATTAGTTCTTCTGAAGCAGAGCATTCTGATAAAGAGAGATCCTCTCCTGATTCTGAGGATGATGTCCCTATTGGTACCTTGATGAAAACCAGAGCACAAAAGAGGAAGGCAGAGCTGAAGGAAAATCTGAGAAGAAAATGAAAGAAAAAGAAATGGCAAGCTCCAGGAAACAAAAAAATTGACACTATTCCTCCTATAACAAAGGAAAAATGAAGAAGCCCTCTCAAAAAATCAAATTCAAATGGGCCAGTCATTGGGGTACCTCTCAATAAAATCCATAGGTTTGGGAAAACATCATGAGAGGAAACAGCCGCTCCAATGGAGCATGTAAATGTTGAAGAAAAGGATGTGTTCGAAGAAGCAACAAATTTAACACTAGCTGATCTTGTAGAAATTGTTGAGAAAGTTGAAAGCTAGGCACATGAGGGAAATCAAGAACTCCTGTAGCAAGAGTTCCTACAGCATGAGAAAGAACAGGAATAGGAGGCCTTGCAGATTGAAACAAGAAAAGAAGACCAAAAGCCCCTTGTAGCCAGAATTGGCTGAGCAAGAAGAAGCCCTACAGATGGTACTCTACCAAGAACAAGAACAAATGCCAGTTAAAATAATAGTAGGAATACATAGGCCCTCTGATTTTTCAATGAACGTGGTAAAAAAAACATTTGATGAATAGGCAGCTATCTATATTAAAGTAAAAATAAAGTTACATATCCATAAAAAAAGGGTGGGTGGTAAAAAGGTACACCTCGAAAGTCACATGGGCAACACCAAGAAAAATCCAAAAACTATAAGTTGCATGGGTCAAGCTCGATAGTCTAGGATTATAAACATAACAACAATAAAAATGCCATTAAGCAGTTAGAGCAGTGCTAGCAGGGCCTAGAGGGTCTCTTTCATCCATATTTTTCCCCCATACATCAATGGGGTCTAGAAGGACGTCAGAAGGAGCACCCCAACCATCGTCAGCATCATTTTTCTCTTTATCTTCTTCCTCGTGCTAAGGCGAGATTGCAAGCACTAGACACATAAATCTTTTACCAGCATCTGGCCATCCAAAACCAAAGGCAGGCAGATCATTAGAGTGCCACTCGAAACCGCCACCGCCGCTCCCCAAAGCACCACCAAAGGACCACCCCTGTCTAGCCCATGGCGGAGGAGAGTGAGCACATCGAGGAGGGAGAGAGTCCCACCGATAAGGAGGTTGAGAGCGGGGATGCGCAAAGCCACTCTGTTGCCAACCTCGAGAAGGTGATTGACCGCAAGAGGAGGAAGGTGAAGTGAGGACTCGAGCAACAGTACATGGGGCATTGCCCTAGTGGTCTAGCAGAACTTAGAGGTGAGCAACCTCTAGTACAACTTTATTCACTTGCACCTGTATCTATAAAGGCACATTAGAGAAAATAATAGCTTTATCATCTAAAGATACATTAATATCCATTTGAGAATGAGAAAATATGCAATAATTTCTATCTTTCCATATATTGAAGAGGATTTCCACCCTGAAAGTGTGCCAAAGCTGGGTAAACTTAGCAGGGACCCCAGGTGGATCTCCCAGCAGAACCATATGCCAAGAAAAAGGTTTTGGTTGAAAGGGCCAAAAGAAGTCATGAATCCAAGTCCAAAGTTGTTCAGATTTGGGAAAAAAACAAAAAAGATGCTTAAAAGTCTTAGTTTTCCCACAAAAAGGGCAGCGAGGGTCCTAGACCCCCAAGTGAACAAGTCGAGAGCCCATAGGTAAGCGTTGAAAATAATACACCAAGAAAAGTGGGCAAGCTTTAGACTAATACTTACAGACCAAGTGGCAGCAAATATTTTATGTCAGACATGAGCAGAAGATTGGAGCAACCACCTCTGGTTCAAACTATGAATCATAGGAAAATGGGGTGAAAGCCACCTGTAACTAGGCCAAGGCTTGTAATTTCTAAAAGGGGTGTTTGGAAACCACTTCCAGTCTTTCCACTAGGGTTTGGTCCCATGAATACCAACTTTATGAAGCATTTCTACTGGAATGGCACTCACCAAACCATCATAGGTACCATGGTCCTAGTTTTGAAGTCTATATTAGGCACAGAAGGTTTCCCATTGCATGATATGCATAGTGGGTCTATGAAAGACCTATTGTAGGGTCTGAATACCCTTCTTGTGAAATCTGAGCGCTTTGAGCCAAGGTGATTTAGCCAAAGGCTGACCATTATGCTCAAAAAGAGGAGACCACCAAATATTCTATTGATTGAGTGAAATCCCATCATGAAATCTAGAGCTGTCCCATCGGAGCCAAGGCTTAATAGCCTCCCAAGCATGCCAAATACTTTTGGGCACAAAAGTCCCAAAAATTTGGACTAGTTCCTTCATGACTAGAAGGATCTGAAAACCGATCTCCTTTCAAGTGAGTCTATGAGCTAGAAAGTCGAAATGAATACAATGTCTAAGAAGGATTTTCTAAGCCTCATCCCTGATAAGGGCACAAATAATCAACTTGACATAAAGAGAAGTCCCCTACCATTGAGTGGAGAGCAGCCCAAGTCCTCCAGAATCTCTTGGGAAGTAGCAGAAATCTCAAGCAACATGGTGAAAACCCCTATGGGTTTCAGAAGAGGCCCAGAGAAAATCTTTGAGTAAATTTTTAATCTTGCCATAAGCAGCTTTAGAAGGAGCCCAGTAGGAGGAATAGTACACATGAGTGGCTACCAGCACTTTAGAACACACCTGGAATTTTTTGGCCAAAGAAAGAGGCTTAGTAATCCAGTAAACAAGTTTATGCTCGACCTTGGAGAGCACATCTTGGAAAACCTTGGTCGGGGAAACCAGGAAAGCAAAAGGAATTCCCAGGAATCGAAATATCTCTCCTGGACCTATCCTCTTCCAATTATACTGTTGAAGCCAATCGAGCATGGGCAGAATAGAATGCTTGTAACATAAAGTCATGTGACATTGGATGGTAGAGCCGGAGGCCAAAAATAAGATATTGAGGCAATCAAGGGTAGTTGTAATCATCTCTTCTTCCTCCAAGAGAGTGAGGAAGGAATCATCCTCAAAGTGACCATTAACAAGTTGTGCCTAAGAATTGGGGAGATAAATCCCTTTAACACGCCTCTACAAAATTGTGTTGGCCAAGAGGTAGCCAAATCCCTTAGCTGCAAGTACATACAGAGAAGGGGCAAGAGGGCACCCCTACCAGATTGAGAGGATAAAACCGAAGGCAAAATATTAGTGGTCATTAATGGTGATACAAGTTGAGGCATCCCCAAAAAGAATACTAATAGTCTGAATGAAATTGGACCCAAACCCCAAAGCTTGCAACATTGCAAGAATAAAGTGCCATTAAATGTGGTCATAAGCTTTGGCAAAATTAATTTTAATGAAGACAACTTTTTGGTTTGAGTGTCGGGCCCATTCCATACCTTCCCTGACAGCAATAATATTATCTAGAATGAACCTAGATTTAATGAATCTAGTTTTCTTTGGGCACAAAATCTGAGGCAAGAGATGGAGGATTCTCAGAGCCAAAGCCTTAGTTATGATCTTGTAGGAGACATTGAGAAGTGTGATGAGCCTCCAGTTGCAGATGTCCTCTGGATCCCTAGATTTAGGTATGAATTTGATATTACCTTTATTTATTAAATTACCTAGATAATTTGCATGAAAAGCCTCGAGGTAAACATGATACAAGTCTTGCCCAACACAGTCCCATAGGACCTTGTAAAATTCACAAGGGAAGTCATCGATTCTCGAAGCCTTGCCATCGGCCATAGAATGAGAAGCTTCCTTAAGATCGTCAATTGTCAACAATTGAATGCAAAAATTTCTCTAGACTGAACAAAGCCTATGTGGCACAACATAAAGGTTGTACTGAAGGGCTTGTTGTCGCACAGGTGTGGGTTCCTGTGCAGTGAAAACCGACTCATAATGGCGCACAAAGGCCTAGAGAATGTTAGGGAGCTCAGAGAGCACTTGAACGTCGTCCTTGATTTTTTTTATGCTGAGGGATGAGTGCTTGGCACGAAGTTCCAAAAAAACTCTTTGGAGGAACGATCGCGGATTTTAAGCCAATGCAACCAAGCTTTGATTTGCGCTCCTCTGGCAGCATAATTATCAGCAACTTGCTTTTTGTGCCTTAAATTTGCCACCCTGACTTGTAAGGATGGGGGAAAAGGGTTGGTTGCCAAAGCCTCAGTAATCAAGTGCAGGTCAACGGTGGTCACTTCATAAGATCGTCGGTGAAAAATGGCTAGTTGGCGCTCATAAATGCATAGAAATCTAGTCGTGCTAATCCAGCCTATTTGATTAGTTGGTCTGCACTCCAAATTCCACACTCTACGAGTGTGGGCCAAAGTGGGCTTGTGGCAGAGTAAAGATGTGTTAAAAAATAATTGAGTTTTACATGTGTGAGGCTGACAAGACTCCCATTCAATGCGAAAAGAAATATGGAAGTGATCGGACAGAGTCACATCAACTAACGACTTCACTGGAAAAGCAAAGCTGTCAAAAGAAAAAAAGATTGAGCCAAGACAATGGCATGATCAAGATGTTTAAAAACTCTGTCAGAGCTGGCCCTATAATTAGACCAAGTGTGCCAAAGGGAATGAGAATGGCAGAAACCAATATTGGGATCAAAAAGCCCCAATTTATTGCACATGTAAAACCATGCCTCCCATTCGCCAGTTGCCCATCTGAATGGCAGGATGCCATCCTTGTCATACACCACCTCAACCATATTGAAATCCCCATAGAGTAACCAGGTGGCAACTGGTAAAGAATCAACAATCCAACACCAAAGCAAAGAACACTCCACAGCATCATTAGAGGCATAAACATTAATAATCCCAAATGAATAATTATCAATGTTAAGGAGAATCCAGATGAGCCGATGAGAGGGATCAGACCTATGATCAACTACACAAGCATGTAATCACAGGGGAAAAAGGGTGATGGCTCTGCCATGCCTAGCCTCATGCAAAGTGAAAAAAAATTTACTGGCTGACCAAATAGAACGACAAGCCGAAGCAAGCAAGAACCCAAAAATTTTAACCTCTTGGAGACAAAGCACTTCAATACTAGAATACTTTTGCAAAGTATCTCTAACATAATACTTCTTGGAGAGGTTTGTTAGACCTCAAAGATTCCATGAGAGGAAGTTCATGGATGAAACTCCTCCATATTTTCAAAATTCGGTTCCTCTTCATTCATGAAAGAGAAAAGATTATGCAAAAAATCCTGTGGAACTGAACCAATCTGAATAAGAGGGGAAAACCTTCGCTTTTCTTGCACAAATTCACCCTCTTCACATGGTGGAAATGGGCTATGAGACCGCCTTTGATCTCCCAACGTGGGAGGGATGTTTGGTTGGGCATACATAATAGCAACAGGTTGAGGTGTTGCCTTTGACCTAGGCTACACCGAAGCATTAACAACTCCAGACAGAGCATTTGTCCCCTTCTCTGAAGGGTTTGAAGTGACCTTTGGTAGTTCAGAGGCTTTGGAGGTCGACCTAGAACTAGTTGACTTATTTTTCTGGTTTGTAACCGTAGTCCATTATATTTCAGCCTTAGCAAAAGGCTTTTTTTCTGACGAGGCTTTTCAACATCTCATGATGGGGAAGGTGTACGAGGCACTACCAAAGGGTATTCCTTGATCTTGTGGTCTGTTGATTGGAATTGATAGCACATGTTAGGAAATTTAAAATACATGATTCTCTGCGTGTGCCTAATATCTCCTATTTGAATATCAATAGATTCTTTCAAATCCTTAGATAGATCAATTTCCACATAGACCCACTTCTGGGGTCGGGGCTAGAAAAATCTATCTGGCTCAATACAAATAACCCTCCCTAGTGAGGAAGCAATGTGATTCAGAAAGGGCACACAAGGGAAAGGCAAGTCAGGGAACTCAATCCAAATCGGGACCCGTAATTTGGTCTCATCTGAGACAACAAAATCTCAGGTCCATGCCTAGAAAACCTGTAAGGAGGACCTAACATACCAGGGACCATAGGCTAAAATAGCCTAGACATGATTGACTTCTGCGAAGCGGAACAGAAAAACCCTTGGTCAAGTTTTGGACCATATCAAGGCGGACCCCATGAGGGACCCAAGCCTTGCTGACCCATTCTTTTAGCACACTTTCAGGGGTAGTTCTCCCAACAAAATAACCCACAAGGGTGTGTTGTTCAATCCACTGGCAAGTAGAATCAAAATCCGGTAAAGGAAAAATCACATCAACTGGGGAATCAAAGTTCTTACCTCGTGAAAGACCTTCGGAACAAACTTCTGAGGAATTTTGTTTAGAGGACGAGCCATTGAGCTATGTCGTCAAACTGCTAACACCAACATGAATTCTTGCGTTAGAACTAGCTGAAAGCATAATAAAACACTAAGGCCTTAGTAAATGTGGTCGCACTCAACGAGGAAATATTTCCTGCATAATAGGTGTAGTATGACACAAGAGGGGTCAAGGGTGACCGCAGAAACCACAAAACCCTAGTAGAGCTCATACACCTCTCCCAACCCCAACCCTATTCAACTATGGATTTTCTACATCTAACATGATAATTTTGAATTTATGGAAATAAATAAAGAGAAGAGAAGAAGAATGGAAAGTAGAAAAACGTAGGCTGAAAAAGGAAATTGAACAGAAAGATGAGTAAATTAAAGATAAGAATGCAAAATTGTTGTTTTGAAGAAGGTGGATGACATGGAAAATTTAGTGCCACAAATATTGGAATGCAGAGCTCCTCTGAGGGTATATTCCATGTATTTAAAGGAAAAGCATCTTTCTTTCACATTTGCAAAGATTATTTCAGGTTTGAACTTCTCAATTGAAACCCCTATTGAATTTTTCAATGCTTTTTGAATTGCTTCCCTTGAGATGAAAAATTTGTTGTGAAAATTTTATTTATATAATTTTGTTGTAACCAAAGATCAAGAGTGGAATCCAATGCTATATGTTGGGGATGTCCAATTACAGGCATTCATGTCTTGAATACAAAATGAAGTAAGCTAGGGAAAGAAATACAAGACTTACAGGCAAGTTGAATCCATCATTCCCCTACTCGTTAGGGCTGAGTCTAAACATCCAAGAGATGTTTTTAATGATTGGCACCAAATCTTATACTGGCCAAGCTACAGTTGCAGGATCCTGTCCGAGAGAGGCATTTTACAAAGAGTATGAAGAGATGGCAAGGACCATAGGAAACTCTCTGATGGGATACCTATCTCAGAGATGGAATACCCCATCTAATGATTTGAAGCAAGAAAAGCCTTATTCCACCCACAACTATGCTACAACGCTCAAAAGAATTGATAATTATATTCAGCTTGGAAAAACAAAAGGGAAATTTTGGTTTCCACTAATTTCCCAGCCTCCTATTCTATTGTGGCCAGTGCCAAACTGCAAGTTTTATAGGTATGACATTGTTGATGAAAGACAAAGGTGGAGCAGGCTGGAAAGGCAACAAGGATTCTATTGGAATCCTAACTTAGATATAGCAGAAACGGATGTGGGATATCTTATGGTTGCCAACTTTAGGGCCTTTACCAAACAAAAGCTCAATTCTCACTTTGTTGGAAGACCAACAAGACATTAGGTTGGGGGGGAAATGATGAGTCTAGTTTATGGCTTAAATATTGATAAGAATGATGTTTATTTCCTATAGTTACATAATACTTTGATACTTGAAAGATGATCTTTCATAATATTTCTTTGAAACCATAGACCTTGGACATGGATTTATTTTCATAAGCTTTCAAATGATATCGATATGCTATGTGGACTGTTTGTGTTAACTTTGCATGTGATTAATGAATGTCACTTTAGGATGATTATGAATATGTAGTTGTTGTACATGCTAACATTTTCATGCAGATGATTTGAGACTTGTGATTCAAGAAGACCTTGCCAGCTGGACGTGTGTTATATTGGTTAACAAGGTGGTCATTAAAGACTCTTGGTGGTTGGAGATTCCTCATGCATCAAATTGTAACCACGTCCTTGTGATCTTAAATGTTGTTAAGCATGCGTTGGCATTACTGTTGTGCCAAATTCAAGTTAAGGCAATTGTGTTTGATAGGTTATGTGCATGCATAGACACCCTACTCTTTTCCATGCTTTCCCTAATGTGGCATCCTCTACGTTTTTTGGGGTTGACTACCTTGCTAGGTGCTTGAATAAATATGGGCTCTGATGTTCTTTCTAAGCTCGATTAGAAGATTGCTTAATTGATGTAATCACATTCTTGAGTTTTTCAGCAATACAACTATGATGATTGTACTCATTTTTCTCTTCTGAATAAAATGAAGTTATAAGTTCATGCATTTGATTCTATCTTAGTTTTAGGGAATACTTATCCAAGGGGAGCCATTTGGTGAGTATTCCATCCTGTACCTTAGTTTAGTTTAGTTGTTATTTTCTATTCAGTAATTAGTTAAGAAATCTACCACTAACTATTCTTGCAGCCACTAGAATTTCATTATGTAACTGTTCCTACAGCCAAAGTAGACAAAGTAGTTTCCTGTTTGTTCATTCAGATCTTCATTTCTATCATGCATTTCAGTTTAATCTAGTTTTGGGTGATGTTCAACATTTATGTTATTTCCTTCCAAGCAATTTACTTTCAGCATTGTGTTTTTCTCAGTTGTAGGATAAATATGGCTACTTTGGATTCCTAGTGCACATACAGTGCTGACCCATTTCAAGTTTACATCCCTGGTTTGACAATTTAAATGCACCTTCATGATGATTGAAATGGCTATTCAGGTTAGATGTCCAATCTCTGAATCACAGTTGCAAGCGCTTAGTTGTTAAAATCATTATAGGAGACCAACAACAAGTTTATACACATAGAGATCTAAAGATCTTGTCATTTTTTGTTCAAAGCTATAGAGAATCCTTGAGTTTTGTTTCAGAAGTTTGAAACTCTAGAGGTCAAGCATACATAAATGTACAAAAAAAAAATCCCCTGTATAAGCCATGAAATAGAGAAATGTCCATGTGAATGCACAGAAGATGATGGTAGTGGAGTCATGAATGCAAGCATTATTTTTCATAAATTTCTTTGAAAGTCACCTTTGGAGGAGAAATTTGTACAAAAAACAATAAACATTCTTCATTATTTTTTATAGAAAATGGAGCTTGAAATAGTTTATCATTCATAGGTTATGGCAAAAGAAAGCAAGATTTCATACATAGTGACTTACCTACAGCTCGACAGTCCAACAACATCAAACCCTTGACCCTCTATTTTAGGTCCATGGTGCCACAAGTGGAGAAAAGTTTCTATAATAAACAAAATGAAGTGTAAGTGTAAGTGATTCCCTTGGGCTTCTTTTAGGGTTTCTAAACCCTAAATTGACCGATTGGGGAAAGGCATTTTTTCCTTTGTTTTTAAAATTCCCTTTCAAACTAATGCCATAATATTATGTGCTTTAGTCTTTTGCCACCTTTTCATTTTTTCCAAAGTCTAAATCCCTTAAAACTTGTTTTAAATGACTTAATGCCTTTTTTCCAAATATGGCCGAGTCATGGCCTTTTACTTTAATTTTGCATAAATTTGAAAATGTAAAAAACATTTTTTTAAGTGGTGATTTATAAATCACTTACTTGAGTATTATATAAGTGAAATATTGAGAGGTATTGCTTTCAATTTTTGGTCAATGGGGTAGTTTGGGATTTTATGCTTTTGCAAGCATATAGGGGAAGTTGAAGGAGGTTGGAAAACATGTGAAGGAAATATAGGAGCAATTTGACTCAATTTTGAAGATCTTGGAAAGCATCTTGGAGTGTTTTTAGGGGTCATTATGGTGGGTAAAGTCATGGAGTGACTTTTTCCTCTCTCTTGTGCCTTTTTGAAGATCTTTACGGAGCTAAAAAATAGGGCTTTTGGTTTTGCACAACCAAAGGAGGTTGAGTTGGAGAAACACGTGTTCCTATCTTTGTGCAACAATTGAGAAGCATATAAGAAAGCTTTTGAAGCTTTCTTGAGTTAGTTATTTTTTACCTTAGCATAATTTTGTAGCTTTTGGAAGCTCTTAAGAAAAATTACAAATTGTAACTCATTTGCAAGCATGTATTATAATATTTTACCTTTGACATTCAATAAAATGCAATGATTTTGACCTTCTCAATGTTGTTTACTATGTGTAGTTGAATGATTGATGTATTTTTTTTGTGGCTTATGCTCAAATCCTTGAATGTATGTCTCATCTTTAACACCTCTAAATAGAAAATGCATGGTTTGTGTAGGTTGTGTCATAGTGTTAATCAATAGTTAGTTGTGAGAATCTTCAATTTTCCTTCTAATTCTACAAACACTAAAAACTTCCAATAAAATATTAATACATGAACATGAGAAAGGTGTGAGTTGTGTCTTAAAACAAGTTGGCTTATTGAAGCTCATTGTGCATGTTATGCAGTAGTATTTGTCAAAAACGTTTGGTGTTTCACCTTTTAAAGAATTAGTGTGACGTAGATAAAATGGATTGTTGCATAGAAAGATGGTTAAATCTAATCTAACAAGCATAAATATGAATCAAACAACAAAGAACAAATCAAATGAACTAAAATAGCAAAAACGATAATGAAAAAATCTCACTGAATATTAGTCCACTTCTTCGAATTATCTTGATTGTCCTTCTCCATTTTGTTGTATCTGTATTCTTGCCCTCAGATTTTCTATATGTATGCAAGCATAGCCTGCATGTATTGTCTAAGCAAAATATCAAAGATAATAAGTTCTTCTCAAAAGTATTGATTTCGGGAGGAGGAATAATGACAATGATAGGTCAATTTATAGAAATTGGGTTTTCGAACAATCGTCTCAAATTTGAAAGAGAAATCAACGATCGAGATTGATGAATGCCATGCGATGTGAGTTCTATGTTAGTTAGAACATGAGTTAGGAAATTCTGCAGGATAAAGATTAAATTAGAAAAATAGTTTAATCTGGTGTTAAGACTGTTCGAAAATATTTAAGAACAAGTGTTCAAGATTAAATAAATGATTTAATCTTCAGTTGAAAGTCTTTGAAAATAGAAGAACTAGACTTTGAATGAAAATGATAAAATTAGAACTTGAAGAATGATCTATTTGAATGCACACATGAATTCATTAATTAAATAAAGATATTTAATTAATACATATGTTCATGCATATGAGTTAGAACTAGCTAACTGACTGGTTGTGATAGAGAGTTCTTTTGCAGAGATGATCAGATATTGAATATGGAGATAACTGGCAGATTTAAATAGATCTTGATTCAGATGGTGAGTGAATAATTAGATAACTGGGCGATAGAAGAATTTGATAGAAACAATTAATTATGAATTAAATGTTAATTTAATTCAACATTTGAAATTGAAAGATGTAATTAAATAAATAATAATAATTTATTTAATTGACTGTTGAAAAGATTAATTGAATAATTAAATAAGGAATATTTAATTATAGTTGAAATATGATAAAGGGGTAAATTAAATAATAAATTATTTAATTCAAAAAGGGAATTAATTAATTAGCGATGTAATTAAATAAATATGATTTATTTATTTAATCAGAGTTGAATAAGGGTCATAATGAATTAATCAAATTATTAAAGTTATTTAATTAATAGAAGAAAGATGTGTATAGGAAATAATTAAATAATTAACATTATTTAATCGTGACCGTGGACATTAGAAAATTATGTCGAAAGTGGTGCTCGCAGGCCTAGACCAATTTTCAGTGTCTACAATTAGGATAGTGTTTTTCATTTTCATGTTCTCCTTCTCATTTTTCTCTGCAAATCTTTAGTTTAGTTTAGTTTAGGTGATTCAGCAAAAAGGATCCAGCCTTCTCTGGAGGTTCATTCCAAGTTTAGGTAACCCACAGCCTAGGAATGTTCCCATGTTCCTCCAAAGTGCTAAGTTATGTAACTAAGCAAGGGTGCAACTTTGAGAGACAACACCTCTCAAAATAGGTGCTTGAGTCAAGGCTTTCTTGAGTTGTTCAAATGAGTGTTGGAATTTTGATGTCCATTCAAATTCAATGTCCTTACCCAACAAAACAAATAATGGTGCAATAATTTTACTGGAGTCTTTATTAAACCTCATGTAGTAGCTAGCATGACCAAGGAAACTTTTGATATCTCTCTAATTTTGTGGAACAGGTAGTGTAGTTATAATTTATATTTTGTGTGGATCAACCTGAATCCTTGCATTGGATATAAAGTGCCCTAATACAATGCCATGTGTCATCATCATGAAGCACTATTCATTGTTGAGTGACAGGTTGTGTTATTTACATCTTTTCAATATCTTTTCTAGATTGTTGAGGGCTTCCTTATAAGTCTTACCATATGTGGTGAAATCATCCATGTATATCCATACAATCATGAGCATAATAAAAAAAAAATTGATTATTTCCCTTTGAAAGGTAGCTAGAGCATTACATAAGCCAAAGGGAAAAACTAAGTAAGAATAAGCACCCCAAGGACATGTAAATGTAGTTTTGTCTTGATCTTCTAGAGCAATTTCAATTTGATTAGAACCACTAAAACCATCAAGAAATGAAAAGTACTTTTTTCCAGCTAAGGAATCAAGTGCTTGATCTATAAAGGGCAACATAAAGTGATCTTTTCTAGTGAATATATTTAGTTCCTATAATCTACACAAACTCTCCATTTTCCACCTTTCTTAGGAACAATTACCAATGGTGAGACCCATTCATTGTCTAATAGAGGATAAATAAAACCTGCATCAAGGAGCTTTTGAAGTTAAACTTTCACTATCTCCCTCAAGGTAGGGTTCATTCGTCTTTGAGGTTGCCTAGTGGGTCTATAACCATCATTGGTATAAATCTTATGCATACATAATTCAGGATCTATACCTTTCATATCATGGTAATCCCATGCATATGCTCATGAGCATACCTACAACACTATGTACCAAGAATTTTTCTACTCTTTAGTCAAGGAATTGATTATGTTTAACATTTTTCCTAGTAGGACTTCCAATTCCTTGGATGATTCTTGGACTGATGAAAGATCAAGACTTGGTATGATGGGAACACACTATTGAGGTAATAGGGAATGAAATATTTGGGTTATTTATCTATGGAATTGGTGGGTATAATACTTTGCAAAGGGTCTTGTAAGCAGACAAGGCAATCATGTTGCTGCGAGCTCCTGTCGTAGTCATTCTGGATTATGTGAGCAATGATCTCATATTCATCCTAGTCATCCAATAAAGGGTTGTGTTATATATTCATCAATGTCTGCAGAGAATAGTTATCTTAGTCATCTAGAGTGGGCCAAATAGTTTGCTCAAGGTCAGCATAAGGTTGGGTTGGAGGATATAGAACCAATTTCTTGGTGATTGTCCCATTGGATATTATCATATTGTCAGACCTACAACCTATAAATGCATTAGTTGTAGCTAACCAGGGTCTTCCTAGGATGAGTGGGTAGCCTATAAGATTAACTTTTGGTTGTAAAACTATAAAATCAGTAGGATATTCCCAAGAATCCAATTCAATAACCAAGTCTTCAATAATTCTTTAGGCTTAACTGTTGATTTATCAACTAGCTATAAAATAGTTTGTGTAGGCCTAAGGTTTTCTAACTAAAGTAATTGCATTGTTTCTTTTGTCATGACATTGATTGTTGCCCCCAAGTCTATCAAAGTATTCTTAATGAGGGTTCCATTAATCTTAGCATCCACTACTGGACTATCAGGATCTATATACTTAGGAACTATGATGTTCCCTAACATGATATTTGTAAGGTTTCCCAATACATGGACTATCTAAGGATCCTTCCTTTTCCTTCCTAGTTTCTTAAGACATAGATCCCTTATATTTTTTGTATGAATAGGGATGTCTTTGATATCTTGGATAAGTGGAATCTTGATACTCACATCTTTTAATTGACTTAAGAGGTATATTTCAGCATGTGTGATGCTTTTGAATAGCTAGGCGTTAAGAAAAAAGTCATGTAACTAAGGGTAAAATTTCAAGGTTAGGAGATTAGAGCATAATAAACCAAATCCAAAGTAAATAATGAAGCACATAGGAGAAGAACATGAAAACAAAAGGAAAGAGTTTACCAAAATTCTTCAACCTCCATGATTAACCTCCATTGCACCTTCTCTATTTTTTGCAATGTGTAGCTTGCCCTCAAATTTTGTGTGAGCAACAATGACTATGCCAAGTCCAAATCAAATGTTGAAGGATTTGAATCAAAATGCTACACTATGCAACTATGTAACTAGTAAGAAAAGACTAAACTATGCCTAAACTATGCCAAAATGCCAAGATGTCAAAATGCTAAAATGTCAAGAGTGCCTAAAACAAGATTGCAAGAGGTGACAAAATGAGAGAAAAATTGCCTTTTTATAGAAAATGCAATTTTGGATGCATGGTCAAGATTGAAGATTGAGAAATGCCCTAAGATCAAAGGCTGAAATTAAATGTGGCAATTAGCAATTAGGGTTAGGGTAGCATTAGGGTAAAATTTGAAATGAAGGACAGAGATTTGTTTTTAGAAAAATCAAATCTAGAGAATCAAATAATGATTTAAAATTATTTGATTTAAGAGACCGAGTTGTCTTTTTGAATTAAAAATTAATTTAATTCAAAAGTGGTGGAGTCATGTGACAGTAAATAATTAATTTAATTATTTACTTGGAGAGAAAAAAAGAAAGTAAAAAATTTAAATAAATGATTTTATTTAAATTTAGAAAGAAAGTTGTAAATAATGATTTTAAATTATTTAATTGGTGGGAAATTAGAAAGTGGGTAATTTTAAATAAATTATTTTATTTAAAATTAAAAGGAAAGTTGTAAATAATATTTTTAAATTATTTACTCCGTGAGAAATTAGAAAGTGGGTAATTTTAAATAAATATTTTTATTTAAAATTAGAAGGAAAGTTGATAATGGAAAATCAAATAATAAATTAAAATTATTTGATTTATAGGTTGAGTTGGACATGTGACAAGCTGATTTTTTATTTAAATAATAATTTAATTCAAAATAGGAAGAAGATGACAAATTAATAAGCAATTAAATAAATAAAATTTATTTAATTGTGGAAAAAAATGATAAATGAATAATTAAATAATTAAAATAACTATTTAATTATAGTGGCAAGACAATAAATAATTAAATAAATAAAATTTATTTAATTATAGAAGACAAGGATATTAGCAACGTAATTAAATAAATTAAATTTATTTAATTAATCAAAGAGGAAATAAAAGATGGCAATGAATTAATTAAATAGTTAAGATTATTTAATCAATAGAAGACCTTTGACATTAGAAAATGGTATTAGCAAGTCTAGGACATTTTTATGTGTCTAAATTTTGCCCCACTTTGATACAATGCAGTTTATCACATTGTGTCAAAGAAAATAGGTCAACAATATGCCCTAGTGTGAAAGTGCAGAGAGGGAGGATGACGAGGAGGTAGTGGTATGCCCCCGCCCCCTTGAGAGGATAGGCGGGTTCAAAGTACATGAGTGTACTCTCGAAATGGACAAGGATACTAGAAGATAAAGGGACAAAGATAAGGATGATGAAGATGCAAACTAGAGGAATGTTAGAGGGGAAGAGAAGAAGGCTAAGAAGGGCAATAAACCTTCAATATTTGCCAAAGAACTAATAGGTGTTGCTCGAATCATCATTGGGCGGATTATTGTAATGGCCAACAAACACTATGATATGACATAGATCAATAGTGTGCAAGTTCAAACCATCACATAGTACAAGCAATCATAGACAAGGATGATCATAACTCATACGAGGAACTGAATTGCCCGTAGTCCTTTTCTCATAACCAACCGCAAATAGACAAGACTAGTCATGAAACGTCATTGCTCCTCTAAATTTGAATGTCAAGACATTCTTGAGGAACTAGCCACATGACAACCATAAAAGACAAGACAATCATCGTACTACATCATTGCTCCTATAAATCTTGATATCAGGACATCCTTGAGGAACTAGCAACAGGATGATCAGAAAAGAAAACAACAATCATCATGATACGTCGTGGCTCCTCTAATGTAAGGAACTAGTAGCATGATGAAAATCAAAAGACAAATAATGTTTGCCAAGTGTTTTGCCAATGTTCAAAGGTCAAATATTTTAATGTCAAGATGCCAAGTTTGATGAGGTCAAGGTTGTCGAATGTCGAGGGATTTCAAATTCAAGGACACATCCTAAATGATGTCGATGTCAAGAGGATTGATTCTTGAATGTCAGAAGAATATCTCAAAATGTCAAATGATAATGACAAGAGTTGTTCTTCAGAGGGACACATCCAAAGAAAACCAAGAGTTTTGACAAGTTGATAGAGTTTGACTAGATGACTGAATTGACCACATGCTAGCGTTGACATGTCAATTTGATGAAAATTTCGATTGAAGAGATTGTTATAGTTTGCTTGACTTGAAGATATTTGATGTGTGTGAAAGTGCAGTGTCATGAACCCTAATGGACTGACCTAGTATGGCCTCAAGAGCTCATCAATTGATGGCCTTGCCTACGTCATGCACTCAGAGACCTCATAGTTCAAAACAACCAATGACTTTGTCTGAAGGATAGAAGATTGAGTCATGATTTTATTTTGCCAACCTAAAGGGACGAACCTAATGTGGTGGAGACTCATCGATTGATGGCCTTTCCTACGTAGCAAGTGCACAGAGATAACATAGTTCGACGATGATGAAGAATGACTGACATGATTGACTTTGACTTTGTTTTTGAAATTTTTGAAAGTTATTTGGATGTTTTTGGATTTTGACATATTTTTATTTTTTTGGATTTTTTTTAGAACATTTTATGATTTTTATGTTTTATGAGGATCGTGACAAATTCATGTGAATGATGCCTACCAAAAAGCGAGCACACATGCACAAGAATTCCAAGACAACCATAATCTTGCCTCTAGTCAAGCTAAATACCAATTGACAGGTGATGATGATGATGGTGACATTGTTTGATGTGGGAAGGACACATCTCGAAACAAAATGAAGCTGACGATTATGTGACTAAAGGATCAAGGTTTGCATCAGGGATAAGAACAGAGCCAAGGAATGTTTTGAATGATGTGCTAGGTTGCATAAAAATATTGTTAGGATTAGGCTCATTACATTTGGAATGACTTCATTAGGACTAGATGGGATGATGGAGGATCTTTATACCATTGACAAGGGAAACCAAGATAGGTGACAAGTATAA
This sequence comes from Sequoiadendron giganteum, assembly GCA_007115665.2. NCBI lineage: Eukaryota > Viridiplantae > Streptophyta > Pinopsida > Cupressales > Cupressaceae > Sequoiadendron > Sequoiadendron giganteum. The sequence goes on along the minus strand of CM021107.1, from coordinate 125,288,750 downwards.
AAAAAAGATGGATGGCCTTTGACAAAAGATAGGAGACATGAAGATTATTAGCTAAACGAATTATCATATGGTCTCCAAGGACAATGTTGCAAAGGGATAATGAGGTTATGAAGGTAATGATATTTCATGAATAGGGTATGGTCAAAGGATACACATGTCAAAAGTTTTCCGAAAGCATGATTTATGTTTGCACCTTAGTCCTTATCAAGATCAAAGTAGGTGGGAAAATGGATGGGAATGATAGGACTCAGATGGATAGATGGAAAATGTCATAAAAAAAGGTCATGCAAAGGGTATGGGAGATGAGACAACTTGCCCCCAAGTGTAGTGGTCCACCTAGATAATTTATTTTACACATGATGCATGTTTGTTAGGTTTTCATCACAGTACTTATCCAAAGCACCATAAGAATGGTTTTCACTATTGGACAAAATTTTCTCTTTACCATTTTTGTCATTTTTTGATTTTTTTAGTGTCACCTTGACGCTTGTTTGTCAGGTTTTCATCAAGGTGACGATTTTTTTTATTTTTCATTTTTTTTGTATTTTTGTATTTTTGTATTTTTTGGATGGCCTTGATGCTTTAGATGATCATTAATGGTGTTGATTTAGATACTAGTTCCATGACATGCCAATAATGACCTTATTAGAATCATAGAGTTGGCTTTATCAGAATACACACATCACGATAGAGTGCCATGAGAGTTCTTATGATAAAGAGTTGCTACCAAGATGCGATGGAATTGTGACATGGTATTTTTGGACTTTAAGCATGATGTAGGATTATGAAAAATGATGGTAGATGTGGAAGGATTTTTTGGATGTTTGGATGTAGCAATTTTAATTCACCAAACTTGGGGTGGTGGATGGCAGAGTTTTGAGTTTTTATCATAATAGTGTTTGGAACCAACACTTTTATATGTCTTGCTTGATGGCCATTTTGAAGGAGATGGACATTTATTATATGTGGGAGTCCTCTTTTCTTGTGGCTCCACCTTTTGATTGACTTTTGGATTTGATTCATTTTTTTCTTGACTAGATCTATTTTTCTTTGGGATCCATTTTAACTTCATTTGTCCACTTGGATTTTTGATTGATTCAATGGCCTTTGACATTTGATTTTGAACTTTGGATTTGTAATATTTTTTTTTGTTGGTTCCAAATGGAAGTTTTATTCATGTTGGAATGATGGTTTATGGTGTGGATGGAAGGGGTGTTGGCAACAACCTTATGACAAGGACTAATCATGACATCCATTTTAATGTTTGTATCAGATAAAGTTGCCCCCAATATCGAGGAGGTACCACTATCATTATTAGATTTTATGACTGAGGAATAGCCAAGACCTTGATGTCTATAATTTTCCTAAAGTTGTACGGGTTCTATAATTCCTTTCTCATGTAGGCCTAGTACTTTTCCTTGATAATGCATGTTCTGACAGATTATGTTTGTGATGGGGTATTTTTCATTTTGGAAGCAAGATGCTAACCCATCATTATTTAGTCGAAAACCTTTACTCTAAATTTTCTCATCTGTCAGAAAGCTTGCTCTGACAAAGGTAGATGATCCTAGTTGATAAAATGTTGTAACTTCATTGAAATTTTGGCTAGATTCTTGATTAACATCTATGGTTTGATTTTGTGACATATCAGATTCAGATGATTCTACCTATGCTTCCAAGTCAATGTTGAAACCGTCTTCATGGTCATTGTCATAGAGTCCAGTAAATTCAGCTATAGCTTGATCATTTGTAAATATGTCTACAATAGGATATTATTGTTCTAGAGGTAAATCATATATGTGTCTCGTGGAGGCAAGTGTCATTTTTGAAAGTGTGAAATATTTGGAGCTTGGATAGGGTCATCTTCAAGTGTTTTACCATGAATGGCATAAGGGTCAAGGAGTGGATTATTTTGGACTTCCTGATCAATAGTAGTGTCTTGATTGAAGATGGGTTCATTTTGAATGACATGATTGGAAATAGGATCTTGACCAAGGATAGGTGTATGTTGGAGGCCATGATTATCTATAATAAATTCTTGAATGGACTTACATATGGGTTCGTAGGATGGACTAGTTTGATCTTGACATGATGGGGGAGTTATGGTGTCATGCTTTGGACTTTCCTTTTGACATGTATCTTCAAGTTTATTAAATGGGATGTGACTTCGAAGACCATGACTACATGTGTTTTCATGACTAAATGTATGTTGGGATGGATTGACTTGGAATGGATTAGTGGATATAGGACTAGGATAGGATGTGGAGACTTGGAAGGGATTAATGGATTGAGGACTAGGATAAGAAACGGATGCTTGTAAGGTGTTAATAGATGGTTGACTTGGATTGGATGTGGAGATTTGGATTAGATTGATAAATAATGGACTAGAATAGGATGTGGGGGCTTGGAAAGTGTTGGTGGATGAAGGACTAGGATAGGATGCGGAGACTTGGAAAGGACTAGTGGATGGTTGATTTCCCTTGTCAAGGTTAGGATAAGGACAATAGGTAGATGTTTGTTGTGGAATAATGGCATGATTTGTGTTAAAGGACTCTTGATAGTGAGGATAAATGGTTGAATGACTAGGACTTAGGGATTGTTGATAGGAAGACATTGGTATTTGGACTGGATGAATTGTTTTTTGAATTCCACAACTTGTTGGTATTGACCCTTATGGAGTAACTGGTATTCAATTTGACTAGAAAGCATATAAAGGTGAATTGAAGAAATGATTGTGGATGGAATGAGACTAAGACTATGTTTTTTTTGTTGGTATTTTTGGAATAGGGAAGTGCAATGATGCAAGGTGACAATGCAAACTGATAATGAGAACTAAAAGGAATATCTTATGCAAAGTGACCAATGAGGACTAGAATGAGGGAGACTAAAGGTGCTCTAATGCAAATGCAAGGAGTTCTATGATGTACTCAATATTGGTAGACTTCAGGAAAGGAACACTTAACCATTCAAAGTGTGGTCAATATCTCAATTTTGGAGTGTCAAGGGACTTGTTTGAAGGGCTAAATGACAAGGTGACAAAGTGAGGTTTCCGCACTAGACTAATGAGTTGGAATTGGCTCACAAAATGAAAAAGACTAAAAGAAATGATTGTGATTAAGTCCAATAACAACCTAATTTTGAAGGAAAATATTTGACAAAGTACGACAAGTTTTCCTATTCCAAAGTATGCAAAAAAATGAGGACCTAAAAGTTGGATTATGCTGAAAAATGATGGTGGATCTAAAGGATGCAACTAAAAATTTGTAATGGTAGACCTATGGTAAGCTAAATGCAAACTAAAGATGCAAGGATGGATGATTTGAGCAATTCCTTTTTAAGTTTTCAATAGAGGCCATTGGAAAAAGATGTTTGACAATAATTTGACAATGTTTGGCTTCAGGTTTTTGACAGGAATAATATTTTTCCATATCTAAAAAGGTGTTTATTTGTTCATTTGGTCTAAAAAACACTTGGAAAACACATTGTCTTTGAAAGTTGTGAAAACAAGCACATAGAAGACAAGCACAATCCTAAGGTTTACAAAGACTATATTTTTTGGATTCCACACAGATTTTACTCCAACCGCACTTATTCTTAGTGGGTGACTTAGAAGCTTGGCCATGCTGGCTCCCCCAACATAGCACTCACTTCTCAAGTCAACCAAGCTTCAAGCTCTCATGACTCTCCCATGACAAGCTTTTCACCTCTACTAAGAACTGTGAGAATGTGGATGCCTTGGCAACGACCGTTGCTGCACCAAAGAATCAATAAATTTTTTTGGCTTACTATAACAAAGGTTCTAGTATAGGCATTTCGTTCGTGGGGGGTCATCCATACTGCAAGAGACCATTGTTTCCCTTCTTGTCGAAAAAATCCTCGTGATACTTGAACTTTCCTCAAGTACCCACACTTATATACCGATTGGAAGTCGCTTGGCTTAGCGTGTTGCCAGTTGAGTCATTCCTTGGGGTGATTACTTTTTCCTACGAGGCAGGCCCTCTAAGGATAAAACAATAGCAAGTAAGTACATATGTAGTTTGATCAATCTTTGTTTGCGTAAAAAAAGAGATAACACACGTGATATACTTAACCCACACTAGCAAGATTTTTTCATTTTTAAATCCAAATTGAAATGTGGGGGGTGGTAAAGTAACAATCTCAATGTTTTTGTTTTTCAAGATCACACAAAGCTCAAGAGAATTGCATACACACTTAAGAGAATATCACTATACCACAAGACACACAAGACACTTGTTGATTTTAAACCCAATTTAGTGTGAGACAAACAATGTTTATTTTAAGCCAAATGCCATGACAAATGTAAGTTCATTTTAAGCCTCATGAGTTGTAATGCATGATTCTATTCTTTTTAATCCCATGAATGTGCATGCATATTCATTTTCACCCATGAAATGTGAATGCAAAGTTGTTGTGAGGTAAATTTTAGCCTTGATGAGTTTCAATGCAAGATTGTGTTCATTTTAAACCCCTGAGTCAATGCATGTTCATTTTAAACCCATGAAATGTAAATGCAAGTTTTGTGTGAGGTTTGTTTTCTTTTAGGATTGTAAATGAGTTATAAAATAAACAACAATCAAACGTTAGCTACTCCTTCCAGCTTTGCCACATGCAAGAAAATGCATCATTTTTTCTGTCAAATGTGTCATTCTTTTTCGTACTTGTACCTGCAAAAAAGTGATGAAAAATTCATATGAAAATTTGCAAATGTCAGGTTCACCAATGTAACTAAGGGTAAAATTTCAAGGTTAGCATATTAGACCATAATAAACCAAACCCAAAGTAAATAATGAAGCACATAGGAGAAGAACATGAAAACAAAAGGAAAGAGTTTACCAAAAGTCTTCAACCTCCATTACACCTCTATTTGTTGCAAGGTGTAGTTTTCCCTCAAATTTTGTGTGAGCAACAATGACTATACCAAGACCAAAGCAAATGTTGAAGGATTTGAATCAAAATGATACAATATGCAACTATGCAACTAGTAAGCAAAGACTAAAGTATGCTTAAAGTATGCCAAAATGTCAAGATGCCAAAATGTTAAAATATCAAGAGTGCCTAAAACAAGATTGCATGAGGTGACAAAATGAGAGCAAAATTGCCTTTTTATAGAAAATGCAATTTTGGATGCATGGTCAAGATTGAAGATTGAGAAATGCCCTAAGATCAAAGGTTGAAATTAAATGTGACAATTAGCAATTAGGGTTAGGATAGCATTAGGGTAAAATTTGAAATGAAAGATTGAGATTTGTTTTTAGAAAAATCATATCTGCATAATCAAATAATGATTTTAAATAATTTGATTTAAAGACTCGGTTGTCTTTTTGAATTAAAAAATAATTTAATTCAAAAGTGGTGGAGTCATGTGCCAGTAAATAATTAATTTAAATTATTTACTTGGAGAGAAAAATAGAAAGTAAAAAATTTAAATAAATGATTTATTTAAATTTAGAAAGAAAGTTGTAAATAATGATTTTAAATTATTTACTTGGTGGGAAATTAGAAAGTGGATAATTTTAAATTGATTTTATTTAAAATTAGAAGGAAAGTTGTAAATAATGATTTTAAATTATTTACTCAGTGGATAATTTTAAATAAATGTTTTTATTTAAAATTAGAAGGAAAGTTGATAATGGAAAATCAAATAATAAATTAAAATTATTTGATTTATAGGCTGAGTTGGCCTTTTGAATTAAAAATCAATTTAATTCAAAACTGGAACATGTGACAAGTTGATTTTTTATTTAAATAATAATTTAATTCAAAATAGGAAGAAGATGACAAATTAATAAGCAATTAAATAAATAAAATAACTATTTAATTATGAAAGAAGAGGATAAATGAATAATTAAATAATTAAAATAACTATTTAAGTATAGTGGCAAAATGATAAATAATTAAATAAAATTTATTTAATTATAGAAGACAAGGATATTAGAGATGTAATTAAATAATTTATTTGATTAATAAAAGAGGAAATAAAAGATGACAATAAATTAATTAAATAATTAAAATTATTTAATCAATAGAAGACCTTTGACATTAAAAAGTGGTATTAGCAAGTCTAAGACCAGGGATAACTTTAAGAAACCCCCCCCCCCCTCCACCCCTCAACAAAGGTGTAAAATCCTGGAGAATCTTTCCTTTTATTTGAAAAAATATATTAATTTTCCCTCGCGAATCTTATGCACATTATTCAAAAATTTGTAAAATCCTGGCAAATCTTAATGAATAATTGGTTAAAAAAAAAATCACACTAGCGAATCCTAGTGAATAATCACTAAAACAATTAATTACAATGGCGAATCTCTCCTTTAAAAATTTGCATAGTTGGTTGGCGCAATTCCCCCATATTTTTTTTGTTTTTTTTTAATATTGAAGTAGGGGCCCAGGGGTGGTAGCCACCAGTGGGGTCAAGAGGCAGTGCCCCTTGCGGGGGTCAAGGGGGGAGAGCCCCCTTGTGGGGGTCGAGGGGGCAATGCCCCCTCGTGGGGTTTGGGGACAGTGGCCCCGATGCGCTCCTATCGTGATATAGGCGAGGTCAAGGGGTAGAGCCCCTCGCCACCAAGCATAAATTCACTGTTGAAAATGCATTGGAGCACACACAGATGAAGTGCTTTTAAAAAATCTCACTTGAAAAGTAAGACTAAATGAAACTTTTAAATCAGATGGTTGCAAGTTCATTTAGTGAGTGAATATTGGTGTGAGTGAACATCATCGGTGGGACAATTAGGGATATCTTGTCGATACAACGATTTTATATGCACTTAGTGTAATTCCATGACTTAGTGAATTCTGTGACTTTATATGCACGTGCCTTTTAAAAAGGTTGTTGAGTCCCAAAATTTGTTTTGGGCCACATGATCAAATCTAATCGTGTGGCCCAAAACAAATTTCGGGCCTCAACAACCTTTCTAAAAGGCATGTGCAAATAAAGTCACAGAATTCACTTGTAGCCATTTGATTAAAAAGATAATCGATGGCAATAAATAATAAACCTATTCAAGGCTAAAATATCCCTAAAATGAAATGGTAAACTATTATTAGTGGCGATATTTCCCAAAAAATAATTGTAAGAATATAAAATTACTGGCGAATATAAGTAATATTTGTATTTACAGTATGAACTACTGGTGAATCAGTTCCGATGATGCGTCATTTAAAAAATAATGCATTGGCGAATTAGTTGAGACAATTTTATTTTTTTTTGAAAACCTGACAATTCGGTATCCTTTCTAGCTTGTATTATTCGCCATTTTTGGAGGTCCCGATTTCAAATATTCGTCAATTGACGAAGATTCGCCACTAAAGTTTTCCCTGTCTAAGACATGTTTATGTTTCTACAGGTGGCTTTGGACTTGAGGTAGTTTGGTGTACCTGATTTGACTTAGGCTCCAAATGTGTGGTGTTTGAAGCTTCAACTATAGTTTCCTCATCCTCCATCTCTATAATTTGAGGGGATGAAGTTCCAACAAGTTGTTTTTTTATCTAAGGTGGACATCACTCACCTCTACCCTATAAGTAGGGTATTGTCTAACTTCGTTAGTATAAGCCTATTGAACAGGCTTAGTGTTAAGGTTAAGTGCAAGTTGGGAAAGTATTTGTGGTTTCTTGGGTGGTTGGTATGTATGATTTGATGGAGGCATACTAGCTTGCTATTTTGTGGAGGTGGATGCATAGTTTGCTAATAGTTCATATTTTCTACTGTGATTGCTAGCCTTTTTGCCACTGAGGCTACCACTAATTTTGTTGTGTTGGCCATTGTGGATTATAATTGGAACTTTTTAAATTCTATTATGGCCAAGGATTTGGATATTGTTGGTTCTAATTTTGCTGGGGTTGTGTCCATTGCTGAGGGTTTTGCCACTAGTTTTCGTTTGGTAGCTAGGGTTGAGATTTCTAAGCAAAAAAGTTTTGATTCCCAATAGGAAAAGATGAATTAAAGATGAGGAGATCTTGTGGCATATCGTTTCTTTGTTTCCATGGCCTCCTTTGTGCTATATAGAAGAGTTTCCCATCATCTCCTTAAATTGGCTAAAATCTAAGTTTCTCAAATTTATCTTGTTGGATACTAGCCACTCTCTTGCATTTATAGTTTGTTTTTCTTTACCTACAACTTAGACAGTATTCAGTGAGCATAGCCTCAGCCTCCTCCTACTTCTTCTTAATGTGGAGATTATCCAATAGAGTTGCTAAGTGGATGATGATGTCCTCCTTCATGTTGTACACTGTAATGTCCCCCTTTTTGGCATGATCTTATTTGATGGTGGTTAGCCTATTATTCAGACTCTCGTAGGCTAATAAGATCTGGTTAGAGGGTCAGTAGCCATTTTAGTGGGTATTGTTGTTGCCCATTCCTTCACTCCAGTATTGGTTTTAGTATAGGCATCTATGGTTCAGTGTTCGCTAGCTTCTGACGGCACGAAGATATATGGAGTTTAGAGGGAGTTATGGATATTTAAGTGGTTTAAGTTAATTATTTAACTTAACGCTTTATTATAAAGTCAAATTGACTTTATAAATATTATATCACTTAAATATATCATAAAGTGATTTATATTAAATCACTTAAGGTACAAAAAGTGCGCTCAACTTGGTAAAGCAATTATTTAATTGCCAACTAGGAAAAAAGTAAATTAAATACATTTTAAATGTATTTTAATATGCCAAGTCATATTTTTCTTGAAACTCGTGCCTTTTGGGGATATAAGGCATTTTGGGCAATGAGAACATCATTCATGATTATTTCAACTTTGCCTTTGGTTTCCTCCTATGCTTTCACCTGTGATCAGGGTTTTGAGCAATCTTCCATTGGAGAACGCTATCTCTTCAATGTTGAGCACTTTTGAGATTGTGAGAGACCGGTCGAATTTGTGCAACTAGTGAGAGCTTCATACAGAGGTTCTACATGCTTCAATCAGGGTTTATTTATTTAGTATTCAGTTATTAGCAATAAGGAAGAGGGTTATTTCATCCAGAGTCACCATCTATAGCAGATTTACAGCTACAGGTTGGATTCTTTAGAGACTTCATTGGGCCGTACCAATTGCATTGGACTTTGTGCCTCTTTGGAGAAGGGCATGTGAAGCTAGAGACTAGGGCACTTTCCTTTGGGCTCCTGTTTGAGCTTCATAATGGGTGGCTATCACTATTACTACATTGTATCTAGTTTCTGAGTGGGAGAAGTCATTTCTGGAGGTTAGGTGTCCATTTATGCCAGTTTTCACAATTCTTGGCCGGCAAGTTGGCTTACTTTTTTATATAAAAAATCTAGAAACATTATGGTATGTTTAGCACTTGTGATCCATTGGAAATTGTTAAATAATACCTTATGCATTTACATTCTATAGAAATGAGCTCTATTTCTCAGTTTATGAGCTTTTATATGATGCACCCCGTCTCTTCTGTCTATAAACTTTCTCTCTAAAAACTATTAAAATACATTAAGACTTAAGAAATCTTGGGGTTTGAGTTGAGAGCCAGCAGGGCTCATCACAGTGGTATCAGAGCCTTAATCCTGCCATCTTGGAGGGTTGAAGGAACATGAGTGGTCATCACAAATATTTCACTCACAGTAAAAGGGAATCAAAGGCTGATTGGCAAAGGGATAATCCGTTTCCAAAGGAGCCATTGACAGTTATGGGTGATAGGGAAGAAGAGGATCCACATAGAAATAAAAGAAGAGATGTGGACAGAGGTGAAGAACTTATTGAAAGAATGGCTCATGCTTTCGAGGGATTTACAGCAACCATGTAGCAGAACAGGATTATAGAGGAGAATAGAATGCATCACAACAGGGGTGTTGATGATGACAGGAATGTAGCAGGGTCACAGAGAGTGCAGAGAGAACCTTCCCACACTGCAGATAGGCCTACTCGACCCACTTTCCTAAGAGGAGAACAGGTTGAGGAGAATGTGGAAGAAGTTGAGAACATATTATATGCTGATGTAGTTATGGCAGCCAACGAAGAGTGGGATTTATTGACACCACTAGTGTGCGGACGCATGCATTTTGATCGATTTGTGAATTCAAGGGTTGAATATTACAGGTCTCGATAGGGAAATAGGCCTCAAAACCAAAACAGAGACTTGAAGCATGCCACCAGCAAGATCAACCTACCCTATTTTGATGGCAGTGGCAAGGTAACAACACAGTCTTGGATTCACAGGCTAGACACTTTCTTGACACTTCGACCTATGTCTGAGGAAGAGGCAATCAAGTTTGCCATGTTACATTTAGAAGGAGTAGCCCATGATTGGTGGTATCAGGGAATGGTGACACTGCAGCATGATCGTATTACCACTTATCAAGAGTTTGTGGATAGATTGGTGGATCGCTTTGATAAAAAGGATCCAGAAGTTTATTTTAGAGATTTGGCATAGCTTAGGCAGATTGGCAGCCTAGAGAGTTATATTAGTGAATTTCAGAAATTATCCGTGATGGTGTCAAACATTTCAGAGAGGAGGCTAGTTGTACTCTTTATGGAGGGCTTATCAGAACCATTACGAGGGTGGATAAAAGCTTTTGATCCACCAACACTGTAGGAGGCAATGAAGAAAGTGAGGAGTATGGAGTTTGCAGCCCCGAAAAGCAGGAGTACACACAAGGATGTTCCTTCAACCAGCAATGAGGACACTCAACAAATTGTTGATAAGAAAAAGAAATCAGCAACCATGGTGGATGAGGAGTCACGTGAGGAGTTGAGAAAAAAGAAACTATACTTCTAGTGTAAGGAACCATATAACAGGGATCACAATTGCCCTTTGAGACCTAAGGGCAAAGCAAACCGCATCATGTGAGCATATTATGAGGATTCAGATTCATATCAATCAGCTTCAGAGGATCGTCAAGATGTGATAGCATTTGCAAATGGGAATTTGGCTCCTATGGCATTCTTTGCTAATGTTCAGGATGAGGCCACATTTAGGTTCAGAGGAACAATTAATGGGCAACGTTGTGTTGCTATGCTAGATACTGGAGCAACACATAATTTTATTGGTGAGGGTTTGGCGGCCAGATGCAGACTTTCGACAGAGGATTTCGATGGACTCAGAGTTCAAGTTGCTGATGGATATACTCTCGCATGCACTAGGCGGATTACTAATCTCACTTTGATGTTGAACAACTATGAGCTACATTCTGATTTCTATGTGGTCAACATGGGTGAGATGAATATAGTTTTGGGCATGAAATGGATCCAAGACTTGGGAGTATTTACCCTTGACGTACCTAAGATGGAGATGTCATTTGAGGTTGACAGCAAAAAACATGTGTTGAGGGGCATTACAGATGGGAGCTTCCATTCTATCTCACTCTGTAGAGAGAAGAGTAGCAAGATAGAGCAGGGGATGATTCAGGAGGAGTTCGTGTTAGCTGATGACTCTAGGGGTTCAGAGTTGTATGCTTTGAATCAACATGGTGGTGTTGTTCAGTTTGTGAACAACCCCCTGTTTGAGGCAGATGCTACATTGTTTTATGATAACCCCCTTTTTGGGTTAGATGTTGATTCCACTCTTGACCCAGACTTTGTGACGAGTGTTGATTATAGTGTTTGGGATCCCTCTAGTGCATCGAGGTTTTAGACAGGGCTCGCAAAGGATTTTTTTGAGGTATACACAATGAGGAGTGCATATAGTTTCACGTTTGACCCTCATGTGCATGACCTATCTCAGATGCATAGTTCAGCAGCGCAGGTACTTAACAGCGGTTATGACATTTCACCTTGCACAAAGTTAGGAAGCAAATGTTGTCAATTCCTCAAGTTGTTTCCTACTGAGACTTGTACTCCTACGACATTGGATGGTGAGTTTGGATGGGGACAGCAGGTTCAATCAGTTATTCTAGTGTTAGTATTACGGGAGCTATTTGAGGATATAAGGGACATTGCTCAATTCTACCCATGGGATCCAGGTGGAGAGATCTTACAAAGGATTTTCTTTTGGCAACCGAGATTGCTTGTGGACAAGCAATTTCAGGGAGGGCGGATTGTAATGTCCCCTTCTAGTTGACATCAATTGTCAGAGGAGATTAGCCTATAATTCTGACCCTCGTAGGCTAATGAGAATGGTTAGAGGGTCTCTTGAGGTTTGTATCATCTCCAGTGTTCAGTGGCGTTCAACTTTGGCTTTCATTTGGCATTCACAGGGCTTTGTATGCATTACTTACTATTTATAGTAAGTCAAAATTACATTGAGGGGGACCCTTACTATTTTTAGTAAGGTGTGTGGTCATATGCAGCTCCATCAGCTTAGCTCCCAGTTCAGATGGCACTCAAAGATAATGAGTATTCATGGAGATATTAATATTTATTTGGCTTAAATAAACATTAATTATTTTAAAAGATTATAATATTATGTTATAACTTGAGGGTCAAAACGTCATTAAAAGGGGGCCAAATTAATGAATTAATTATTAATGGCCAATTCCTAAGTTTTGAGTGAAATATTAAAAGAATGCAAATAAATAACATTTTAATGTTATTAAATGCCTTTTTGAAGAAGTTCAAACTTTTCAAGAGAGATTATATATTTCACTTAGGGTTATTTTTGGATGCATTCGATTGAGCATTGGTGTTGATGAGTTTTTTATCTGAGAGAGGAAGCCAAGGGTTTCTAAATCAGTTAACCATTGGAGAACATTCACTCTTCAGTGTTGCAGCCATTTGAGGTGATGAAATATCCATTGAATTTGGCATTTGGGGAGAGCTTCGTACAGAGGTTCTATTTGTGCTTAAAAGTGAGGAATTTCATCTAGGGTTTGAAGGATTGGAAGAGATATCTACAACAGGCCTAAAGATTCTTTCTTGGCAGCCATTCTATACAAGATTTTAAATATTTAATTGCTGCTATAGTAACGCGTGAACAGTGACGCGTGAACAGTAATGCGTGAACAGTGACACGTGAACAGTAATGCGTGAACAGTGTTTGAGCTTAGTGGCGGCTGGGTTATTTATTACTGGCAGCAACATTGAATGGTGGGACAAATCAGTAATTAGTCTGCAGAAATAAATCAAGGGTTTCAAAGTTTTTGGGGGAGAATCAAATTATCTAAGAAGTGCTTTTTGACTGTAATTTTCCCTGGCAGCAAGTTGCTCAATTCTATCTTTGAAACCCTTGTAGATGATTTACCAATAGTGGATATCCTATCTCCTCTTAGCCTTCTAGGAAAGGTTCTAGAATAATTCATGTAAACCTTATAGATTACTTGAAATGGTATCTATGAAATATCTCCTTGTCTAATGAGGTTCAGGGCATTCATGCAGGCATCATTGACTCCCATCAAAAAGACTAATTTGAGGGACTCTTCTGACAACTTGTTTTGTGGGTTTTTCTTCAAAGAAAACAAAAATATCTCCACATAATCTTCTAATAGCTCATCATCCTTTTTTGACATTTTGAAAATGTCATCCTTCCTCCTATCAGGTCCCCTACAATAATTGTGATACTTTTCTAAGAGCAATATCTTCATGTAGTATCCCAATCAAGATCAACATCCTTGCCTAGTCCCATGAACCATCTTAGGGCTGCATCTTTTAGAGTGGCAGGGAAGAGTTTGAGCCTATGAGCATCAGAAGTCAAAATTATAATCATAACCTCTACATAGGACATCAAATTCAAACATAAATTTATTTGGATCCTTACTCATTAACCCATAAAAGATTGGTAAGGCTGAATGAGGGATATTCTTTAGCACTGTAGCCCTTTCCTAGTTAGTGATGGGGAACTCAAATGTTGGATGCTTAGGGTCATCATCCATTGCATCCCCCATGGTGTGGTATGTTCCCTCTGTCTATGTGCTAGATGTTGGTGAAAAGGAAGTTTCTTCTTCGTTGTTACCTCCACTTTGAGTATTGGATTCACCAATTTCTGCTATAGCTTCTTGGCATGAAGAGGGAAGAAATTTTCCCAAGGAGTCTCTATGCCTTTGCATACATGAAGTATGGCTTTATATTCAATGGTTCTACACAATGTTAGTGTATCTTTTGGTGTTGAAAAAGATTAATTCTAACAGTCCTAATGCTAAAAAACAAAATGTAAGCTATGAAAGTTGAAAAAATAAGTCTATGAAGATAACACCATCCTTAGCAATGGCACCAAAAATAAGTCTAAACTAATGTATTATAAACTTGGTAGAACCTACACAATTCATAGGTTTATCTGGATGAGCAGTTCACTCAACATTACAAATCCTATATTAAAATATCAACCTATGGCTTGTATATTTATGATGGTGTAGCATTGTATATTCATTTAGAGACTCAAAACTACCTAAGCTATCCTACTCAAGTTATTCTACTTGCTAAAAATTCATAGAATTGTAAAACAATAAAAGAAATAAATTGGAACTAGTGGCTATGGCTACCTACAGCTTAGACTACAACTGAACTATTATTAATAAAACATTACTGTGTCAACTCAAAACTAATAAAAACTAATGAATCAACTAAATTAACCTCTAGAGTACTATGGGTTAACCATTCAATGCATGTTCATGAATATTCATTAACAATAAGAAAATTATGTGATTCTAGTTAACTTGCATACAGTTCATGAAGTAAATGATAAATAGGAACACCTATTAATTCATAAATAAACAACTAGAAAATGAAGTGAAGAACAGTTACCTTGAGTGGCCTACTCAAGTGGTTGTTCTCATTTTAACTGAAACCAAATCTAACTAATAGATTCTACACAACCAATAAAATTAACATCATTCATTGCATATCAAAAAAGATTGCATAAGATCTTCTCACAGATTATATTCAATCACTCTTAATATCTATCATGTCTTTCAAACTAAAAATAACTGATAACAAAAAGACTAAAAAACAACTAACTTATCTACAAATTCAACCAATAGCTATATACAAGCTTGAGGGAATCTTATTCAAAACAACAACTAATCACAATCATTAACTTCCACTCCTAAATATTAGAGCGTACAGTTAAGACTAAAATTTTCAAACCAACTAAAAAGAAAGAAGAATCCTAGTAGGATTAAAACTTTGCAAAACATACTTGCATGTAAACACACAAACATTTGTCAAAATCCTATCAGCAAAGGAGTCCTTCTTTTCCAGTGCTTATTAATGTGTCATAATGATGCACGCTCAACCTCCATCAGGCGCCTTTAATCAGTAATCATTGCATTTAACTTAATATGGAATTCCCCTATTTTTTTTCCCAATCTCCTTTTGATGCAGGTTCAACCTGTAACTGCTATGTGCTACAGTTTCTCTTTGGCTACAAACAGGTTAATTCACAAAGCATGTAATCATAATCAAAACATAGCATTTCATCCACATTTCATACATTTCTTCATATAAACCATACAATACTAGTATATTATAACCATATTTCTATCATTATATTTTAGGTCCAAGTCTTCATAACAAGTATAATATGGAAGTATTGTCTAGAAAGTGTATCTAAAAGTATCTGAAGGTATGTATGAAAGTAATAGAAAATAAGCTAATATCTAGGCCCATCACTAGCAAATAGAATTACAATTCCTATGTACTAAGAGAGTCACCTAAATCTTAGACAAATAGGCATTGAAGGAGCAACTTGAACAACAAATCAATGAAGCCCAAATACAATCCCTATATAAGACTACCACAACTAGTTCAAGGGTTTTTTCCCACTAACCAATTATTAAAATCATGGGGTTTTTTCCTTCTCCAATGGTAGACGAATAGGATGCCCAATCTAGTTAGTGAAATCAATGGATAAACAAGCATGTCTTTGTAGCTCAAACCCTATCTTGATTAAATATGTGGTTTTTTAATTATTTTCCTTTCATTCCAAAATACACTCACAAACAATCCTTGGTTGACACCATTATTAAAATGATCATATTATTACATAAAACCCACAACCCCATAATCATGATACCAAATGTAAACACTTGGACTTCCCTAAGTTAGTTTCCCTTAGCCCACAAAAATTGAAAAATACTTATGGATCAAATCTAAAATCTTATGGAAAAGGGAACATGACAAACTAGATAAAAAATAACATTGACTTAAATTTCAACCTTACCAAAAGTTAAAAATAAATTAAAATAAATAATAAAATTATATCATTACAAAAAAAAAAATCTAACCCCTATCCCATGCGGTTTCTTAGGTGATTTTTTTGCTTAAAATTAAGTAACTAGTGAGTTCCTATGCAAATTTAAAATTGCGAGAAAAGGATAATTTAAAATATTTTATTATTTTAATGGAGTAGGGACTATTTGTTGCACTATGTTGTCATCAGTGTTGTCATTGATGTCAACCTCTGGTATGGATATGTTGAGAAGGTGTGTTTGGTGTTGAGTAGGTGTTGCAGATGGTGTGTATGGTGTCGAGCAGGTGTTTCAGATGCAACAAGGTTACTTGGTTTCCAAGTGCTTTTGAGAAAATTTGTATAAAGATTGTACAAGGTGACTAGGAAGTGTTTTGTATTTTGCTCCACATTTCTTCCTTCTTGAAGATGTTCTTATGTAGTTTTAAAGTGATGATCAGAGATCTTCAAATGTGTTATATCTAGAGTTTCAGGTTCTAGATTATGTGGCATTAAAAGATATGTTTGACCTGGTGTATTGGACTATCTCTGGCTTGTGAAGAGGGATATCTGGGAGAAATGGAATTGTTTTGTATTTCTCTGCATTGAAGTCTCTTATCTTAGGCATTTGGGAATGTGTTAATATTTCCTATACCTACCTTCCCTTGGTTTTTTTAGTGCTCAATTGTTTCGCAAGCTTGGTTCATGAGTTGTATCTCTATGGTAAGTTGACTAGTTTCACATGATGATCTAGTATTTTCAATTTCATGTGTTTGTGTCAATGTTTTTGGATTGAATATTCTATTGGTGTTGGAATATTTTAGGGTGTTGTTTAATGTTTCTACACGACCCACAAGATGTTTTCAACATTGGTGAAGTATTAATTTGGTTGCTTGATAGTGTTAATGTTGGTATTGGCTAACCTAGTGTGTTAGTGTTGTTTGTGAACGTGCTTGATGGTTTTTGGAAGCCTAGCGTAGTGTGTCAGTGTAGATTTAGGTCTTGGTTAACCTTTAGTGTGGTCTGACCTCACTTCTTTCCATCATAGAGGTGTTTGGTGTTGACCTATTTGGTGGTTGCATGTTTGAGGTGCATATGTTGCATTGTAGCCGACCTAGAGAAGGTTATTCAAGGTTGCAAAAATATATATATGCAAGCTAAATTTTTTGGAGATGTGCATGGCATGGAATGATGAATGTGTGATCATGTGTTGAGATTTGAGTGCGAGAAAGAATGCCTAAGACTACCAGAAGCAATGAGCAAAAGGTGTCTACATTTTAGTGTGCTACAAGTCACTATAGGTAGTGAGCTGAAGGTTGCATATGGTAAAGAGATATTGTGGTGGATTCTTCAATTGCTCTAAGGTAGTTAACCTCCTTCCAATTGTTTCTTTGTAATTCAGAAGAAGTAATCTTCCTAGGCAGTGAGCCCTTGGTAGTGAATTGTTCTCTTTTTGGACAATGAGTCCTCTAGGCAATAAGCCTCTTATAATCGATTTTGGTAAATTCATATAATGAGTTAATCCTCACCATGTTTTTTCTCTTCTAGGGTTTTCCATGTAAAAATCCAGTGTTCTATTGAATGTTTGTGGATGTGTTGTTGTTTCAATTGTTTACATTCATGCTAATACTTAATAAGGGTTTGAAGGTTTTAATGCACAACTGTTTCACCACCCCCACACCACGTCGCTCCCTCTCCTAGTTGTCCTTTGTGTCTAACATTGTTTAGGAATTAAAAATAAGCTATGGAAAGAAAAGGGGGCTGGTATAAGCAACAATTCCTTTTCGTTTGTCTCAAATTTCTTCTTCCAAATTTTACCTACAAAAATTATTATTATTACTATTCATTCATATATATAAAAAAGTTATACAAAATTTAAGATAATTGCAAAAAATAAGCAATAAAATAAAATATCTATGCTGCCACTAGTTCCACAAATTAATTTATAAAAATGAATAGTGACTACTAGCCAAAATAAGTTAAGGTTGGGGTGCCATAGGAGCCACATGACTTCAAGATCTATTTTGAAGGAGTAGGGATCCCATGAAGCAAAAAATTATATGCTACAATATTATTAGAATATTTCCTCCACAATAGTAGCCCCTACTTTTTAGTTAGCAACTTATTTAGGAATTATTTGTGGAGCTAGTTTAAAAAGGAGGAAAAGAAAATTGTGGAGCCAAGTTTCATTTTTTTTCAATATGATTTCCCCTTTTTTTTAAATTTTGATCAATTAAATATGCAAAATAATAAAATTCATGAGACCACCAACTTCTTTAGATTTTGGAAGTCAAACTTTTGAACTTAAACTACACTACAAAATTAACCAGACCACCCACTTAAAAACAGCACCCACTAAAAATTCTTAGTGAACCCCCTTCGTAAAACCCCACTGTAAGCAACCGCATGGGGCTGCCCTAATTTTCTATAAGCATAAATTTAGGTGATTAGATGTGCCTAAAAAATCTACACTCTTCCCGAAGAATTTGGAATTGGATTTCCTTAGGAAGTCGTGTCTTGTAAGACTTCCCGTCTAGAAATATCAGATGGCATCACTGATGACGATAGTACTTCGTGTCATGGACCGCAAATGTCGGCCCCAGCGCGCATTAGCGGTAGTGGAATTCGTCCAATGATGTGAACAACGCGTAATCTTTAATTGCAGAAACCAAATAAAATCGGCTCTTCCACGGCTTCCAATTTAAGCCTTTCAAGTTTCAACTGCACATGTGGCGGCGAATACTCGTTATTAAAAAAAATTAAAATTTAAAATTTTAATTAGTTATTATTTTTTATGGTCAAATGCGTATCCGGGATAGTAAATAGACTTTGGTTCCAATTTGTACTGTAGCTTCACCGGCGCCGCTCCTAACACCCAAAAAGTTGTTTAAGTCCGAGATGGATCCAATCAACTCCTGACGTGTGGATCATGTTATAAATGATATCCATAATTTTGACCGATGAAACTGTGGAAGAATATTGGACACGGAGTCTGTGGGACACTCGTAAGCCAAACATTATGTTGGACATACCTGATAGGATTTTTGCTCCTCCAAGGAGAACCTTTGTGACCGACTTCAACAATAAATAAGCATCCGTACCCACTGCTTTTTGTAAATTGTTGTGTGGTTACACTTAATGCTCAGCAGCTTTCCGTCATCTGTTGCACCCTGTGAACAATCTTATTTTTTCTTCAAATCAGTCTTATTCTCCGAGAAGAATGGGAGAAAAAGGGTTTGATGTTCAGGGATGGGCAGCCAGGGACAATTCTGGCGTTCTTTCGCCTTTTAACTTTACTCGCAGGTAGTGAATACACTCAGTAATTTTATAGTGCAAGCGGTTCAAGGGAATTTAGGCTTGACCTACCAAGATTTAGTGTTCTTATTTCTGGTTATACTCTGTTCTTAATCTCTTGATTTGGAGATTTTTTAATGAGTTTTATATTCTTTGTGACGATGGAATGCTGAATGTGATCCAAAATATTGAGACAAAATTATAGACATTTGATTTTAAAAACATTTTTTTTTGAAAATAATAATCTTATGAAAGACTTCTGTGGTTTTTTCGGCAGCATTCTTAAGTTTTGCTTTCGTTCTGTGTTTTTAGAAGGTTCTTTTAATCTAATATCTTGACAGAATTTTCAATCCATCTTTGGTGGCTGCAACCTGTTTGAAAAAACTATGGTCCATGAGCAATGCCATATGGATCTTAGTTCTTTGCCGAGCCCCTTTCACCTCCATTTTTGGTTTTTTTTAATAGAAAGATTCTGTTTTATATAAAATATAAAGATTCAGGGTTTATATAGAATGTTTGTTCGGTCTCTTTTAACTTTTGTTTTATATAGGTTACTGTGGTTTTGCCTACAATGGGTGGGATGCTATTCTCGCTGTAACCATTCTGACATATTTATTTGGTTTCAACTGCATTATTTTTTAATCCGATCCGAATTCTTTTATATATTAAAACTTGATTTTAATTTTTTAATTGAGCCATATGTTATACATTTACTCATTCAAAATGCTAAAAAGTTTGGCATGCAATAAGATCCGTATGAAACCCTCACCTAATTGAGTGGCTGAATTATGTCTACTGGATCTAAGAGTGTTCGTTGTATATGCTATTTTTAATAGATCTGAGAATGTTCCTTTTTTATTTGAACATTTTTTCAGTTATTCTTGGGACGGCCTGACATAAGAACAATTATATAGGTTCGAAAATTGCCCTTTTTTCAGATGCGGAACAACAGTACATTTTTTGTTTTTTTCAAAATAAACAATTGCTTTCTGAGGGCGTGAAGTAAACCAAATTGCATTTTAATTTCAGGAAGACTGGACCCAATGACGTAACGTTCAAAATTGCTTGCTGTGGGATCTGTCATTCGGATTTGCACCAGCTCCGCAACGAATGGTTTAACACCCAATACCCAGTAGTCCCAGGGTAAGGTTTTTTATCTAACCCCTGTTTTTTTGTTTGCACTGTATTTGCATAATCTATGTGGCTGTAGATACAGAAAATCAATATAATTTTGTCTTCACAGGCATGAACTCGTTGGGACTGTGACTGAAGTGGGAACAGAAGTAAAAAAGTTTGCCGTGGGCGATCGTGTTGGAGTGGGGTGCATGGTGCGCAGCTGCCATAGTTGTGACAGCTGTGAAAAAGGTGTAGAACAATACTGTGACAAAGTTGTCTTCACCTACAACAGTATAGATGTGGATGGATCCCCCACCTATGGGGGCTACTCATCTTTAATGGTCTGCGACCAGAAGTAAGTTAACTTCCCAGAACTTTTAATCTCATTTTTAAAAACACAATTATGGTGAATGGCGGTCTTTGAAAACACCCAAATTATAATTGTAGGGTTTGTCGAAAAATCATAGTTCCTTAAAGTTATGGTATTTATAATATGTGAACAGGTTTATAATTAAGGTGCCAGAAAGCCTCCCATTCGATGCCGCGGCCCCGTTGTTATGCGCTGGAATTACTGTCTACAGCCCTATGATGCACTTTGGAATGACAGAGAAAGGAAATCGTTTGGGCGTTGTAGGGCTTGGCGGTCTTGGTCACATGGCGGTTAAATTTGGCAAAGCCTTTGGCCTGCATGTGACCGTCATCAGTACATCCCCAAACAAAGAAAAAGAAGCCAAAGAGGTTTTGGGGGCTGATGATTTCCTGATCAGCAAAGATGCGAACCAGATGAAGAATGCAACCAAATCGCTCGATTATATAATCGATACTGTATCTGCCGATCATCCCTTGCCGCCATTGCTCAATTTGCTCAAAGTCAATGGAAAGCTTGTTGTAGTTGGCATTCCTGATAAACCTCTACAAGTTCCTGCTCTTAGTATTATATTTGGCAAGTTATTTCTCTATCTTCAGTTTTTTATTCTGATGGAGAATTAGAGAGTGATTTAAAATGTTGATAAAAAAATTTGCACAATCAAATTCAGAAACGACATAATTACATTCAATATATATCGTGGAAAATTGTACACTAAGTTATTCCCTCTTACAATATTAATAGCTTCAAATCTGTATTTGTATTCTATGTCTGAATTTTGTTGTGTTAGTCCAACTGAAATTTGTTTTATGGTTGTTTTAGGTCGGAGATTAGTTGCAGGGAGTTGTATTGGTGGAATTAAGGAAACGCAGGAGATGATGGACTTCTGTGCAGAGCACAACATTACATGCAACATAGAAAAGATTTCTATGGATTATGTCAACACAGCAATGGAAAGGCTGGAGAAGGGAGATGTTAAATATCGATTTGTTATTGACACTGCTGAGAGTTTCAAGCCTTAAACAATACGAAAATACCTTTTGATGCACATTTATGAAGTTTCAAGCCCGAATTTGCTATGACAGATTTTTGAGTTCATATTAAGTAGGTGTTAGACATATAGGGGCATTAAACTGTCCTTTTTTCTGGGCATTTCTTCCCAGAGATCTAGATGATATTTAGTGGGCGTTGGTCGTCTGGCAATAAACGCAGGATTTTATACCCAGATGTGTAGTTGATATTTAGCGGGTGCATCTGACAATAAACAGTCCTCTTTTCGCAAGATTTTACATCTGAACTTTTAGTTTTTATATGGTAGGGTTTAAAATATGGAAAGTTGGAATCATGTAAATATAAGTTTTTAATCAATTGTCTTTATTTTAAAATACGTGAATATGGAAGGACAAGTATTTTTATCAGTAAATTGTCTTTGTTCTTCAGTCAAATTCAGTCAAAAAGGCTTTAGTCCGATAACTAATCATTATGTGCGTTTGATCAAAAAATCTTGCAAGAAATTAGTTTGAATTAAAGATATGGATGATGGTAAAAGTTTATTTGTAAAACAAGTGATGTTTTAATTTTTTTTTATCATTTTTCAAATATATATATAAATGAATTTGGAGCTGTTAATTATATTTTAAAAATTTAATAAATTTTTAATAACAGTAGAAATTTTTGTTGATAAGTAGAAATTTTTGCTGTAAAATAGTCATATGATTTAGGTTTTTATATGTTTAGAATGATTATAGATGAAGTTAATAATTGGACTATTGTATTAATGTGGTTCAAATTATTTATAAAAAAATATAATATTATAAATAAAAAATCAATAATCATAAGTTAGTTTTTTTAGTTTTTTTGTTTTAGGTATTAACACATGTAAACAAAGTGTTTGGTTTGTTTTCAAGATGAATTTTATATATCCATTATTCACACACTAATATTATGCAACACAAACATCATTGAAAAGAAGAGAATTAATTTATTAACCACTTTTGAAGACAACCTTCTTATCCACAACAAATAAACTTCTAATTCCTAGTATAGTCAAGCTCACATGTTACCTCACGAGCACATGGTGATACAAAGAGGGTAGGTGAATTAGTATCTAACAAACTTTTACTTTTCAAAACTTAACCAATCACAATAAGAGCATTCAAGTAATATCTAGCAATTAGGAACACAATTAGAACACATATTTATGTGGAAACCCTATTTGGAGAAAACCACAACACAATATTCGCTTATATATTATAGATTAATCTTATTTTTCTTGTAAGCTCCAAACTACTATCAAAGTATCCAATTTTTATAAAAATTGAACTCTAATTCAGCAAGAGGCTACAACCTATTGGGAGCTCCAATCCTACACAAACAAAGCTTCAACCCTACAAGAGGCTTCAACCTTTATTTGATAGGTTGCAACCTATTGAAAGCTCCAACCCCCACAAATTTGATCCAAACTTCTTTCCCTTAATAATTTGATCACAACTCACAAATTTGATGCAATTTCAAATATGATTCAACTCATGTACTCTCTCCGTCCACATATATGATCTAAATCATGAATTCTTTATTTTCACAAATTTGATTCAAATCAAGTATTCTTTCTTATCACAAATCTAATCCACACTCAAGTATCAACCAACCTTCCCAATTCTGATCACTATCATGTAAGAATTTCACAAATTTGATCCAATTTATGCACCAATTTTTTTCACAAATTTGATCATAAATATTTCAATATATTCTTATATATTTTTGCATATATTCTTCATAAGTATTTGCTCTAGTTCTTTCATATAAACTTGCACACTTTTTTCATAAAAAGTTGTAGCATTGTAAATTGTCACCCTTGATAATTTCACACTAGATTTTGCTCCCTTCTAAGTGCATGGACCTAATTGTGCATCTAATGTCATAAATTATGCATTTTATGGCCCATTTGGACATTTATCAAGAAAACCCATGTACAAAACCAAGACAAACATTTAATATTTTGCTCTTGACACTTACCCTACAAAATGAGGCTAGGACATAGTCGCTTTGGGTGACTTAGTCCCCCTATTTTGCCTCCAATTTTTAATATGACAAAGTTGGCATTTGGCATTCCTGATAAACCTCTACAAGTTCCTGCTCTTAGTATTATATTTGGCAAGTTATTTCTCTATCTTCAGTTTTTTATTCTGATGGAGAATTAGAGAGTGATTTAAAATGTTGATAAAAAAATTTGCACAATCAAATTCAGAAACGACATAATTACATTCAATATATATCGTGGAAAATTGTACACTAAGTTATTCCCTCTTACAATATTAATAGCTTCAAATCTGTATTTGTATTCTATGTCTGAATTTTGTTGTGTTAGTCCAACTGAAATTTGTTTTATGGTTGTTTTAGGTCGGAGATTAGTTGCAGGGAGTTGTATTGGTGGAATTAAGGAAACGCAGGAGATGATGGACTTCTGTGCAGAGCACAACATTACATGCAACATAGAAAAGATTTCTATGGATTATGTCAACACAGCAATGGAAAGGCTGGAGAAGGGAGATGTTAAATATCGATTTGTTATTGACACTGCTGAGAGTTTCAAGCCTTAAACAATACGAAAATACCTTTTGATGCACATTTATGAAGTTTCAAGCCCGAATTTGCTATGACAGATTTTTGAGTTCATATTAAGTAGGTGTTAGACATATAGGGGCATTAAACTGTCCTTTTTTCTGGGCATTTCTTCCCAGAGATCTAGATGATATTTAGTGGGCGTTGGTCGTCTGGCAATAAACGCAGGATTTTATACCCAGATGTGTAGTTGATATTTAGCGGGTGCATCTGACAATAAACAGTCCTCTTTTCGCAAGATTTTACATCTGAACTTTTAGTTTTTATATGGTAGGGTTTAAAATATGGAAAGTTGGAATCATGTAAATATAAGTTTTTAATCAATTGTCTTTATTTTAAAATACGTGAATATGGAAGGACAAGTATTTTTATCAGTAAATTGTCTTTGTTCTTCAGTCAAATTCAGTCAAAAAGGCTTTAGTCCGATAACTAATCATTATGTGCGTTTGATCAAAAAATCTTGCAAGAAATTAGTTTGAATTAAAGATATGGATGATGGTAAAAGTTTATTTGTAAAACAAGTGATGTTTTAATTTTTTTTTATCATTTTTCAAATATATATATAAATGAATTTGGAGCTGTTAATTATATTTTAAAAATTTAATAAATTTTTAATAACAGTAGAAATTTTTGTTGATAAGTAGAAATTTTTGCTGTAAAATAGTCATATGATTTAGGTTTTTATATGTTTAGAATGATTATAGATGAAGTTAATAATTGGACTATTGTATTAATGTGGTTCAAATTATTTATAAAAAAATATAATATTATAAATAAAAAATCAATAATCATAAGTTAGTTTTTTTAGTTTTTTTGTTTTAGGTATTAACACATGTAAACAAAGTGTTTGGTTTGTTTTCAAGATGAATTTTATATATCCATTATTCACACACTAATATTATGCAACACAAACATCATTGAAAAGAAGAGAATTAATTTATTAACCACTTTTGAAGACAACCTTCTTATCCACAACAAATAAACTTCTAATTCCTAGTATAGTCAAGCTCACATGTTACCTCACGAGCACATGGTGATACAAAGAGGGTAGGTGAATTAGTATCTAACAAACTTTTACTTTTCAAAACTTAACCAATCACAATAAGAGCATTCAAGTAATATCTAGCAATTAGGAACACAATTAGAACACATATTTATGTGGAAACCCTATTTGGAGAAAACCACAACACAATATTCGCTTATATATTATAGATTAATCTTATTTTTCTTGTAAGCTCCAAACTACTATCAAAGTATCCAATTTTTATAAAAATTGAACTCTAATTCAGCAAGAGGCTACAACCTATTGGGAGCTCCAATCCTACACAAACAAAGCTTCAACCCTACAAGAGGCTTCAACCTTTATTTGATAGGTTGCAACCTATTGAAAGCTCCAACCCCCACAAATTTGATCCAAACTTCTTTCCCTTAATAATTTGATCACAACTCACAAATTTGATGCAATTTCAAATATGATTCAACTCATGTACTCTCTCCGTCCACATATATGATCTAAATCATGAATTCTTTATTTTCACAAATTTGATTCAAATCAAGTATTCTTTCTTATCACAAATCTAATCCACACTCAAGTATCAACCAACCTTCCCAATTCTGATCACTATCATGTAAGAATTTCACAAATTTGATCCAATTTATGCACCAATTTTTTTCACAAATTTGATCATAAATATTTCAATATATTCTTATATATTTTTGCATATATTCTTCATAAGTATTTGCTCTAGTTCTTTCATATAAACTTGCACACTTTTTTCATAAAAAGTTGTAGCATTGTAAATTGTCACCCTTGATAATTTCACACTAGATTTTGCTCCCTTCTAAGTGCATGGACCTAATTGTGCATCTAATGTCATAAATTATGCATTTTATGGCCCATTTGGACATTTATCAAGAAAACCCATGTACAAAACCAAGACAAACATTTAATATTTTGCTCTTGACACTTACCCTACAAGTATTAATGTGGTTCAAATTATTTATAAAAAAATATAATATTATAAATAAAAAATCAATAATCATAAGTTAGTTTTTTTAGTTTTTTTGTTTTAGGTATTAACACATGTAAACAAAGTGTTTGGTTTGTTTTCAAGATGAATTTTATATATCCATTATTCACACACTAATATTATGCAACACAAACATCATTGAAAAGAAGAGAATTAATTTATTAACCACTTTTGAAGACAACCTTCTTATCCACAACAAATAAACTTCTAATTCCTAGTATAGTCAAGCTCACATGTTACCTCACGAGCACATGGTGATACAAAGAGGGTAGGTGAATTAGTATCTAACAAACTTTTACTTTTCAAAACTTAACCAATCACAATAAGAGCATTCAAGTAATATCTAGCAATTAGGAACACAATTAGAACACATATTTATGTGGAAACCCTATTTGGAGAAAACCACAACACAATATTCGCTTATATATTATAGATTAATCTTATTTTTCTTGTAAGCTCCAAACTACTATCAAAGTATCCAATTTTTATAAAAATTGAACTCTAATTCAGCAAGAGGCTACAACCTATTGGGAGCTCCAATCCTACACAAACAAAGCTTCAACCCTACAAGAGGCTTCAACCTTTATTTGATAGGTTGCAACCTATTGAAAGCTCCAACCCCCACAAATTTGATCCAAACTTCTTTCCCTTAATAATTTGATCACAACTCACAAATTTGATGCAATTTCAAATATGATTCAACTCATGTACTCTCTCCGTCCACATATATGATCTAAATCATGAATTCTTTATTTTCACAAATTTGATTCAAATCAAGTATTCTTTCTTATCACAAATCTAATCCACACTCAAGTATCAACCAACCTTCCCAATTCTGATCACTATCATGTAAGAATTTCACAAATTTGATCCAATTTATGCACCAATTTTTTTCACAAATTTGATCATAAATATTTCAATATATTCTTATATATTTTTGCATATATTCTTCATAAGTATTTGCTCTAGTTCTTTCATATAAACTTGCACACTTTTTTCATAAAAAGTTGTAGCATTGTAAATTGTCACCCTTGATAATTTCACACTAGATTTTGCTCCCTTCTAAGTGCATGGACCTAATTGTGCATCTAATGTCATAAATTATGCATTTTATGGCCCATTTGGACATTTATCAAGAAAACCCATGTACAAAACCAAGACAAACATTTAATATTTTGCTCTTGACACTTACCCTACAAAATGAGGCTAGGACATAGTCGCTTTGGGTGACTTAGTCCCCCTATTTTGCCTCCAATTTTTAATATGACAAAGTTGGCATTTTATTATTTAAACTTTAAATGTCAAATGTTGACTATTGGGATTTATTTTTTAAGAAATTTGATTAATTGCATATAAATACCTAGTCACTGCATCATTTGAAAACAAAGTGATCATCTAGCCAAAAGTGGAAATATTTGAATCAAGAGCAATCAAGAGCAGATTTATTGCAAAATTTCAATATTGAAGAATCATGTCAAGTTTTATGTGAGCTTGTTCATGTTTATGCTATCATTTTGTTTGTGAGGATTGAACCTTGTAGGTCTTCCAAGCAATCAAGCCAATTCACAATCAAGCCTTGAAGTGATGTATGCATGACTTTAATCCTTCAAGGAAATCAAATTTGAGTGGTGAGTTGAAGTTTGTTGTTGATTCATCATTCATTTGCCATTTAGTCTCTATCCCAAAACTCTCTTTCATCAACTTTGCCATTGTGGAGGTGGAAACACCAACATGGAGTTTGATTGAGGCAAGCCCCTATATAGTACAACCCTTCCTCTCTCTTTGAATGTGTAGATTTTAGATCTAAAAAAGATTGGAGGAAGATTGAAGATCATTTATTCATTGTTGCATTCAAACCCTACAACTTCACAAGATAAGAAAACTCAATTATCGTAACATCTGACGAAGATCTGATAGTGGTATCCAAAAGGAAGAAGCCTTTGATCAGACTCTCAAGGACTATGAAGATAGATTTCAAAATAAGTTACAAGGACATAGTCACCCTAGGAAACTTTTTCCAACAAAATTAGGTTCAAATTTGTATGACAAGTGCACACAACTCTGCTCAATATGTTTTTGAACATCAAATTTGTCTGTGACTTTTCAGATATAGCATCGTAAATTGTCACCCTTGATAATTTCACACTATGTTTTGTCCCCCCTAAATTATTGAGCTTAACTGACCCCTTAATTTCTTAAATTATGCATCTTATGACCTATTTTACCATTTTCTGAGAAATTACAAGCATTGAATAAATGTAAATTTATTTAATGTTTTTCCCTCGACACCTAAAATCTTGGAAAATAAGGCCAGGATTGAGACACCCTTGGGCGTCTAAGTCCCCCTATTTTTTCAGGATCCAAATTTGAATATGTTGATGTCGATATTTTAACATTTGAAATACAGGTTGCAAATATTGGCTATCGGGATTTACTTTCCAAGAAATTAGAATAAATTCCTATAAATACCTAGTTATTGCATCATTTCAAATCTAACATCAAAACTATTGGCAAACTTATGATCAAGAGTACTATCAAGCAAGTCAAGAGTAGCATTTCAAAGCTTTATTGTATCAATTCAAGATCCTAACATCATGTCAAATCTGATGAGTGTCATTTACGCTCCATTTTATACCATATTTTATCCTTTTTCCTATACCATTTAACCCATTTCCATATTCCATTTACATACATCATCATACCATCTTACCACCTTTTGTTGCTTATGGTTACGTATAAATAAGCAATATTTAATTTAGTTTTTAGATAAAATAAGTGAATAATAATTGTTACATTTTATTTACTAGTATTTGCTTTTATTATGTTAAGAAAATATATTTTGTAGCAAGTTGATTGAAGGAGAGGAATGCAGACTTCATGTCGCCTTCTTGTTCCTGTTGCCTTCTGGTTCATGTCGCCCGTGGGTACACGTATTAACAAATTAATCCTAGGCATATAATTATTTTCTCATAAAATACTTTGGTTATTTAGTTATAACCAATTATTATTCATTTTTGATGAGAATGTCTTCATGTTGAAAACAATATTCTATTTTGATAATTCTAACCGTGAGCTAAATAAGCTCCTACAATTTAGGGTGAGTTGTTTCAACAAATCAAACAACTAGATATCAGCCAAAAAATAATGGAAAGGTGGCATAAAAATAGGGAATGACTTGCACTCATATTTCTTATAAATATGAGCTATGCGAAAAGAGATATACATGTAGACTTTGTATTATTTTTTATAAATAAAAAGAACATATTCACTTGACTCAACCAATGTAAAAGAATTTCATTCAGCACCAGGCAGACTGAGGAGGAAGGGTGCCCCCTTCTTGGAATGCTTGGTGATTTTGTAGTGAGTGTTTATTTTCAGCAGTGAGTTTATTTCCAGCAGTGTGTTTATTTCCAACAGTGTATTTATTTTCAGTAATGAGTTTATTTTCAGCAGTGTGTTTATTTTTGTTATCTTGTGAATCTATTTAATGTTTATTGTTTATTTCTTATAATTCAATTATGAGATCTAATGATTATCTATGTTAATGACTGATTACAACTATGAGTTCAATTTCTAGAATCATTACTATTGTAATTTCTGTTGCGGTCTCTATTGCAAAAATATTGCAGTACTGCCATAGTCACATAAGCAAAACATAAACATTATTTTGATTTTCAATTTAGGTAGTTTAGGAATGCATTTTCATCCCTACTCACCTCATGAATCACAATCCTTATTGCATATAGCCACGACATCTTTCACAAGTTTACTCCCCAGATTGACACTTAGACCAAGACGAATCTTATTATTAAAATTAAATCCTTCTTATTATTTACCCCAGTTTTGTCCTAACAATGATCCAATAAGTCTGCCAACGAAAACAAGGATCTTAGATCTAGTATCAAAGGACTAAAAAAGCAAGACACCCCTACAAGGACTGGGACACCCTTGGGAGAATTTTTCCTTCTATAGTGACCAACATCAAACTTTCAAGATAGGTACACATCACTTTACCCTTTCCAAATTTGCTTGCAAATCTTTGTTTTAGTTTTTTAATTGTTGGTAGCTTGCATTTTTCATATTAGATCACATAGTCTAATTAAGTTAATCAAGTGAATCAATTCCAATCCATTCCAAGACTCAATAAGATATAGATCCAGGTCTGATTGGCTAACCTTCATGATTAAAAGTCAATTTAAACACCTTGTTGATTGGTTCACTTTCATCTTTAATTTCTTTTGTTTGTGTGTTTTTTTTTTGGTCAAAAACCAATGTTTGGTATTTTTAACATTCTTTTTAAATCGTTCATTGAAATTTCAAATAAATTACATTTTTACAAACTAAACTGTATTCTACACGTATTAAAAAAAAAAAGATTTTTAATTAGTTTCCAAAAATTATAGGAGTGTCACAACCAAATTTCTATTTTTCAAGATGTGTCCACTTTGAAAAATAGTAAAAAATGATATATTCATTAAAAAAATATCAGAAAAATTGGGCATAAACTATATGATGTTAGCTAATTTCTCATTGAAACAATTTTAAAAATACCAAAAAAAGAACCTTATGAGGGAGCCGCTATAGACGCTATGTTATGTTTTTTGACAAAAACAATACCAATTTTTGTGGCTCCCTTTTCTGAACCCCTTAATCTCTACCATTTTTAAAAAAAATAGTAGTTTAGGAAGTAGACTCAAAGCACTATGATCCTTGTTTTTGTTGCATCTAAAATTTTTGAGCACGTAACTATCCTCAATTTTTCATCCAAGGTCAATATTTCCTGATTTAAAAAAAAGTGGCCATTTAAGACCCCTTTTTGGCCTCCCATCTTCCTACACTTACCCCCTTTAGGATTGTAGCCCCAAGCAAGAACATCTATGTAGAATGCCCATTGTTCTACCCAGTAATTTTTCTAAGTTTTACCCACAAGTGAATAGTTTATGCATCAAACCCAATGAGCAAAAAAAAAATCTTTTCTTTTCCATAGTATGTGCACCATTTGAAACATAACTTTATCCAAAATTTTCCATTGCATAATCAAAGAATCATTCCAATAATATAAGTATGATTTAACTTTGCATAAATATATTCAAGATAACAATTCACATTACAATTTCCATTCAGATGGATACATGATTACATGCTTAGCTTCAACAAAGCTGACATGAACTAGAAATACAAACTATTACAGATGTCCCAACATTGGTGCATACATTCTAGATGTCCCCTTTTCCACGTGCATGCTTTCTAGTTGTCCCCAGTACTAGTGTGTACATCTTCAATTCTTGAATCAAAGATACCAATGGTCCAGAATGTCCTCCCAAATCTTGGTCATCAATTGCATGAGGAGAAGCATCACTCAAGTTTTTTTCCACCAACCAAGGACTTGATGAGTCCCCCACACATCTACCAAACTTGGTAAGATGACCCTCCCTTTGACGAAGAGATTGGCTTGGTAACTTCATCCTTCAAATAGGCTTTTCCTAAGCATAGTGATGTGTCCTATATATTTATAGCTACCATAATGTCTACTACCTAGGTGATCCCACAATATTGATTTACAATTTTTGGCCAAACTATACATTGAACTAATTTTTTTTAACTAAATCTTCACTTTCGGGCACCTATAGCGGCTAAACCATGAGGAATTTGAAGATGATGCAAACTAGTGATTTGTGACATTTTGTCTATAGATACTAAATATATTTTTTCCAAAAAATTTGGAATTAGATTGCACTTCTTTTTCCATCTCTTCAAAAACTATTTTTTAATAGTAAACACCATTTTTTAAGAGTGACGTGCACTTGCTAACACATAACTTTTTTCTATGAAGGATAAAATTCTTTTTTTTTCAAATTTAGATTCGTAACTACGATATCTAGTGCATGGAATTGGTTTCATAGCATTTCATTGAATATTTTTTCTTAATTAATTTTTGAAGTCAAACCAGTTACAATTTAGACATGATTTACTTGCTAACACAACTTTTTTTATGTATCTATAGTAACAGAAAAAGTAGCATTTTTCACTTGGTTTGATAACTAACATTAAAACTGAATTAATGGTGTGTTGGAATAGTGTCGTAATGTGTTTTAAACATTCACATCATTCTAGACCCTTTATTTGACTAAAAAATTCTTTAATTGATCCTTTGTAAAGTGTTGGAAATAGGATGTCATTTAATTGCAATACTAAAACATTATTTATTTCATGCATCTCTTAAGTCCCTGCAATGTGTTTATCAACACTAGGATTAGGAAGGAATTAATATTTGATGAAATAATCATGTTAATTGAAATTTGTAAGTTATTATAAATGTTAGGAACATGTGGGGATGCCATGGAATGGGCTCCTACAAAAGAGGAGCACATGGGCAGACACATGGGAGGTGACACTCACCTTGAGTTCAATTAACTCGTTGGTAAATTGAGTACACTTCAAAAATGCATCCTAGGTTCCTACAAAATAGGGATTTTGATTTATGCATGTTGAGTACCTATAAAATAGGGTTTGAAGTTTAGATGAAGTTTAGTTCAGTTATCTTCAGTTAGTTTTAGTTGAATGCTAGTTGACGTCAGTTAATTTGGAATGCATGGCTAATAACTTGAGTTGCATGACAGATAATAGGAACTACCTTCAGTTAACAGGAGATGACCATTCTTGCATGAATGGTGTTGAGAAATGTTCTAGTTACCAAGAAATATATTGGACCCACTTTGGGCGCCCAAGTTGGCTTCTTGGAATTAACTCCTTTGCATGTTGAGATATTTTTGAAGGCTTAGTTAAGTGGGGCCCTCTTTTGGGTGCCAACTTTGAGGATAAAGCCTTAAGATATTTACAAGATAAAGGTTGAGTTATGACTTCAATTTGGTACGCACAAATGGATGAAGGAGATGGTTTGACATTGTTCTTCATCACCCAACTCCACTTGCATGAGATAGGTGTACCTTTAAGGGTTAGGGCTTGAGAATTTTTATTGTAACTCATTTGGAGTTTACAATGTTGATTAAATTCTATTTATCTCAAGCAAGTTGTAGAGAGAGTTTGTGAGTTTTATTTGCAGGTTGTGAAGAAGTTTGGTGAAGGCAAAAGAGGCATTCTCAAGCGAGAATTGAATCTATTGTAATCTACTTCAAAGATTGAATAATAGATTAATTCTTGGTGATTTTTTTACCCGAAAGGGTTTTCTCCACATTACATCCTTGTGTAATCTTTCTAATATCCTGGCTACTTCTTCTATCAACTTCTGTCTACATTCTACAAACAGTAAAATGGATTAATCGGATAATCACCCACAAAGAATTTGTAACAAAGGAAAAGAATATTTAGAGATCAGCAATATTAAAGTTTTACAAGGTATTAAGCTATTAAAACACCTGTGTTGTGAAATGTTGTAACACACTTTCACACTTTTCTAGGATTTAGCTACTTAATTAAGCTTAATGGCCCCCTTCTTAATAAAATGTATTCAAATTTGTACCTTTTAGGTGTTGTAAAGTGTTGTAAAACACTTTCACATTTATCTAGGGTGGTCTCAATTATTTGTGGTTAATTAGAGTTAATTAACCCCCTTTAATTCAAATTTAAACCTTATTTTTGACATCTCCTAAAGATCTATCTTGACACCCATAATTTAAATAATAGAACATTTAATTGGGAAAAAAACTGGTCCTAGAAAATGGTGCCAAGACCCACTCACCCTAGGTGGCGAATGGGTTCTCCCTTAAGGGTATGTGAAGGATCATCATGAAAAAAACAGGCCCTTAACTCGCAAAAAATTCAGAAAAATCAGAGTTAGGCAACTTGACATAAAAATTTGAATAATTATCTATATTATTTCAAAAATATGTAAGAATGGAATTTGTAGAAAATTGAATTTAGTTTCTAAATTACTAGGTTTATTTTCAAAAAAATAAAATCTATTTGGTGAAAATTTGAAATTTCAATACAGTAGTACTTAAATTTCAGGGAAAAAATAAGAAGTAGGTGTTTGTCTGACCACCCTAACCACATTAAAACGATAATATTTTTTTATAATATTTTAGATATAAGTAGAGGACTCATGTCCTAATGTGATGCATATTTTGTTGTATTTTTTTTTCATGTAAATAATGAATTATAAAAATTTATGACAACTTTTAAAAAATATAAAAACTCGCATGTCTAACCACCTTAACTTGGTCAAAACCTCATGAAATTCAATTTTTTCTTTTTTAATATTGTAGTATGTGAAGCATAGAATGTGATGCATGTTTTGGATTCAAAAAATATGATACCGTTTGAAAGCTATAGATGTTTTTCAATCAGCCTAAAAATTAGGACTTTAGTCGTAATTCAATAGAAAATGAATGATAACTATTTATTAAATTCAAAGTAAAGCATAATTTATATTGGTGGAAATCTAAGAATCTCCTTTAGAAACCCTTTTTGTTTCATCAATTTTGAGTAAAAAAAAAAGTCATCAGCCACATACCCATCATATTGCCACTTTTTGGCCCATCATGATCCTGCACATACCCTTAATAGGACCCCTCTTTCTGAGTTGATTTGAAATGGGTTTTTAACATAGTTTCCATCCCCCATGGTTAGGTCTTGGAAAACTAAGCTAGGACCCATTCACCCTAGGTGGTGAATGGGTCCTCCCTTAATGAGGACCTCCTTTTCAAATTTGATTTTGGTGAGAATTTAATAAAGTTTACTTCTAGATCTGGTGTCGGCCTTAATTGTTTGAATTTTGGGGTTAATCTCCTAATTTAGTATAAATAAGGGATTAATTCACATAGTTTCATCCTATACTTTCAAGAAATCATGCATTATAGAAATTGGAGTTCACAAGAGCATTCATAAGGCATTTCAAGGCATATTTCAAGAGTTTATTGCAGCAATTCAAGATCATATCATCATAATAAGGGTTTAAATAATTCATGTGTGTTGTTGAACTAAGAAATTGGATGTAGCATTGAAGATCTACTTGCAAGCATTGTTCATATCATATTCAAGAATTCAAGATCTGCATTCTTCATGGCCACTACATGCTAGATTGCAGATTTTTTTCACAAGACATCATCCAAGGTGATATCAATTGCATATTTCATGTTTCATGCTTCAATTCATTTATTTCATCATTTGGTTTAATTACCTACAAGGGGTTTGACCGAGGAAAACCCCCATTCACTAACAAACAACAAGTTTTTCTTCCCTTGAATGTTTAATTGCAGATTTACAAGTTGAAGATCAAGTGGAGCAAGTTTGGACCAAAGTTGTCAAGATTGCCCAGTTGTAAAAGTTGTCATCTAAAGTGCAAAATCAAATATTTGAAGCTACAAAATTACTTGAAAACTTCTAGAAGTTGATAATTAGGAATTTGAGAGTGCAAACATCAAGGAACAGGACCTTGATCTCAGTTTTAGAAACCCTAACAAGGATCCATTCACCACTGAAGGCGAATGAGTCCTCTATAGCCTAAAAGCAACATGTTTTTTACAAGGTACACAACTTTTTATGCTCTAGAAACTTCCCTCATAGTTGCTATAACAGTTAGGTATCATTTCTAATTGTTATTTACAACTTATCATGCACATAATTGTAGTGATTTAGTGTGGAAAAACTAAGTGGTTCACCCTCCTTCTCATGCATTTGGGTTTACCCTATTTTCCACCTAATCATTAATGGTGAACCTGACTCATTTAATATTGCAATTTTCTGATTTTGAAGTCTCTCATTGCATCTTAGCTTAGATCTTGAATTCATTAGCATTGAATTAAAATCTCTTTTAAAATTACTTGTTTTGCATTGAAATCTTGCATCTCATCTAGGGTTTAGATTTGTATTGTTTTGTATCTCTCTAAATGTGAAAAATTAAAAAGGAAATTAGTCATTTTTCATTTCATTTAGATCTCATGCAATTGCATTTGAAAATCAAAACAAATGTGCATTTCAATTTAGACCTTGCATTTCATCGTTTCATTGCATTTTTACATCGCATTTTTGGAAAAACTAAAACTCACTACCCCAGACCTGGAACTGAAAGATATCACTGAAAGATTGCAAATCATTTAAACACAGTTTAAAGGTACCTAACTAGGACCCATTCGCCCCTACTGGCGAATGAGTCCTTGATTAGGTTATTTTTGTACCTTCTGGCAATTGAAAAAGTATTAAAATTCACTCTGAAATCCACATAAACATCTCAAAAACATCTAACCAGGACCTATTTTCCCTTATTGGTGAATGAGTCTTTGTTAGCCATTGGTCTACATTTTTTGGACATTAACATTTCAGTTTCTAGCTTCTGTTTGGTACTGCCACTTTCTTGATTTGTTGTTTCATCAAATTCATTGCATTTTAGCTTAAATTATTTAATTTCAGTGCATTGTTAAAAATTCAAAATTGCATTGTTTTCCTTTAGGGGATGAAGCAAGGCATCAAGACATTTAGGTCTCTTCCATGTTGACCCAAAAGATTTTCTTTTATCTTTTGAATTTGTCTTGTGTTTTCCTTTTGGGGATGATGCAAGGCATCGAGACATTTATGTCTCATCCATGTTGAGCCAAAAGGTTTTTCCTTTGTTTTCGCTCTCTTTGTGTCATTCTTTCAGTTCTATGAGTATTTGGGGAATGATGATAGTTCCATTCTGTATGACAACATTATAGCAAAGACATACTGACCCTGAATCCATAGATCCCTTATGTATTGTGGGGGCAACCCTTCCTTCCTATTTCATAATGCAGCTTATTTCGGAAACATATGACTTGGCATAGGGTTTTCTAAGGAAAACTCTCATGTCTTAGGCAAAACATTGGCTACTTTAAAGAAATTTTTGGGTAAGTGCAAAAATATGGGGGGCCAAAAAGGGGGGTTAAGTGGCCACTTTTTTTTTGAAATCAGGAAATACTAACCTTGGATGTGAAATTGAGGATAGTTCCACTCAAAATTTTGAGTTGAAACAAAAACAAGGATTGTAGTGCTCCGAGTCTACTTTCTAAATTACTAATTTATTTTTAAAATGGTTGAGATTAAGGGGTTCAAAAGAGCGGCCCATAGAAATTGGTGTTGTTTTTGTCATAAAAACATAACATAACAACTTTTGTGGGTACCTAGTATGGTGAACTTTTTTCTAGTATTTTTAAAATCTCTTCAATGAGAAATTAGCTAACAATATGTAGTTTATGCATGATTTTTTTGATAATTTTTTAATGAATATTTGATTTTTTACTAATTTTCAAAGTGGACACTTCCTAAAAAAATAGAATTTTGGTTGTGCTACCCCT
This sequence comes from Sequoiadendron giganteum, assembly GCA_007115665.2. Classification (NCBI taxonomy): domain Eukaryota; kingdom Viridiplantae; phylum Streptophyta; class Pinopsida; order Cupressales; family Cupressaceae; genus Sequoiadendron; species Sequoiadendron giganteum. The sequence continues at coordinate 125,250,987 of CM021107.1, read as the reverse complement.
ACAAATTTGGAAACTAATTGATTTTTTTTAATATGTGTAGAATGGAGTCTACTTTCTAAAAATGTAATTTATTTGAAATTTTGATGAACGGTTAATTTATAACGAAAAAAACACCAAACACTAGTTTTTTTTAAAAAGAGACACAAACAAAATAAATTATAGATCAAAGGCTTAACATTATCAAAAAGTAAAAAAAATTACATCATTAGATAGCTAAGAGAGAGCCTAACATTACCCAGGTGTTTGATTTGTTTGACATTGAAACATGTGCAATCCTAACAGTGAATACGAATCTGATTATGTGAAATATTGTAGAATTTGCAAAAACACATCTTTGGTCATTAGGAAGGCCCTCCAAGCCTTTGGGTTGATATTCCAAGGGAAATGCTAAGCCCAAGGCTTGGGGATTCCTAAATCAAGATATAAAATGAGGATGTTATAACGTTCTCATGTTATATCTTAGTTTTGACATGGTTTTTGCATTTGTGCAAGACATGTCTAGCAAGACATAACGCAAGCACATTATAACGCACTCACGTTATGTCTTTCTTTGTGTTAAATGCTACTCTATTGAATGTATGTTTATATATTTGTATGTTTGTATGTATGTATGTATGTATGTATGTATGTATGCTTGTATGTCATGTATGTATATATGTATGCATGCTTGTATGCATATATGTATGCTTGTATGTATGTATGTATGTATGCATGCATGCTTGTATATATGTATGTATGTATCAATGCATGTGTGTATGTATGCCTATATGTATTTATGTATGTAAGATTGTATGTATGTAATATTGTATGTACTTATGTATTATGCTTGTATGTAAGTATGTATATATGTCTTCTTATATGTATGTATTTATGTATGTCTTTAGAGGGAGGAAGAATTTTAAGAGAGAGAGTTGTCTAGGTAGGGTGGGAGGGAGAGATGGAGGGAGAGACCTATGAGAGAGAGAGAGTCTTGAGAGAGGGATAGGGGGTGGAAGGGAGAGACCTAAGAGAGAGGGAGTGGGAGAGGGGTTGGAGTGAGAGGGACTTAGCTAGGTAGGGTGGGAGGGAGGGAGAGAGAGAGAGAGAGAGAGAGAGAGAGAGAGAGAGAGAGAGAGAGAGAGAGAGAGGGAGAGAGAGGGGGGGAGAGAGAGAGAGGGAGAAAAAGAAAGAGTTATGTAGGTAGGGTGCCAGAGGGAGATATTTTAGAGTGTGAGGGGGTGAGAGAGAGAGACTTGAGAGATATGTAGTGAGAGGGAGTGGGAGAGACATGGAGTGAGAGAGAGAGAGGGAGTGTGAGAGTGAGAGACCTGAGAGAGGGAGAGGGTGTGGGAGGGAGTGCCCTGAGAGAGAGGGAGAGAGAGGGACTTATCTAGGTAGGGTGGGATGGATAGATAGAGAGAGGAGAGAGAGAGAGTTACCTAGGTAGGGTACCAGAGGGAGAGACCTAAAGAGAGAGAGGGGGTGGAAGGGCGAGACTTGAGAGATAGGGAGAGAGGAGTGTGAGAGAGAGGGAGTGATGGAGAGTCAGTGGGAGGGATATAGAGATAGAGAGAGATAGAGGGAGTGAGAGAGTAGTAGGGATTGATTGAGCGAGAGGTACTTACAAAAAGGGAGAGGGTAGATAGAGACAATTAGAGAGGGAGGGAGAGAGAGGTGAGATGGATAGATAGAGAGAGAGAGGGATATGGGTTGAGGGTATAAGGTTGAGGGATTATGGTTGAGGACCTATAGGGTTGATGATTTAGAGTATTGGGTTGAGGGTACAGGGTATTTGGTTGAGGGTATAGGGTAGAAGGTTTAAGGGTTTAGGATTTAGGGTTGAGTGTTTAGGGTTGAGGGTAGAGGGTTTGGGGTATAGGTTTGAGGGTATATGGTTGAAGGATTAGGGTTGAGGGTCCAATGTATAGGGTAGAGGGTATAGGGGTTGAGGGTTTAGGGTTTAAGGGTTGAGGGTTGATGGATTAAGGGCTTACGGTTGAGAATTGAGGGTTGAGGGTTTAATGTGTAGGGTAGAGGGTTTAAGGGTTGAGGGTTGAGGGTTTAAGGTTGAGGATAGAGGGTTGAGGGTTGAGGGTTGAGGGTTGAGGTTTGAGGTTTGAGGGTCCAATGTATAGGGTAGAGGGTATAGGGATTGAGGGATTAGGGTTTAAGGGTTGAGGGTAGAGGGTAGAGGGTATTGGGTAGAGGGTAGAGAGTAGAGGGGTTTAGGATTTAAGGGTTGAGGGTTGAGGGTTGAGGGTTTAGGGTTTAGGGTTTAGGGTTTAGGGTTTAGGGTTTAGGGTTGAGTGTTTAAGGGTTTAAGGGTTGATGGTATAGGGTTGAGGGATTAGGGTAGAGAGTGAGGGATGGATGGAGAGAGAGATGGAGGGAGAAGTGAGATAGAGAGGAGAGAAGAGGAGGGAGGGATAGAGATATGTGAGGGTTGAGGATCCAATGTATAGGGTAGAGGGTTGATAATTTAGGGTATAGGGTTGGGGACATATAGGGTTGATGGTTTAGGGTATTGGGTTGAGGGATTAGGGTTAAGGGTAGAGGGTATTTGGTTGAGGGTAGAGGGTAGAAGGTTTAAGGGTTTAGGGTTTAGGGTTGATGGTAGAGGGTTTAGGGTATAGGTTTGAGGGTATATAGTTGAAGGATTAGGGTTGAGGGTCCAATGTATAGGGTAGAGGGTATAAGGGTTGAGGGTTTAGGTTTTAAGGGTTAAGGGTTGAGGTATTAAGGGTTGAGGGTTGAGAATTGAGGTTTTAATGTATAGGGTAGAGGGTAGAGGGTTTAAGGGTGGAGGGTCGAGAGTTTAAGGTTGAGGGTAGAGGGTTGAGGGTATAGGGTTGATGGATTAGGGTTGAGGGTCCAATGTATAGGGTAGAGGGTATAGGGGTTGAGGGTTTAGGTTTTAAGGGTTGAGGGTTGAGGGATGAGGGTGGAGGGTGGAGGGTTGAGGGTTGAGGGATTAGGGTTGAGGGTAGAGGGTAGAGGGTATTGGGTTGAGAGTAGAGGGTTTAAGGGTCAATGTTTTAGGGTTTAGGGTTTAGGGTTGAGTATTTAAGGGTTTAAGGGTTGAGGGATTAGGGTAGAGAGGGAGGGATGGAGGGAAAAGTGAGATAGAGAGAAGGAGAGAAGAGGATGGAGGTACAAAGATATATGAGGGTTGAGGATCCAATGTATAGGGTAAAGGGTTGAGAATTGAGGGTATATGGTTGAGGACTTATAGGGTTAATAGTTTAGGGTATTGGGTTGAGGGTATAGGGTTGAGGGTAGAGGGTATTGGGTTGAGGGTAGAGGGTAGAAGGTTTAAGGGTTTAGGGTTGAGGGTAGAGGGTTTAGGGTATAGGTTTGAGGGATTAGGGTTGAGGGTCCAATGTATTGGGTAGAGGGTATAGGGTTGAGGGATTAGGGTAGAGGGTAGAGGTTATTGAGTTGAGGGTAGAGGTTTTAAGGGTTGAGGGTTGAGAGTTGAAGGTCGAGGGCAGAGGGTTGAGGGTATAGGGTTGAGGGATTAGGGTTGAGGGTAGAGGGTATTCGGTAGAGGGTAGAGGGTAGAGGGTAGAGGGTTTAGGGTAGAGGGTTAAGGGTTTAAGAGTTTAAGGGTTAAGGGTAGAGGGTTAAGGGTTAAGGGTTAAGGGGAGAGGGGAGAGAGATAGAGGGAGTGAGAGAGAGAAACCTGAGAGAGGGAGAGGGGGTAGGAGGGAGAGACTTGAGAGAGAGAGGGAGGGAGTGGGAGAGATAGAGGGTGGAGGGTTAAGGGTAGAGGTAGAGGGTTTAAGGTTTAAGGATTTAGGGTTAAGGGTAGAGGGGAGAGAGATAGAGGGAGTGAGTTAGAGAGAGAGACACCTGAGAGAGGGAAAGGTGGTAGGAGGGAGAGACTTGAGAGAGAGGAGTGGGAGAGAGATAAAGGGTAGAGGGTTTAAGGGTTTAAGGGTTAAGGGTAGAGGATAGATGGTAGAGGGGAGAGGGGAGAGGGGAGAGAGAGAGGGGTGAGAGAGAGAGAGACCTTAGAGAGGGAGAGGGGGTAGGAGGGAGAGTCTTGAGAGAGAGGAAGGGAGGGAGTAAGAGAGAGATAGAGGGTAGAGGGGAGACGGGAGAGACATAGAAGGAGTGAGTGTGAGAGAGAGATATATACTTGAGAGAGGGAGATGGGGTAGGATGGATAGAATTGAGAGAGAGAGAGAGAGAAAGGGAGTGAGAGAGAGATATATGGTAGAGGGTTAAGGGTAGAGGGAAAAGGTTTAAGGGTTTAGGGTTTAAGGTTTAAGGTTTAAGGGTTTAGGGTTAAGGGTAGATGGGAGAGAGATAGAGGGAGTGAGTGAGTGAGAGAGAGAGACCTATGAGAGGGAGATGGGGTAGGAAGGAGATAAATAGAGACAAAGAGATAGAGAGGGAGGGAGGGAGTGGGAGAGAGATAGAGGGTAGAGGGTAGAGGGTTAAGCGTAAAGGGTTTAAGGGTTAATGGTAGAGGGTAGAGGGTTTAAGTTTTAAGGGTAGAGGGGAGAGAGATAGAAGGAGTGAGTGAGTGAGAGAGAGAGACCTGAGAGAGGGAAAGGGGTAGGAGGGAGATACTTGAGAGAGAGAAAGAGGGAGGGAGGGAGTGGGAGAGAGATAGAGGGTTAAGGGTTATAGGTAGAGGGTTTAGGGTTTAAGGGTTTAGAGTTAAGGGTAGAGGGGAGAGAGATAGAGTGAGTGAGAGAGAGACTTGAGAGAGGGAGAGGGGGTAGGAGGGAGAGAAAATGTGGTATTGTTGACAAGGTAGGGGAAGCATGAAAAAATTCTTCATAGAAATGGGATCTCACAGTGATGTACATCACTGCGAGACCACATTTCTATGAGGCATTTTTTCGTGTTGCTCGTACATCACCGTGAGACCCCATTTCTATGAGGCAATTTTTCATGCTATCCCTACCTTGTCAACCATACCACATTGACAAGGTAGAGGCAACATGAAAAAATGCCTCATCGAAATGGGGTCTCACAATGACAAGGTAGGAGCAACATGAAAAAATGCCTCATAGAAATGTGGTCTCACGATGATGTAATCACCATGAGACCCTATTTCTATGAGAAATTTTTTCATGCTGCCCCTACCTTGTCAACCCTACCACATTGACAATCTAGTGAGCTCACTAGCTTGTCAATTCTCACATGAATTTTTGGATGGAATGCCTTAAATAAATGTGGTCAAGTGGAATGCCATGATTGCAAGATAGGCTCAAAATGGAAGCATGGACAAGGCATGTGAATTGTTTGACAATAATTTTTTCATAGACATGTATGCAAAATGTGGTACCTTTGATAAGCTAGTGAGCTCACTAGCTTGTCAATGCTGTAGGGTTGACAAGGTAGGGGTAGCATGAAAAAATGCCTCATAGAAATAGGGTCTCACAATGATGTACAACACTATGAGACCCCATTTCTATGAGGCATTTTTCATGTTTACCTTGTCAACAATGACAAGCTAGTGAGCTCACTAGCTTGTCAATGCTCGCATGAATTTTTGGATTGAATTCCTTAAAGAAATGTGGTCATGTGGCATGCCATGATTGCAATATAGGCTAAAAATAGAAGCATGGACAAGTCATGTGAATTTTTTGACAATAATGTTTTTGTAGACATGTATACAAAATGCGATACCTTTGACAAGCTAGTAAGCTCACTATCTTTTCAATGTGGTAGGGTTGACAAGGTAGGGGCTGCATGAAAAAATCCCTCATAGAAATGGGGTCTCAAGGTGATGTACATCACTGTGAGACCCCATTTATATGAAGCACCATGAGACCCCATTTTTATGAGGCATTTTTTCATCACCACAAGACCCCATTTCTATGAGGCATTTTTTCATGCAGCCCCTACCTTGTCAATCCTACTGCATTGACAAGGTAGGGGTTGCCTGAAAAAATGCCTCATAGAAATGGGGTCTCATGGTGATGTACACTGTGAGACCCCATTTCTATGAGGCATTTTTTCAAGCAGCCCCTACCTTCTTAACCCTACTACATTGACAAGCTAGTGAGCTCACTAGCTTATCAAAGGTACCATATTTTGCATACATGTCTACGAAAACATTATTTTCAAAAAATTCACATGCCTTGTCCATGCTTCTATTTTGAGCCTATCTTACAATCATGGCATGCCACATGACCACATTTCAAGGCATTCCATCCAAAAATTAATGTGACCTTTGTCTATGCTAGAAATACTCTTCTACATGATGATTGTAAGTATTTTGTATGAAGCTGTGATCCCTTAAAATGTTATGCTCCTAATTTGAGATGCTAAACAACTAATGATGCAATAAAGAGAAATAACACAAAAGAGGACACCTCAATGATTAGCCTAAGAAATGATAAACATAAAAGCAAGATGAAAATTGATTGAAATTGATTATACCTTCATGTTGCATCTTCTTTGGTTGGCCCTTGATCTTTGGATGTCTTGTGTACTCCTTGGATGGCTATGGAGTTAAATGGATGCAAGATGCAAGATGGATTGATGAAAAATGCTATGGAGAGGCTAAAATGCTGCAAATGACAATTTGGCAAGAGTTTGGTAGCAAAAGACTTCGTTCCTAAAATGAGAGAAATGAGGGGGTATTTATAGGATAATTTGAATTCTTTAGAGAATTCAACGGCTGAGATTAATCCAACAAAGCCAAGATGAAGGGCTATGGTGAGTTAAGGACTCACAAGCCCTCTCATCTTGACATGTGGAATGTGAGATGGCCTAGGGTAGCATGATGTGGAAATGAGGTGGAAGAGAGGTACATGATGTGGATGAAGGACAAGTACTTTGGGGGATGAGAATATTTCCTCAAAAAGGAACTTCTTGTCCCCAAATGAGCATGAAAGAGACATTTGAGGAATTTTAGAATTCCTCAAAAATATCCATGGGAAAAGGGGAAGTGGTTGGATAAATAAATGTGAATTAAAAATTCACATTCTTAGGAGAGTCTATTGGATAAGAGAGGGTTTCCAAAAAGCTAGGGATTTGTCACATGTGGGTGATGTGACAAGTCAAAGGTTCTAGAAGTCCTTGGCACATGTAAAGTGACAAGTCAATTCCTCTAGAACTTGCATGGGGATAGGGTAGACCTTGGAAAGATAAAAGTGAATTAAAAATTCACATGGAGAGGAGGGGAGCTTTGGGTGAATAAATGTGAATTAAAAATTCACATGGGAAAGAGAGTCAAGGCCAAGAAAGGCAAGTGGAAAGGTTGACCAAAAAAGGTATGCCAAATGTGGCTAATGACTTTGATTAAGGTCGTGCAAACACAGGATTATGATAATTAATGGGAGATTAGAGGCAAGTGGGAGATTATGGATGATGTGACATTAATCTTTATTAAGTGGTGCACATCCTAATCACAGATTAATTAATTTAATCCAGATTAAAGAGGATTATGGAGAATGTGACAAAGAGAGAGAAAAAGAGGGATTAAAAATTGGTTTTAATCCAAATAGGTCAAATGACTAAATTAAACAAATTGTCTTATTTATTTAATTTAGCAAAGAAAAGGTGTAAGGTAAAGTATTTAATTTATTCAATTACATACTTTAGGAACCTTAGACAGAAAATGAAATAATGATTAAATAAATTATTTAATCACTATTAATGACATAGATGGATAGAGTAGACGATTTTGATCATATGGAAGTGATCAAATTTAGATGTCTAAAATTTTCCCCTCTTCGAAGTACCGTTAGAATAACCATGCTTTGAAGAAAAGAAAATGCAAATGACTCTATAGAGGAAGTAACCAGAAAATGATGCCCCAGCGTGGGGAGGAGGACCTGAGTTGTCCAATTAGTGGGGGAATGGATGAAGATGCCCCAATCCTACAAGGGAATGACTATGGAAGGGAAAATGGATAAATGTGAAGGGTATGCCCCCTCGAGAGGATGACGGGGCAGAAATAAGGGTCTCGGGCGACTTATCAATAAGAAGAAATGGATGGTATGGTTGGAAAGAGCATAAAAAATTAAGCAAGTTTGTTTTTTGAATAAAGTCAATCAGACAAACGAGGTGCAAATGGCGGCCCCGGGAAGGGAAGAGATTAATCGGAGGAAAAAAAGGGTAAAGAAGGGGTAAAAAATACCCCTTAAAAAGGGTGGTAAAAAGGAATATAAGGTAATTTTAAAAATTACCTCACCTCATTTGCACTGTAGTAGTTGAGAGAAGAGGAGAGAAGAGAAAACAGATGAGGAGCGAAGATGCCACAGGATAACGACACTGAGATCATCCACCGGGTGGACGAGGTCCGACGATCGTACAGTGAGCAGGGTGGCCCCACCAGGTTAGTGTCAAAACACTCTATGCATTATTTTCGTGATTTTAACACATTTGAAATGTTTTATTAAAAATGTAGAAAAAGGTTTTTGTGGGCGGGTTAGGGAAGAAAAATGGGTAGTCGAGAAAATAGGAAAATGTGGGTTGGAAAAACGAGGGAGGGGGAAAAGGTGATTCGCCCATAGAAGGGCGAATACGCCCTCCGATGGGCAGGTCCACCCCCGAGGTCAGGCGGGTCCGCCCCGGCTCAGGGTGGGTCCACCCCGGGGTCGGGCGGGTCCCCCGGCTCGGGGCATGTCCGCCCCGGCTCGAGGTGGATCCACACTAGAGCCGGGCAGATCCAGCCCTGCCGCCAAGGGTGGGTCCACCTCAACTTGAGGCAAGTTTGCCCCAGCTAGGGGCAGGTCTGCGTCGCGGCCAAGGGCGGATCCACCTTGGCTAGAGGTAGGTCCGCCCGGGCACAGGGCGTGTCCGCCCCGCAGCCTAGGGTGGGTCCGCCCCAGCGCAGGGCAAGTCCACACCACGGCCGGGGGCGGATCCGCCTCGGCCCGGGAGGGTGGGGAGGGAGAAGGCAAGGGGAAGAAAGAGAAGAGAAGAGAGAGAGAGGAAGAGAGAGAAAGTCCTGTGGCCAGAAAAGAGATTGACAAGGTGGATGTGATGATTGCAAGATTTTGGGCGATTACGGACCCATGAGTGGAGGCCAGAGGCACTGGCGATGATGATAGAGGCCATGAGTGGGGCGGACCATGCAGCACTGGAGCAGGTGAGGTTACCACACTTAGTGCAATTTCTAGAGATGAGAGCGCATCGGACGCTATTGCTAGCCCTGATAGAGAGATGGAGCTCGATGACATCGACTTTCCATCTTCCAATAGGGGAGATGATGGTGACATTAGAGGATGTGTGGCAGATTTTGAGGCTGCCGATAGCAGGTCGGTTAGTGAGTGAGGTGGTGTCGAGAGGAGCACAGTTAGATGAGATTGTCCTGGTGCTATTCAGACGAGATGATTTGCCAATACAAAGGGGGTAGATAGACGTAGACAGATGCCTGGCCTTGGGGTTGCCAACATTACCACTATTTTTGTGCTATCTGATTAGTGGGATACTACTGCCGGATCGGAAAAGGCGATTCTACAGCTTACGATATATGGAGGTGATTCGACATATTGTTGAGTGGCGGGAGGGACAATTTTTCTGGGGGTCATGTGTATTGGCCCAGTTATATCGAGATATGCATGTGATTTGCTATCGGGGGATGCAGAGTGTGACACACAGGACGTTATTACAGGTGTGGGGGTGGGAGCCTATCACGGTGACGAGACCCATAGTGGTGAGGAGAAGAGAGTTGGATGATAGAGATTCAATGGCTTGGGAGTTTAGGGTAGCCAGGGGTTGCGTCCTATGGTATGAGACACAGGGAGAGATGGATCAGTGGATGAGAGTGTTTGATGAGATACGAGAGGAGGACATAGTATGGCGGCCATATATGTATCAGCGGTTTAGGGGATGGAAGGCCGAGGAGGAGAGACATCGGGGTTTCTTTAGATGTAGATGTTTCCTGATTGGGATTCAGGGACACATAGTGGAGGCACATCATTCGGACAGGGTGATGAGGCAGTTTGGACTTATGTAGGATATTCCAGAAGTGTTGACTATGCTTCATCAACTTACCAGAGAGGTACCTTGGGGAGCGAGGTTGTCAGCGAGGGAGGCGTGGGTGATGGTAGGTGGGGTGCCCTATCTAGGGAGGGGGCTGGGTCTAGAGGATGCAAGAGTTATAGATCGGTACACTCAATGGTTTTGCAACCACCAGTGGGAGAGGGTCAGACCAGAGGAGCCAATCGTGGGAGTTGTGGAGTGGGGACTAGAGGATGAGTAGGAGGAGGGGGGACAAGAGGATGTTGGACACTCGAGTGGCGTGGCGGATGTGGGTGGTGCTAGAGATTAGCCATAGAGGAGGAGGCAACCTCAGAGGAGGGCTAGGAAAGATGTGGGGAAGGAGATGGAGGCAGGAAGGGTAGGTGATGGGGGGGAGGAGATGGAGGCAAGAGGGAGTGAGCCAGAGGTGGTGATGTTAGGGGTGGTGGAGGGGAGGACTACTCAGAAAAGGATTGGTGGGAGAGTACGACGGAGGCGAGTGCAGGTGAGAGCCGAGCAGGAGGGAGCACGGGAGGAGGTAGAGGGGGAGGGGCGAGCTGGAGGATAGCCGAGGAGATTGATGAGGGTGGGGAGGAGAGGACAGTCACGGAGGATCCGAGTGACGATCCGGGTGGAGCCTGTTTGGGAGGAGGTAGAGGTGGAAGCGATGGACATGGATGTGCAGGTGATGGAGCCATTAGTAGTAGTACCAGTGGCTCTAGTGGGCGATCTAGTGGTGTTACTGAGAGGAGCCCAGGTGAAGATATGGGTGTTAGAGGAAGAGTTGAGGAGAGTGGAGGCAGAGGTGCAGAGGGTGGAGGAGTCAGAGTTGATAGAGTCTGAGTGTGTTGTGGGTCATCTGATGACAGGTATACAAGCGACTGAGAGAGATAGAGAGAGGAGATATGAGTAGAGATGGAGAGAGTACAAGGTGATTTAGCTCAGGTGACTTGGGATCGAGATAGATTAGAGGCAATGATGATAGTAGCTTAGCTGCGAGGTCAGCCAAAGCCAGTAGGGGGAGGGGATCATGTCTCAGTGGACTGTTTCCAGCGAGTCGAGAGGGAGGTGGAGATACTGAGAGGACAAGTGTTAGGATTGCAGGGAGAGTGGGAAAACCTTTTGGAGAGGATATCTACTACAGAGACATCCTTAGAGGAGATGAGAGTGAGCGTTGAGGCTATAGAGGCTGGGTTAGAGACAGTGCACAGAGAGAGAGAGAGAGCACAGGGACAAGTGCAGGTGCTATAAGGGGAGAGGGATGATGCATTAAGACAGGTCCAGATTCTGCAGTTTCAAAGAGATGCAATAGTGGGCCAAGCAGAGAGGGATATAGCACAGAGGCAGGCATAGAGAGTGCAGGGTGATGGGACAAAGTTAGTCATACATGGTTTGTAGGAAGAGCTACAGGTTGTATGAGCAGAGAGGGGGAGGACCGCAGAGCAGGTACGACTGCTGACAACGGCATAGGAGGCATGGGAGTAGGAGCGGGATAGATACAAGTATGAGAGGAATGTCGTCAGGTTCCAGGTTGGACAGAGCGATGAGTATATGCAGGAGGCGGGCTATTGGAGATGTGCATATGAGCAGGCAGTGTTAGATCCAACGTAGTGGATAGTGTGGTTTGTTAGGTAGGTACCACAGATGTCAATACCGTCCCAATCATTAGGGACACGGACTAGAGGGTATAGTGATTTTCAGCTGACTCCTTCATGATTTGGAACTCCAACTCATGTGTCTTAGGGGACTCCGACATAGAGGGGACCAGTGCCCGTCTCCTCAAAGGTCAGGTGTGGGTAGCTCAGGGCAGGCAAAGGATAGGATACATGTGCTTTGATAGGTACTAGATGGAGGTGTAGTATATATTCTGAGATTATGTTTCTTATTTGAGGATGGGATGTATGTGATTATGATGGGATTGTATTTTGGATATGAGATGATCATTGTATTATTTTGATGATGATATGTGATGGTTCCCATTGATATTATGCTGAACATTTTTGTGACAGATGATTTATGTTATGCAGATGGTTATATATTTATGTTTTTATGACAGATGATGTATGTTATCCACATGTATAGGATGAGTTGTGTTGATATGGATGTTGTGACAATGTATGATGTTAATGATTTATTTATGTGTGTTTGGATGATGTGATTATGAATGATGTTAATGATTTATGAATGGTAATGCAATTGTATGTATGATGTAATTAATATGGGCCTAATAATGATGCACAGGTGGGTATGAAAATATATGGAAATGTATGGATGAATGAACCTAATGAATGGATGCAATATGGATAAATGAACTTAAAAGAATTTATGCAAATGGAAGAATGATGAACTTAAATGAATTGATGCAAATGGATAAATGATGAACCTGAATGAATTGATGCAAAATGGATAAATGAACCTAATGACTTGATGCAAATGGATAAATGAACCTAATAAATTGATGCAAGATGGATAAATGAGCCTAAATGAATAGATGCAAATGTATAAATGATGAACTTAATGAATTGATGCAAATGGATGAATGAACCTAATGAATTAATGCAAATGGATAAATGATGAACTGAAACACTAAATGTAATGTAGACATAAGTATCAATGGGTAGGTGATAGGCATAGGGTGTGTGGGACATGGTACCTACCAAGGACTGTAAGGATCCTAAGAGGGAAAGTCAGTAAGGAGTGAGAGTTTACACAACCAAAATCAGGAGTCATAGATATAGGAGCAAGATTGGATGAAGGGGGAATATGCAATGAGATGAAATGCAACATGAATGCAATTTTCCATCCTTTAGAGCACTGATTTTTGCTATAGCATAAGACATCAGGCGTCAGGGTATGTAGACCAACACAGATTAATGTCTAATGCATAAAACAAACACAACAAAAAAGAAGGCTATCCCAATACCCCAAAGTCACGAGACTTTGGTCGGGCCAAGTATTGGAATAACCACAAGCACAAAGGGATGGCCCCACGTAACGCAGGATCCGAGAGGAATTCTGGTGGGTACTACGTAGAGCATCCTAGTAGACAACAATGATAAAAAAGTCAAGAGATGCCCCTATGTTGACTAGGAAAAACACACCATAATATGATGGATTATGGCAATCTTGACTAGTTAAAAGAGGGAGCTCAAATAATAAACAAAAGCCAAAAGTACCAAAAGATCACGATCAATTACAAGCGTCCTTTGCCATAAGATCCCAAGGATGGATGGGGTTGATGTGGTCTATTAGGAAGAATGCATCATGTTAAGACCGATGATGGATACTAAGCTAAAGTGACCTAGATGACGCAGGATGATTGTCATTGGGTAGATTTCTTGATACGAGAAGATCTTGTTTGTGAAGAATTGGCGAGGATAGGGAGATACTTGACAACAAGACCACAAGAGGACAAGACACAACCTAAAGACCTAGGGGCTCGGGGATTGATCAAAGATCAACCTTGCCTACGTGAAAGCGCAGAGCCCTCATAGTTCAGGAGAAGACCACGATAAAAGAGCAGAAAGTGGACTGATGGAAACTGATGGATGACCAAGACAAATATAAGCCTCAGGGGCAAATCAAAAGATCAACCTTACCTACATGAAAGCGTAGGGGAAACGCAGTTCAGATAGGACAAAAGATCAAGGATGGACAAGATCGAAAATTGGACCATGAGGATAGATGATGAAGGACAAAATGCCTCAGGGGCCGATCAAAGATTAGCCTTGCCTACATGCAATCGCAGAGGCGTCGTAGTTCAAGAGAAGACAATGATGAGACCTAGATGGGGACAAACACGAGGAGTGAACCTAGATGGAGACGGAAACGATGAGAGGACATAAGCTCATATTAGGATAACAAGCTCAAGATGTCAGATAGTGGATGATGGTCATCCAATGCTCAACCAAAATATACCAAGCGACGAGGTGATGTAAGCAGATGGGAGGATATGAGGATTGAGGAATCAGCAGATAAGCCATAAAGTAACCAGGACGTGAGGTAGATAATGATTAAGTCCTATAAGAGAGGTGCCTATTGCCAGGTTTTCACCAATCATACGTATCCAAGGCGCGACATAGGGGTGGTTTTCATCATAGGATGAATTATTTCTTTTTGCTATTTTTTACTTTTATTTTTATTTTATTTTTGTATTTTTTGTATTTTTTTACTTTTACTAGGAATGATAACCCAACTAACCTAAGTATAGAACTTCTTCAGGTGCATGATGTTGATGGGTTCTTCCAAGGGCTCCCCTTCAGGGGTGGATAGCCTGTAGGCGCTAGAACCATACTTTGTGGTGATGACATAAGGGCCCAACCAATTTGCTTTAAACTTACCCTTTTTCTCTCGATCTTGCTGGTTCCGCTGATTCTCTTTAAGGACCAAATCACCAACATTGAATTGGTGAGGGCGGAATTTCTTATTGTAGCTCCTTTTGAGTCGGTGCTGATAGGCTTGCAGATGGTTATAAGCCTTGACCCATTTTTCATCGAATAATTCCAATTGTGCTAGGTGTGCCACTCGGGTGTCTTCGTCAGTAATGAGATTCTTGAGTGATATTCGAAGTGAAGGGATTTCAACTTTGATTTTCAAGATGGCTTTAGTGCCATATACAAGAGAGTATGGAGTAGCACTGATGGGGGTGCAGATGGACATACGGTAGGCCCAAAGAGCAGGATGGATATGGAGGTGCCAATCTCGGCCAGTGCTATTGACCATCTTCTTAATGATTTTGATCAATGTTTTATTTGTTGCTTCTACTTGTCCATTACCCTGTGGTTAATAGGCGGTGGACCGACAATGTTGGTTATGCTATGTGTCACAAAGAAGCTTCATACACTTATTCTTGAATGGATTTCCGTTGTTGGTGATGATGGCGGAGGGGATACCATACCTGCAGAGGATATGGTAGAGGATGAACTTAGAGATCTAAACACCAGTAATTTGAGTGAGTGGTATGGCTTCCACCTACTTGGTGAAGTATTTAGTAGCTATGATGATATAAGTGTGACCATCAGAGGATGGAGGGTAGATCTTGCCAATCAAGACGAAACCCCATTGTGGAAATGACCAAGGTGTCGTGATAGGTTGTAGCTCTTGTGTCGGAGCGTGAATCAAATTTGCATGTTGTTGACATGGAAGACACTTTTTGACATATTCACAAGCATCATGTTCCATTGTAGGCTAGTAATATCCTGCTCTGAGAATCTGTTTGGCTAGGGTCATACCATTAGAATGGGCCCCACAAATACCGCTATGCACTTTTGTTAATGTCGTGTGGGCTTTGGTTTCGTCTAAACAACGGAGGAGAGTCCCATCATACCCACATCGATAAAGTGTATCACCGACGATGGTGTAGCGGGCAGTGCATTGGATTACTGATTTACGTTGGTTTCTCGTGAGATCAGGCGGGAGGGTGTTGTCATGAATATAAGTGTAAATTTTGTGGTACCAAGGGGATTTAGGACCTACAATATTACACACCATGTCACTCTCAGGGATATCATATGTTGGGATTAGGAGTTGCTCGACTAGGAACTGACAATTTGTGCAGTCTTTTGGCATGTCGAGGAGAGAACCAATGGTAGCCATAGCGTCTGGTGCCTTATTTTGGAGTCTCAAGATCTGCTCAAATTGGATGGAGGTGAAATATTTTTTGAAGTCATCCATCATACATTTGTAAGGCAAAAAATTTTCATCTTTTGTTAGAAACTCATCATTGACCTATTTTATAACCAACTGGGAGTCACCAAAAACTTGTAGATGAGTGATGTGCCATTGGACTAAGATTCTAAGGCCTATGAGAAGGGCTTCATATTCGACAATGTTATTGGTGCAGGGAAAAGCCAATCTGAATGATTTTGGTATGTAATCACCTTGGGGGGTGATAAGCAAGACTCTTACCCCGATCCATTATTAGTGTGTGATCCATCAAAGTATAGTGTCCATGTGGTAGCTTCTGATACTGCAAATACTCCATCTGGAAATTCGGTTTCTATGGGGTAAGCATCTACTAACGGGGCATCTGGCAACTGATCTTCTATTACCTATCCTTTAATTTATTTTCTGTCCACATATTCTATATCAAATTCACTAAGAAGCATGATCCATTTAGCCATTCGGCCAGTTAGGGCTGTCTTAGATAACAGGTGTTAGAACCCAAAATTTCCATCATGAGATTAAATGATTTTCCCATTTTGAACCTAATATTTTCACTATCCTTCTTATAAAAATCATTTACTGCCCTTTGCAATGCTCCAATTTTTATTTTTCCTTGTTACATTGCCTTAATTTTGGCCTATATTGCCCTCATATTTTTCCCCATTTAATTCTGTCATATTTTCCTATCTTTTCATAAAACATTCTTCATTTGATTCCTCGTCCACTTTATCATACACTTCAAACCCTTACCGCTCCCTTAGAAATCATTTTTATATGTCATTCACCATTTTACCGTGGCCTCCCATAGTGGGCTCGCGGTGTAGCGGTGGCAATGTGATGCAGTCAAGGAAACCCCTACCGCTACATCGTGGAGGGTAGTCTCAGGGCCCGCGGTGCTGCGGTAAAGGGTTAACAAACAACGGGGTTAGCAATCAGTGGGTAGCGAAACAATGGGTAGAGAACAGTCACCGCCACACCACGCATAGTCAATTCATTGACCGCGGTATCATGGTGAGATAACGGTTAGCAAACACCGTGGTGGAGGGAGATAAGTAGTGAAGCAGTAGTTTGGAGATCCCACCGTGGTACCATAGGGGGTCATCTCACAGATTGTGGTGACAGCGGTGGGAAATGGTAGTGGAAAAGATAGTAAGTGCAACAGTTAGCGAAGATGGATACCATGATACCGCGGTTGGACAAAAGGAAGCCGACAGTTGAGCGGTGAATGGAGAGGAGACGGCTAATGGTTACCCCACGGTACCGTAGCCGGCAAGGATGGAGACCGCAATGGTGCAGTAGATAGGGAGGCGACGAAGCTTGACGGTTAGCAGTCAGCAACCGGTTACCGCAGAACCGCACGCAGTTAGCATGTAGACCATGGTAGAGAGGTAAGGGGAAGAGAAGGTCGTGGAAAGAGCAATCACCGCGATACCATAGCTGGTCAAATAGTTGACTGCGGTAGAGCGGTGGGCGTGAAAGGAGATTTCGTAGAAATAAGTAAATGAAATGTGCTGAGCGGTGAATGTAATAAAACCTACGTGAATTTAAATGTGAAGGCCGGTAAGGTATTAAAACAAAATCAAATACGAAACTATTGTAAAAATATTTAAATTGCTGAAAGGCAATTTAATTAAATATTTTTTTATCTCTGTCATAAAATGTAAAGGGCTGTAACAGAAAATGAAGAGTCGTGACTCTTGGGATTTGCTGTATAAAATGTATTAAAAAATCAAAAGGGGAGGGAGATGGTAAATAGTAAGCAGTAGTTAGACTGTAGGAGTTAGTTTTTTCTCGAGAAGGGACTAGGATGGAAATAATGTACAAAATTTTCTTGAAGCAGAAACAATGAAGACTGATGTTTTAAACTAGTGAATTTCTCTTTGGTGTTCAGTTGTTGTGTTGCATCAATTTATACTCTTTATTTTGGTTGTCTCCAACTTGAGGTCTTTTAATCATTTAAATCAGCATATCAAGCATATTCCCTGATTTATCAAAATATATTCCATTTTGTGTGATTTGATTAATTGGTGACTACAAGCCAGGATTAAATTCTCTTAATAAATCACAGTGGTTTTAAGCTTTCTTTTGGATAGTTAAAGAAGAACCTGATAGAGAAACATTCTAGCACTGTTTATGCAAGTCATAGACTTAGTAAAATTTTATGCCAGCCATAGAATTTTCAGAATGCCTAACAACTAGAGTTAAGCCAATAAGAGGAAACACATATTATTTTTAACTCCATTGCCCATGTGGATAGAAGGCACTGATCTGCCACAACCCAGAGATACAAATTCATATCAAACAATTTATTCAAAAACCTTTCATTTATGCAGTAGGAGTAGGAGTAGTTGTAGTGATTTTATCTATCCACTTCCCTTTGCCATTGTGGATAGATTGTTTCACCAGGAAATACATCTTAAATCTGCAACATACACATAGGTGTACCCGCCTGGGTTTTGCAGAGCCTAAAGAGAAGAAGGTTCAACTATATTGGTTGGCCTTGTTAGTTGGCCAAAAGCATTGTGAGAGCTTGGCAACCTTCATGGTTCAAACCTGCATTTTTGAGACCCAACAAATTGGTGACTCAGCTGGGGAATTACTTAGGAATATTTTTTCAGCCTTTCCATTTATAGAGTCAACAAAGTTTCACATTATTTTTTGGAAATTCTGCTGGGGGCAAACCAAAGCAATCCATTTCATTTTCCTACTTTTGGAAAAGTAGGTGGCGACTCTGTTTTAATTTGATATATAATGCATGGATGTTGTGAAGCAATAACATTTTGTCAAGATGACAGAACAAGAAAGAAGACACCGATATATGAGAGAGTTTGAAGAATTGGAACAACAAAGGTTATACTAGGAACAAAAAACATGACAAGTGAAACAACGACTGTTGCTATTGAGAGCCGAATGTGTTCCAGATACATCACGGAATACACAATCATACAGTGAGAGTGAAGACACAAATACCAAGAGATCTTAGACACCACAGACACCCCATGATACAACTGAGAACTTCGACAATGAAGGTATTGTGTTCTATTCACAATAGAACACTTATGCACCACAACCATTACATCAAATGAATATTCATCTTCCATTTCCTGAAAAAAGATTAATGATCTACCAAAACCCATATGGCCCTCCAAATTTTGTCTCAATTATTGATAAACCATTTAACTTTAGTAATGTTCAAGGCTACCCAAATCCTTACCCCTGTGATGAGATAGAACTGCTAATGCATATCCCTAAATTTCATGGAGAATGGGATGAATCAGCTTATGAGCATATGGAACGATTCTGAAATTTCATTGTCAACTTTCAAATTTATCTAGAGGATGTCACTATGAAATGTTTTTCAAGATCTATGAGGGATAGTGCAAGGGAATGGTTTAAAAGTTTTCCTGTGCAAAGTATATCTTCATGGGAGGATTTGAAAGAAATATTCTTGAGCCAGTATGAGGACAAAGATGATGATTATTTACATACTCAAAGCCAAGATTCCATTACAGAATCAGAATGTGGAATTTCCCCCTTAGATACATTTTTTGACATAAGGAAATATGAAGGAGAGGATGAAAACTCTCTATACAGTAGAATGGTAGACATCTGTATGCAATTACTCCCTCATCATAGGCCTACGAGACCCACATTTGTTACACAATTTGCAAGAGAATGGGAACCTGAATTAGTTTATTGGTTAGAGTCATCAAAACAACATGCCTTGGATGTAGTAAATAAATTTCTTGATTCCATGCTTGAGACAAGGTATATGGATACTGTCAACAATGAATCTAATAATGATATCATGAATTATCAAATAATGCAGCCAATGGAGGATAAATGTGTCACCGGGATTTCTAATGACAATTTTTCAGATTTGGAAGATGATTGCAGCATTAATGATATTGGTGGGGACACATCGTCTGGGGAGTACATCAGCAATGCTTCAGAAATTAAATTAGAAGAGGATGTCATGTCATCCAGCAATGAACATATGGAGAGTCTCTCTTGCATAACAGATTGTGATCCAGATTGTGGAGATGAAATTGTGGATATTGATCTACATCAGAATGATTGTTGCAATTCATATGGAGATCAAGAAGTTGGAGAAATAGCAGGAGATCTAGATGAGACCGGTTCACTTAGTAGTGAGCAAGTCTCAGATTTGTTAACTCTGGAATACCAAAGATGTGCAGATGAAGATGATTCCAAAGTTTTTGCTCTAGCCTACATTTTTATTGATAGTGAAAGTAATAATTCATATGACCCCATGTGTATCTCTCACAGTGATGAGGAATTCTTTGAAGCTGATCAAAGATCCATGTCTGTCCAAGAAGAGGTATGTGACTTGAATAATTTTTGCCTACAAGAGGAAGATATTAGTTTACATGTAATTGATGATGAGTGTCCAACATTTGTTGATTCAAATATGTATGAGGATAGTTGTATGGATCAGAGGTATGTGTCAATGCCAACTAATGATAGGAAAGAAATGGAAAGTAATTTTGATTTGATTACTTCAGAAGATGCTGATGAGGTAGAATATTTTGATTTCCAAGAAAAACATTCAGATTTTCAGATCCCAGTGCAGTTGCAGGCACATTCGGCAACATATGATAGTGAGCATGCCTATAAATGTTTCGTTGAATGTGGATACACTTTGTATGATGAAGATGACAAAGATTTTTCATATGATAATGAGAATGATGAAATGCAGAGTGGTAAAATGAATATGAATCAAGTTGAATGCAATGATTTCCAGAAGGTTTTTAATGGCAGTGCATATTGCAGAGCAGGTAGAATGGATAGTTTCAAAAGAAACGTAATGTGCTTTAATCAGAACAAAGTCTATGACTGAGGAAAGTGCAAGTTTTTTCTTTTGGGTGGCCTAGGGCCATCCCTTATGGTTTGATTTTTTGAACTAGAGTAGGTACAGAGGATTAAGGATTTCTAGTGCATGGACAATTCTTAGCAATACCTCTTTAAATATTATTTTCCATGCACAGTAGTTTTAGGAATCTTTGAAGGGTCTTGGTTATCCAGTACATGGACATTCTCAGGAGTTCCCTTTCTGAAAGCATTGCTTTCCTTTCCATGTATAGTAGCTTAGGATCATTTTCCATTCTCCATTTGCTCCATCTTTCATATCATTCATTTGTTCGTTCCCTCCATCTGCCATGGCTTTCATTTTTCATATCTTTTACTCGGTCTGCTCTACCAAAGATACTCTAGATTCTTGCAGTGATTTGCAAAGTCACTCATCCCCAACAAGAGCCACTGTTAGAACCCAAAATTTACATCATGAGATTAAATGATTTTCCCATTTTGAACCTAATATTTTCACTATCCTTCTTTTATAAAAATCATTTACTACCCTTCGCAATGATCCAAATGTTTTTTTTCCTTGTTACATTGCCTTAATTTTTGGCCTATATTGCCTTCATATTTTTCCCCATTTAATTTCATGATATTTGCCTATCTCTTCATAAAAAATTCTTCATTTGATTCCCCGTCCACTTTATCATACACTTCAAACCCTTACCACTCCCTTAGAAATCATTTTTATATGTCATTCACCATTTTACCGCGGCCTCCCATAGTGGGCTCATGGTGTAGCAGTGGCAGTGTGATGCGGTCAAGGAAACCCCTACCGCTACACTATGGAGGGTAGTCTCAGGGCCCGCAGTGCTGCGGTAAAGGGTTAACAAACGGCAAGGTTAGTAGTCAGTGGACAGTGAAACAACGGCTAGAGAACAGTCATCACCACACCGTGTGTGGTCAGTTCATTGACCGCGGTATCAAGGTGGCGGTGAGGTAACGGTTAGAAAACACCACGATGGAGGGAGATAAGCAGCGAAGCAGTAGTTTGGAGATCCCACCACGGTACCGTAGGTGGTCATCTCACAGACTGCAGTGATTGCAGTGGGAAATGGTAGCGGCAAAGACAGTAAGTGCAGCAGTTAGCGAAGACAGATACCATGATACCATGGTTGGACAAAAGGAAGTTGGCGATTGAGTGGTGAATGGAGAGGAGATGACTAACAGTTACCCCGCTGTATCGTAGCCAGCAAGGATGAAGACCACGGTGGTGCAGTAGACAGGGAGGCGATGGAGGTTGACGGTTAGCAGTCAATAACCAGTTACCGCAAAACTGCACGCAGTTAGCATGTAGACCACAGTAGAGAGGTAAGGGGAAGAGAAGGTTGTGGAAAGAGCAGTCACCATGATACCATGGCCGATCAAACAATTGACCGGGTAGAGCGGTGGGCGTGAAAGGAGATTTCACAGAAATAAATAAATGAAATGTGCAGAGCGGTGAATGTAATAAAAGCTACATGAATTGAAATGTGAAGGTCGGTAAGGTATTAAAACAAAATCAAAATACGAAACTATTATAAAAATATTTAATTTTCCGAAAGGAAATTTACTGAAATATTTTTTATCTCTGTCATAAAATGTAAATGGCTGTAACAAAAAATGAAGAGTCGTGACTCTTGGGATTTGCTGTATAAAATGTATTGAAAAATCAGAGGGGGAGGGAGATGGTAAATAGTAAGCAGTAGTTAGACTGTAGGAGTTAGTTTTCTCTCGAGAAGGGATTGAGATGGAAATAATGTACATAATTTTCTTGAAGCAGAAACAATGAAGACTGATGTTTTAAACTAGTGAATTTCTCTTTGGTGTTCAGTTGTTGTGTTGCATCAATTTATACTCTTTATTTTGGTTGTCTCCAACTTGAGGTCTTTTAATCATTTAAATCAGCATATCAAGCATATTCCCTGATTTATCAAAATATATTCCATTTTGTGTGATTTGATTAATTGGTGACTGCAAGCCAAGATTAAATTCTCTTAATAAATCACAATGGTTTTAAGATTTCTTTTGGATAGTTAAAGAAGAACCTGATAGAGAAACATTCTAGCACTGTTTATGCAAGTCATAGACTTAGTAAAGTTTTATGCCAGCCATAGAATTTTCAGAGTGCCTAACAACTAGAGTTAAGCCAATAAGAGGAAACACATATTATTTTTAACTCCATTGCCCATGTGGATAGAAGGTACTAATTTGCCACAACCCAGAGATACAAATTCATATCAAACAATTTATTCAAAAACCTTTCATTTATGCAGTAGGAGTAGGAGTAGTTGTAGTGATTTTATCTATCCACTTCCCTTTGCCATTGTGGATAGATTGTTTCACCAGGAAATACATCTTAAATCTGCAACATACACATAGGTGCACCCATCTGGGTTTTGCAGAGCTTGAAGAGCAGAAGGTTCAACTATATTGGTTGGCCTTGTTAGTTGGCCAAAAGCATCGTGAGAGCTTGGCAACCTCTTGTGGTTCAAACCTACATTTTTGAGACCCAACAACAGGTACTTAAGGGGGTAGACTTTTGAGCTCAACTTTATCGGATGGCTAAGCATATAATGACGCAATTTTTGTGTACTGAAGACCATACCGAGACATGCTTTCTCCATTGGTGAATAATTAATTTCATAACCGACCAATGTTTGGCTAGTATAGTAGATTTCTCGCTTTTTGAGGATTTGTCATGTTTTGCCAACAATGCCCCTAATGCAACGGAAGTGGTAGAGATGTATAGCAAGAGGGGTTTTCCAAGGATAGGTTGCATTAAGATTGGTGGATGGGCCAAGTATTCTTTGATCATATCAAAACCCAACTGACACTATTGATTCCATTTGAAGGTGGTGTCTTTCTTTAGAAGGTGAGTGAATGACTGAAATTTATCCACAAGCTGGGCTATAAACCGACGGATGGATTGTAGCTTTCCTTGAAGGCTCCTTAACTTTTTCAGGTTTCTCGGTGGAGGCATATCCATGATAGATTTTACTTTAGCAGGGTCAACCTCGATGCCTCTTTGGGAAACTATGAAGCCCAACAATTTCCCTGACGTGACACCAAACACACTTTTTTAGATTCAACCTTAGCTTGTACTACTCCAAGTGCTCAAAGATATTTTTCAGAATGGCAGGGTGCTCTTCTCTGGTTTCAAATTTTCCTAGCAAGTCATCGACATAATCTTCCATGATAATGTGGATGAGGTCATGGAATATAACAATCATTGCTCATTGATATGTTGCCCCCGCATTTTTCAGGCCAAAGGGCATGACATTATAACAAAAGGTACCCCAAGGTTTTGTAAAAGTGGTTTTGTGTTGATCTTCAGGGGCAATTCGGATCTGATTGTAGCTAGAGAAGCCATCCATGAGGGATAACATCTTGTGTCCCGTAGTAATGTCAACCAACATGTCGATGTTAGGCAAGGGGAAGTCATCTTTTGGACAGGATTTGTGAAGATCCCGAAAATCTGTACAAATTCTAATGTCTCCGTTAGGTTTAGGAACAGGTACTATATTGGAAATCCAATCGGAATAATCAATGGGTCTAATAAAACCAGCATCTAGTAATTTTTCCAATTCTTTTTTAACTAATAGTGTTATCTATGGGTGCATCTTTCAGAGCTTCTGCTTGACAGATTTAGCATCTGGACGAACATCCAAATGGTGTACAACAAGATTAGGATACAGGTCGGGCATATCAGAATAAGCCCATACAAAATTGATAACCCCTTCTCAGAGAATTTGGACAATGGTGAGATATTCTTCTTCTGATAAAGATTTGGCTACATAGGTGGTCCTTGGAGTTTCTGTTATCCCCAAATTCACCTCTTGCGTCTCTTCAATGAGGATAGAAGACTGCTCAGATATTTTTGTTCCCACAAGGGGAAGATGAACATCCCCATCTTCCATTGCCGTATTGAGGTTTTCACTGTCAGATACACCCTTTGTTTTTACTTTTTCCCAGTCAAAAAGGGCCTCAGTGAGGTTTTCACTTGTTGACCTATTTTGCTTTTGTTTCTTTTTAATTTTGTGGTTAGGGCATTCATCTTCCCCCAATCCCCTGAGATGTTCATAGGTATCCTCTAAGGGAAATGTTTCAATAGGTGTGCTACCTTGTAGGTCATGATCTATAAGTTCAGAATGTTTGAGAAATAAGGTTATGGTGCAAATAGACAAACATTCAAACATGGCAGGGAGGTCAACGTGATTCAAATCATTGTACGCGTGTATGATGGAATCTTCCTCTGGTATGTCTTTGAGGGAACTTTCGTCAACACTAACATTGTTAGAAGTGCTAGAGGATGTTGCAAAGCCCTTCTGTTTAGTATCATAACCCAAGCCCAAATTTCTTGGTCAGATGGTAGTTGCTTCAATGGGCTGGTGTTTTCCTTATTCTTCTGAGCCAAGGCCTCCGCCTTGGTAATGACACTTTTCAACAAACTTGGAGGCACGCGGATAAACTTCTTGAAAGTATTCTATAAGGGGACGTGGTGGCTCAGGTTCTTCTGGATAAACCCTTTGACTGATATCTTCTTCCATTTGATCCTGAAGGGATCCCAGATCATTGAATGTTGTCAAACCCATGTTCTTGGAGGTAAGTGTAAGTGTCTTTTCTTCCAATTTTGGTACCGGCAGAGTTGGTTGTCCATATGTGCGGAGCGAGGGTGGCATGGTTGCCACATTTAGTGTGGTATGCATTTCATATTCACCACATCCTTTGTTTATGATCTGGACCTTGGTGACTGTGGAAGCAGGTGTGGATGATGGTGGAGATGAGGTGTTTAGTGTATTGGTGGATGGGTCAGAATCAAATGTTGGGGATGCCCCCATTTCGACTCCTGGGAAGTAATGTGAATGTGGGAAGGAAGCTTCCAAGGCACGACAATATTCAAAAGGTTGGGGATCAGCTTGTATGGTAACCTCCATTCCATGAAGTGAGAACTTTAAACATTGATGATAGGTGGATGGGACGGCTTGCATAGAATGAATCCATGGATGGCCAAGAAGGATGTTATACGGAAGTTCAAGGTCCAGAACATGACACATAGAGTACTATACAATAGGGCCTACTTGAATAGGGAGGCAAATAATTCCTTCATAATCCCACTCTACATTATCATATGCCTTGATGGTGATAACTTAAATTCTTAAATCAGCCTGGGTGTATCCAACCTATTGTATGAATTTTAATGTGCAAAGATTTAGGGCCGGACCATTATCTACCAGTACCCTTTTTACTTTTTGAAAATTTACACCAACCTCGAGATGGAGGGGGTAGTTGTGGCTTGAGTCAAGATGCGGCATGTCTTTTTGGCTAAAGGCTAACTGATAGGTTGATGAGAGATTGCCTACCAATGCATGAAATTGGGTAGGGTCAATATCATCAGGCATGTGTGTGCTTTGCAAAGCCTTAGTCAAGATGTCTTGATGCATGGGAGATGACTTAAGTAGATCTAAGATGGATATTTGGGCTGCAGTCTTGCCTAGGTGGTCTAGGATGTTATATTGTGAATGGACGGATGACCGTTGGGTAGATGGAGGAGTTGCGGGGACTATTATGCGAGTTCTCCGAGTGGTAACAACACATTGTGGATCTTTTCCTTTGACATGTATCATGGATACACATGGCTCTACTTGATCTACATATGAGACCACACCTTGGTAATTGTATGGCACATTTTTATAGCTGATATTATTGGTGTTGTTACCTTACTTGTTATTGTTGCTAGATCCAAGATTAGAGTTGGAAGTACTAGGACCTTGATTGTGGTTAGGAAAAGCGTTCTGATATATCTAGAGTTGAGCATTGGATGAAGATGCTATGCTAGCATCTACATGGATTTCACCTCGATCGATGTGGCCTTGAATGTAGGTTTTTAGGCCTTGACATTTATTTAAGGTATGTCCCTTAATCTTGTGAAATTCACAATATTCGTTGTCTTTAAACCAAGCTGGTTTGGGTTTAATCGTATCAAGAGGTTTGGTGACAAGATATGTGATGGGATAATTAGCTTGAAGAAGCTTGTTAAACACCATGCTAAGGGGTTCTCCCAACTGAGTGAACTACCATTTGTTTCCCCCTTGGTTATTTTGGTTGGATTGTTGTCGTGGTGCACCTTGGGGGACGAATATGGCATTCTGGACTAACGGTTGTTGCTGAGGAGGGTATCTTTGCATGGTGGTGGCTACTTGAACATGTTTAGTGTCAGTGACACCATCATTGACAGCATTTTTTATTTCTATTCCAATAATGAGGTTTATCCCCAAAGGACTTCTCTCTATCAAAATTGAAATGTTTGACTTGCCCTTTTACAACAAGGGCTCATTCCAAGATGGGGCCCTTCTCCACAAGCACCGCAAAGGTGGTGATACAATGGAGTTGGGAATTATGAGCCATATCTGGGTGGGAATTTTCGATAAATAGAGTGACCATATCTTTTTCTGATGGTGGGGATTTCATCTTGTTGGCTAAGGCATGCCATCTTTGCAAGTAGTTTGCAAAGGTCTCTCCCTCACGTTGTTTTTCTTTCAGGAGATAAAGTGTGTCAATATCCTTCTCTAGATTAAAAGAGAAGTGGGAGACAAACTGTTCAAATAATTCAGCAAAGGTTTTGATAGATCCTTTTTCAAGGCCCATAAACCAGTTAAGGGCAACTCCTTGTAGACTTTTAGGGAAAAGTCGGATAAGATAATTTTCATTATGCATGACCTCTTGGAAATGGGAGTAAAATTCTTGAAGGTGGGCTCTAGGGTCCCTGGTTCCTTTGTATTTATCGAATTTTTGTATCTCAAAATGTTTGGGAAAAGGAATCAAGGAGATGGAGGGATGAAAAGGACATATGTCCTCAAAATTGAATGTTTGTTTACCTGCTCCAGCTTGTAGCTCCTTTAATGCTGCTTTTACTTCTTCCAAGTCCTTATTGACGGGAGTCGTGGGAGTCAAAGTGGATTGATTGTATGGATAGTATTGTGGATATGATGAGGATGGCCCTACCATTATTGGATCATAGATGGTTTGAGTCAGATAGGAGTGTGTTTGTTGATTATAAGTGGATTGATAGTTGGATGATTGATTGTGATGAGTGGGAACCACTTGTTGTTGATAGTAGGAAGCAAGGGACAGGTCCTATTGTTGTGTAGCATTTTGGTAATATGTGGAGGTAGGGCCTCTTTGTTGATGTGATGATGGTTGTTGGTAATAGGAAGTGTAAGGTTCCCCCTACGGATAAGTTGGTTGTTGTTGAAAGCAAGGCGGATAGGATTGGTATTGTTGAGAAATGGTGGGTTGTGTGGCATATGGGGATGGATTCGATGTTTGTTGGTGGGGATGATGTTGAGGTTGCAAAGGATTGGTGTAGGGTGGCGGTTGGGTATGTGCTTGGTTTTGAGCATTCTGATGAGGATTCACATTGAGATGGCATGGAGCAGTATATGTGCTAAAGGGATGATAGAGGTACTTAGTAAGCGGGTTATGTTGTGTTTGTGTAGGGATATGCACATGCTATTGTGGAGGTCGTTGTTGTGATTTTTGTTGATGAGATGGATGAGATGAGATATGTTTTTGTTGGGGGATGACCATGAAAGGGTTATGTGGCAGTTGTTGTTGTGAGGTAGGCTGCACTACCTAATGTGATGGTTGTGTAAGAACGGTAGTGTGTTGTGGATGTTGTGGATGCAAGGGTTGAGATGAAGCTAGAGGGGTAGCAGTATGTTGTGGTGGTGCTGGTAGTGTGGTGGGTTGGTGTGGATTATTTGGAGGTTGTCGAAATGCAAGAGGTAGCACATTGGTAAGTGTAGGTGTGCCCCCAATATTAGAATATGGGGGAGGAAGCGGTGGATTAGATGGGATGTATGATGGGATGCCATATGTATGGGGATCATTAGGATCGGGTGGTGGAATAGTAGATGTTGTGGTCAAAAGATGAGGATATTCTTGGACTTGATGGATGACAACATTTCTAAATTCGGGGTGGTACCAGTTTTCAGTGGGTGCACCTTCAAGAACGTAGGAACCCTTTGGAACATTTTGTGAGGTTTGCGGATCAAATAATGTGGGAAGGGCATATTGTGATGTATCAAAACCAGACGGTGGTTTGACTACCTTCATGAGTAAGGTGGCAAGGATCTTATCTCCACATTCATTTAGGAGATGATCTATCATTTGGACATTAGTGGGATTAATGAGATATTCATCAACGGTGACTTCGAGTTGATTGACTATGTTTTCGTTACTAGGTGGTGTGACATTCTGGATGTCAGTGTTTGATTGAGATGAGACGTCGTTATGGGGATTGTGTGGAATGTTATTA
The DNA here is from genome assembly GCA_007115665.2 of Sequoiadendron giganteum. Taxonomy (NCBI): domain Eukaryota; kingdom Viridiplantae; phylum Streptophyta; class Pinopsida; order Cupressales; family Cupressaceae; genus Sequoiadendron; species Sequoiadendron giganteum. The sequence continues at coordinate 125,222,231 of CM021107.1, read as the reverse complement.
GGATCTTGAGGGACATTTGGTTGGGAACCTTGGGTTTGTTGGTCTGCCATTTGCTTTTTTGTTTGTGAACGGGTTTGAACGAGCATGAACATGCAAAACAGCTGAGTGATTTTAAGATGCAATTTCCAAAGGATGATCTAGGTGATGATTTGGATTGATTGATTCAGATTGGATGATGGATCGATTGATGATGTATCAATTTGATGATTTGGATAAGGATTGGATTTGATTAGATGATTTTGATTAGATAATGGGATCTTGATCGGATTTGGATAGATTGGATTGGATTGCTCAGATCAATTGGATTGATGATGTATCAATTTGATGATTCAGATAAGGATTGGTTGATGGGTCAATTGATGATGTATCAATTTGATGATTGGATAGGGATTGGATTTGATTGGATGATTGGATAAGATCGCTTTGGATTGGATGATGGATTAATTAATGATGTATCAATTAATTTGATGATTGGATAAGGATCGGATTGATGGATCAATTGATGATGTATCAATTAATTTGATGATTTAGATAAGGATTGGATTGTTTGGATCAATTGGATAAGATTGCTTTGGATTTGATGATGGATTAATTGATGATGTATCAAATAATTTGATGATTGGATAAGGATTGGATTGATGGATCAATTGATGATGTATCAATTAATTTGATGATTTGGATAAGGATTGGATTGTTTGGATCAATTGAATAAGATTGCTTTGGATTGGATGATGGATTAACTGATGATGTATCAATTAATTTGATGATTGGATAAGGATTGGATTGATGGATCAATTGATGATGTATCAATTTGATGATTTGGACAAGGATTGGATTTGATGGATCAATTGATGATGTATCAATTTGATGATTTGGACAAGGATTGGATTTGATTGGATGATTGGATAAGATTGCTTTGGATTGGATGATGGATTTTGATAGATTTGGATATATTGGATTGGATTGTTTGGATCAATTGATGATGTATAAATTTGATGATTTGGATAAGGATTGGATTTGATGGAAAGGGTCCTAAACCCAATTTGAAAACCACCCTAGGTGACTTAATACATTGGTTGATCAGATTAAACTGGCTAAATCAATGATCACGGCACTGAATCCACCTTGAGATAGAAGGGGATTGATTTGGGCCAATGATGCTGACTTACAACAAAAATCCACCTCAAGATAGAAGCAGATTGATTAGGTTGAAGACAATGATTGATATGTAGGATAACGATCAAACTTAACGCCTTGGTCAATTCGAGAGATAACTCCTAAAACAAGGTTTAAGGGATTTTGTGATGAGAGATGATGATGAATGTAAATGAAAGATGTCTTGATGGAAATGTTTAGGTCACATGGTAAGATGGTAGAATGGGTTTCCCAAATTGTGAGATGATCAATATGAATGTGATAAATGGACGTTTAGAAAGGTTAAATGGAGGCTTGGAATGGTCAAATGGATGTTTGGATTGATCAAATGGTCAAATGAAAACTCAGAGTAATTAATTAGAGGTTTGGAATGGTCAAATGGATGAAACTATCCGTTCAGGAGGGCGTATCTGCCCTTCTACAGTCAAACAATGGATCAAGAAGGCGTATCTGCACTTATGCAGTGAAAAATGCAAAAACAGGGGGGAAAATCCACCCCTCTGTAGTGAAAAATGTCAAAACAGGGGGGCAAGTTCACCCCTCTGTAGTGGAAAATGTCGGAAGAGGGGGGCAAGTTCACCCCTCTACAGTGGAAAATTTCAGAACAGGGGGGCAAGTTCACCCCTCTGTAAAAAAATAGTGACTTGGTTTGGATGATGAGATTATGGCAAGGACTTGAAATGACTCAATGAGGATAACTTATCAAGATTTACTGGTTTTTCAAAAAAAGACACTTTGAACAAGCACAATCCTATGATTAGTGTTAAGGGGTATGGCCAACAAAGGTCTTACTATAGGATGCACAAGGTTTCTAGGGAGTCCTCAATATACACTCGATACATGAGGCACAACCATGAACACCAGTCCATCACAAGCGTGAGTCAGGAACCCCAGCGAGATACTGAAAGGCTTGAACCAACTCTTCATGTCTATTTAGGTATCACCCTAGCTTCGACGCTCTGCCAATTATGACGCAACTAGATTGGGGTACAACTTTGGCTCTCCCCTCTTTTTATACCCCATCAGTACGCGTGGTTGGGATCATCCCTTGGGGTGATGAAATCCCCAAGCAGGTCCATCTAAAAAGAGGACACTAATCATTTCCAGCTACCCCCCAGTCCGCACAAAGTGCAAGGGGAAGATGAAAAATAACTAATGCCCCCTTAGGGTAACACAAAGAAAAAAAAACGCAACAAACAACAAGTATTACTTCCCCCTAATTATACTAAGTCCATAGATAAAACAGTAAGGAAAAATATAAAATTCGAATAAAATAAAGGCCCTGCAAGCAAATGTTAGCTGTTTTATCTTTTGCCCTTTGTGAATTTCAGCAAAAATACTGCAAAGTATTGGTAAGAAATCTTACTTCACCCACCAAAAAATAGGGTTAGAGGGTTAGAACTCCAAATAGCAAAAAACAAAGGCAAAAACAAAGCTAAAATACAACTTTTTTACCTTCCCAAACGTGTTTTTATGGAAAATCCGCCCCTCTGCAATGAACTATCAAAAACATCAGAACAGGAGAGCGAATCCACCCCTCTGCAGAAAACTGTCAAAAACATCGGAACAGGAGGGAAAATCTGCCCCTCTGCAGAAAAACAGTTAGAAACGTCAGAACAGGAGGGAAAATCTGCCCCTCTGCAAAAAAATGTCAAAAACGTCGGAATAGGAGTGTGAATCCACCTCTCTGCAAAAAAATAGTTAGAAACATCGAAATAGGAGGGAAATCTGCCCCTTTACATAAAATTGTCAAAATGGTCAGAACAGGAGGGAAAATCCGCCCCTCTACAAAAAAACAGTTAGAAACGTCGGAACAGGAGGGAAAATCTGCCCCTCTGAAGAAAAATAGTTAGAAATTTCAGAACAGGAGGGAAAATTCGCCCCTCTGCAGAAAACTGTCAAAAACATCAGAACAAGAGGGCAAATCCGCCCCTCTACAGAAAAATAGTTAAAAAATAATGCTAAAACTAGAGGGAAAATCTGCCCCTCTACAGAAAACTGTCAGAAACATTGGAACATGAGGGCAAATCCGCCCCTCTATAGCACTCAGGAGGGCAAGTCTGCCCCTCAACGAGGCAAATCTGCCCCTCTGTGACCTGAACCTGCAAACAGCTTAAACAACAGCAAACGTAAAGCAAAGAGACCCGTTTGTGGGTCCCACTGGGCATGCTAGAAATGTGATCCCTTAAAATATTATGTTCCTAATGTGAGATGCTAAACAACTAATGATGCAATAAAGAGAAATAACACAAAAGAGGACACCTCAATGATTAGCCTAAGAAATGATAAACATAAAAGCAAGATGAAAATTGATTGAAATTGATTATACCTTCATGCTGCATCTTCCTTGGTTGGCCCTTGATCTTTGGATGTCTTGTGTACTCCTTGGATGGCTATGGAGTTAAATGGATGCAAGATGCAAGATGGATTGATGAAAAATGCTATGGAGAGGCTAAAATGCTGCAAATGACAACTTGGCAAGAGTTTGGTAGCAAAAGACTTCGTTCCTAAAATGAGAGAAATGAGGGGGTATTTATAGGATAATTTGAATTCTTTAGAGAATTCAACGGCTAAGATTAATCCAACAAAGCCAAGATGAAGGGCTATGGTGAGTTGAGGACTCACAAGCCCTCTCATCTTGACATGTGGAATGTGAGATGGCCTAGGGTGGCATGATGTGGAAATGAGATGGAAGAGAGGTACATGATGTGGATGAAGGACAAGTACCTTGGAGGATGAGAATATTTCCTCAAAAAGGAACTTCTTGTCCCCAAATGAGCATGAAAGAGACATTTGAGGAATTTTAGAATTCCTCAAAAATATCCATGGGAAAAGGGGAAGTGGTTGGAGAAATAAATGTGAATTAAAAATTCACATTCTTAGGATAGTCTATTGGATAAGAGAGGGTTTCCAAAAAGTTGGGGATTTGTCACATGTGGGTGATGTGACAAGTCAAAGGTTCTAGAAGTCCTTGCAACATGTAAAGTGACAAGTCAATTCCTCTAGAACTTGCATGGGGATAGGGTAGACCTTGGAAAGATAAAAGTGAATTAAAAATTCACATGGGGAAGAGGGGAGCCTTGGGTGAATAAATGTGAATTAAAAATTCACATGGGAAAGAGAGTCAACGCCAAGAAAGGTAAGTGGAAAGGTTGACCAAAAAAGGTATGCCAAATGTGGCTAATGACTTTGATTAAGGTTGTGCAAACACAGGATTATGAAAATTAATGAGAGATTAGAGGAAAATGGGAGATTATGGAGGCTGTGACATTAATCTTGATTAAGTGGTGCACATCCTAATCATAGATTAATTAATTTAATCCGGATTAAAAGAGGATTATGGAGAATGTGACAAAGAGAGAGAAAAAAAGGGATTAAAAATTGGTTTTAATCCAAATAGGTCAAATGACTAAATTAAACAAATTGTCTTATTTATTTAATTTAGGGAAGAAAAGGTATAAGGTAAAGTATTTAATTTATTCAATTACATACTTTAGGAACCTTAGGGAGAAAATGAAATAATGATTAAATAAATTATTTAATCACAATTAATGACATAGATGGATAGAGTAGACGATTTTGATCATATGGAAGTGATCAAATTTAGATGTCTACAGAAGCCTTGAATGACATATATTTCATTTATTTGTATGGATTCATTTTTTAGGAACTAATATTTGTCTCATTGTTATGCTATAGGTAAAATTACCTACCATGTCGAGGAAACGAAGAATGAATAAACCAATAGACAAAGAGTATGAAACTAATAAAGCAAATAAAAAAGAATGGATGAGGGAATATCGTTAGAAGAATAAATTGGATACAATTGACAAAAACAAGCCAATTGAAGAGGAACCTCAACCATCAAAAAGAGAAAAGGCATTGGTGGCATAAAGGGAATGAATGCGAAAGCATCATGCTAAGATAGATTTGAATAACAAAGCTGTAGAAATACTATCTACCGCAAGTGAATACAAAGGGACACCATCTACCACAAGTTAATATGGAGGGACACTATCTACCACAAGTGAATATGGAGGGACACCATCTACTACAAGTGAATATGGAAGGACACCATCTACCACCAGTGAATATGAAGGACACCATCCACCACATCTCAAGTTGAGAGTACATCATCACTTGCATTTGACAAAGAAGGTACACCATCATTCCCATGTCAACTTCAAGGTATGTTCTCTATTCCACCCTCGATCGAAGGTACGCGATCTACCCCATCTCACTTAAATATTGATGAAATTTTTAATGTTGAGATGTATGTACCTAGGAGAACACCACCTATAATTTTATGTAGAAAGCCAAAGTATTTGATTAATATTGATGAGAATATTTTGCAGCCAATGGAAGGTAAGATTCCATAACACACTTGTAAAAGATGTGCTGATAAGATTTGGAAATTGTTCTTTGAAAGGATAAATGAGATCACAAGATGTCAAATATTTGTTGAAATGGTGTGAAGTATAAAGTATAGAAACATCATAAAGATTCTTGGGTTGAGAACATTGAATGCTTCAAGTAAAAATACTATTGTGAAGAATCTAATGGATGCTTATGAGAGTGTGGGTAAGACCTTATGCTCAAAGGATAGTAATGTCACCTGATGTGTCATTACATCGACTTTGGTAAGTAGTCAAACAAGTAGATTTTGTCTCATTAGAAAGATGAGTCAAAAATTGAGAATTAATAGAAAAACTTTATCAAGAGCCATTCAAAGGCACCAAAGAATTCAGGGCACCGATTCAAATGAATTATAGGCATTCTTGGGGAGACTCCCACGAAAATATAAACCAATTGTTGAAGCATTGAGAACACTAATTGAATACTATTGGAAGAATGAAAAAAGGCCATCTCTGAATCAAAGGGATGTGGTAATAAGGAGAATCGATAGTCAAAACCGTGAGTCACATCCAAAGCATTTTTGGATATGACTCAAACCCAATTTTTTTGTAAATTTCAAGAGGATTATCCTCAAATTCAAATTTGTCAAGTATTTTTTGAAATGCTTAAACCTTTTTATGTCAAGATAAATCACACACACACTACTTGTTGTAGATTACATATTGAATTCTCTAACCATTATGATGTTTATCATTCTATATGTTTAGATTTTCATATTAACAATGTTTTGTAGGTGTATAGGAGAAAATTTATACCCCTTATGAAAATTACCCTTTTACACTTCCTCACCTTAGAAAACTAAATCCGAAGGAGAAATTCCACATCAGCAAGCTACCTTCATTCCACTTGGTGTTCATCTTTTGTGTTGGTAGGAGAATAACTATCGGGGACACCCGCATGGTGTGTAGACGTTTGCCTGGTGTGCTTACTTCCTTGATGGATTCCCACATCTGAAGTTGGTAGAAGCATTACACTTCCTATTGGGAAGGGATTGTAACATCCCTCTTTGACCAGTCGACCTAAAAACGGCTCTTTCCTCCCTATTTTGGACTTGAAATTCCTATCTTGCTCATTCATTTCATCTCTATGCAAGATCTTCTTAGCAATTCTTGAGCTCTTTGGCAATTCTCAAGAATTTTACTACATTCTCTTCACTCTCAAGCAACACTTTGACACTCCATTGCAGCAAGAACACTCAAACTCCACAAAGAAAGTGTGGAACAAGCCATTACAGCAGGGGCTTGAGCTTTTGCAACACCTCCCTTCACCACAGTTGACGATGTGGTGATTGTTCAAGCTCTCTTTCTCCATTATTGGCTAGTGATCCCTTGGTGGAGGTGATAACATTTTCACTCCTCTCCTTTACGATTTGGTTGAGTAGCACTTCATTTTTTTTTAGTGTTTATTGTGTTTTCTATTTTCTTTTCTCCTTTATCATATATTTCTATATCATTGCTATCTTGGTTATTCGTGGAGGTGAAAACACTGAAATTGGGGTCTGACTGAGGCAAACCCCTATACATCCCCCAACAATTTTCCCTCTTTCTTGTGTGCAGGTGAGAGAATTCATGGAGCTAGCTAGTGAACAAACATCTTTGTGAGATTATCTTTGTTACCTTAGTTCTAGTCTATTTTCTTTATCATTTCAGTATTTGCTTTGTGTACTTTCTTATTATGTTTTTACCATCTAGATTGAGCTAGCTAGGTTGTTAGTAGGTCTTTTCGGTAGTTTTATTATTTCCACTATTGTTTGGCCGTACGGACACCAGCACGCTTGAGAGATGCCAGTGTGCCACATTGACGTACCAGAACTGCACTGTCATCCTCAAACAGAGAGTTGTCTGAGGCACATAATTGACTCCAAAAAGCCAAATCGCCTAGCCATGATTATAATTCGGTCTGAAGAGTGGTTGCAGGACCTTATAGTTCTCACCTGCAACCCCTAGTAGGCGTAGTTGGAATGTTCCAAAAGTATTGTGTAACAAAACCTTAATTGGGTCACCATCTTGTCCTGTAACCTTTGGGGGGGCTCCAAGAAAGTGTCATTTAGTGTATGTAATGGCCTCTTTTCTGCACCAACCTATTCCCTCTGCATAGCCTATGAGCAATGGTACTGGTATGACCTTCACTTCACAGGATTTGTCAATGGGATTTAACAAAGAACCATCTCCTCTTTACATTCTTGCGCAAATCAATTGAAACACTATAGGAAGTGTTCTTGTTGATCTAATGTCTCAAGTGAATATCATAATTGAGGAGATCAAGTTAATCAAATTTTTGCATAAAGATGGGTACAATGCACCCGTGAGCACCATTTGCACGCACGGCGGATTTTTTGTACCTCTAGGTAGTATTGTCATGTCAATTCTCATTGGACCTAAATCTATGAACCTTTTTTTTGACATCGTCCTGAGGTCTGAACTCTTCAAAGTGAAGTTGTTTATCCCCTAGCTGGTAGCTATGAATGTAGTTCCCTCGATTGTGCATAAATTTTTGAAATTCATTCATGAGGGTTTTGTACATATGATCCACGAAACTGGCTATAGAATGCTAGTTGCATGTGGTAGTTACTCAGATTACTTTTTACCTACACCCATTTATCCTCTCCTACCTAGGAAGGACCTCTTACACTAAACATATCAAAATTATAAGAAAGGGTGCCTACGGTTGAAAGTGAGATACCCTCCATCACCTTATGCTATTTTGCATAGGGCATGTTTAAAAGCTGATGGTGACACCGCCAAGGCACGTAGAAGAGAAGAAGAGAAGCAATCTTGAGACCCTCCTTCCTCTTCCATTGTCCAACCTGACACTTCCTCTTAGCCTACTATGGTGCTATCAGGTTCTATCCCACATCTGCAATAGAACCCTATGGTGCCTGCTTGGCGAAAGCCTAAACATCTCGCGTTTGAGATTCTTGTCCTACCCACAGAGCCTAGGCCCATTCACTATGGCAGATGGAAGATTCCCCATGGGGAGTCCCCTATGTCTTGGCCTCCATGGCCTCCCACCACTTCTACTCCCAACATAGTAAATAGGAAGAGGCCCACTACTGAAACACTTGAGCTGACTCCCCCCGCTACTTCTCAAATTATCCCTCTTTCTCCCATTCAAGAGTATGTCCCATTATCAGAAATAGTTGTAGTGGACACTCCCATGGCTGAGAAAGAGCCTTTTGTTCCTCTGTAGCCTTTGGACTCTATTTTGAAGAGCCGAAGAAACTACCTTGCACGTGAGCGTAAGCGTCGATGAAAGGCTCTTGCGGTTGAGTAGGCTACTTTGCAGAAAAAGGATGAGGAAAAGACCACCCCTATGTCAAGGCCTCTTACTGTATCTTCCCCTCTCCTTTCTCCTTCTTTCATTCAACCTAGTTCAATCTCCCCTTTAGCTCCTATTGTGAGTGCGCTTGACACCAAAAATGTGTAGGTTTTTATCACTTGTTTAGTGGATCCACCCTTGTTGATGTCCCTTCTAGACATCCCACCATTTCCAAAACCCATAGATATGCTAAACACTTCGATGGTGTTTTTTGTAGTTTTATCCTCCTCTTCCTTTGTTCCTCTCTCCTCGTTTGTAGGGAGTTCACACCCCCAACAAAGCAAAAGGTAGAGGTTGGTCCTTCCAGCAATGGAGGATGCAAGAGGCACCCATCCTCTTTGAAGGGTGGTCCTATGCTGACTTGTTTGATCCTAGTAACAAAACCAGTCTCAACTTCCCCTAAGTTCATCACTGCTTTCAAATCATTCGGTGAGCCTAGCAATGAACCTTGGGTGCAATCTTCCCCGACTATCAAGGTAAAACATGGCACTCTGGTAAAGTGTTTGTTTAACTCTCTAGATGAAGTTCTGGCCTTTTCAGCAATCTTCACAAAGTCATTTACCCTAGCTCCACAAGAGCTTAGTGGAGGGGACCTTGAAGGGCCCTCTTCCTTAGCCCTTGTTGTGGGAGGGTCAGAAGCTCCTCCCCTTAACATTCCACCATTATAGGCTCATCCTCTTTCCACCTACGTTAATCTAGAGTGGGAAGTAGATGACCTTTTCGTCGACCAATGTTAGGGGTAGGCCTCTTTCTTTATCTTTAGATTATAAATGTTTGTGTGTGTGTTGTGATGTGTTCCCCCATGATCGTGCTATGTGTTCTTGGATGACCCTTGTCACCCTTGTCGGTGCTTGGATAGAGGAGTTATTTTTGTGTCGTAAACCTTCTTCTATTTGTTTCATCATTCTTCCTTGTTTGTGACTTGACTTTTCAAAAATTGGGGATGATGCAAAGCGTTGGGGGCATTTAGGCTTCCCCTTCCATGTTGACACAATTTTTTATTTTTACTTTTTTTCATGCATTCTTCTTGATCTAGTTGGGGATTGATGATCTTTCACCTTGCACCGTAGTTACCTATTATTTATAAAAGCATGAGAAAATATGACCTCACAAAACTAGATCCCCATGTGCCCTTTGTTTGTGTTTGTCTCTCTTTTTTGCTCTTTTTTCTCTTTCTCTTTTCTTTGCTTGATTTGTCCCTCTCATGTGTGACAACGCCATCTATATAATGCTTTGATTTTTTAGAAAATTCATTTGTTTCCAATGAATCTTTTCTCAAAAGTCTCCATGAGCATTTCTTTTCAAAAACTGTATTCATGACTTGGACCTCTTATGGAGCATATTTCCTTCATCATGGGTTCATAAAAAAAGAACTTGAGAACCTTCCTCTAAGGTGGGAACCACTTTGATCTTCCCCTTGAGGGGGCATTTTTCTTCCTTTCAAATTCCTTGATGACTAATCGATTTGAGAAAAATAACATCCTTCCTATACTTTCAAACAACACGTCCCTTGAGTGAACCTCTTCATGTTAGATTCCCGAGGGACCCCTTTGAAATTTTTCCAACTTGTCGACGGTCTGCACAACTATTCGCTTACTTTCCTGCATGGCCATTTTTTGACATGTTATATCTACAGGTAAACATGTCGCTTTGCAAGTGCGCCTGTAAAGCTGATTCTTTACTCTGTAAAGTCCCCTTCCTTGGGTTTCCTCCATGTGAGAGATCTTAGAGGATACCCTCCTTTGAGGTCTGTGGGTATGTAAGGCATTTTTCTCAGTTTCCTTCATGTGAGAGATCTTTGAGGAGACCTTCCTTGTAGTTCTGCGGATCTGTAAGGCACTTTTATTAGTTTCCTTCATGTGAGACATCTTGGAGGAGACCTTTCTTGTAGGTCTGCGGGTTTGTAAGGTGCTTTTCTTGATTTCCTTCATGTGAGAGATCTTGGAGGATACCCTCCTTGCAGGTCTGTGGGTTTGTAAGGTGATTTTCTTGGTTTCCTTCATGTGAGAGATCTTGGAGGATACCTTCCTTGTAGGTCTGTGGGTCTATAAGGTATTTTTCTCAGTTTCCTTCATGTGAGATCTTGGAGGATACCTTCCTTGCAGGGCTACAGGCTTGTGAGGTGATTACTTTTTCGGAGCTTCCTTCATGTGAGAGATCTTGGGGGTCACCTCCTTGTAGGTCTACGAGCCTGTAAGATGCATTTCATTGTACAGCTTCATGGTTTTGCGGGACTATGGAGTCTTTTGTTCCAGCCTGTACTTTCGAGCTCGCTAGATCATGGTTTGCTTCCTCGATGGCTAGGGTATACATTTCTAACCCTACTATCTTTTTGATCTACTTTACTGAAGCACTCATCAATATTTGTGCTCGCTAAAGTGGGGGGCAAATGTGTAGGAGCGAATTTTCACCCCTTATGAAAATTCCCCTTTTACACTTCCTCACTTGAGAAAACCAAATCTGAAATCTGAAGGTGAAATTTCACATCAGCAAGCTTCCTTCGTTCCACTTGGCATTCATCTTTTGTGTCGGTAGGAGAATAACTATCGAGGACGCCCGTACGATGTGCTTACAACCCTGATGGATTCCTACATTTTAAGTTAGTAGAGGTGTTACACTTCCTATTGGGAATGAATTGTAACATCCCTCTTCGACTAGTCAACCCAAAAATGACTCTTTCCTCCCTATTTTGGCCTTGAAATTCCTATCTTGCTCATTCAATCCATGCTCTTAGAAATTTCATCTCTACACAAGATCTCCTTAGCAGTTCTTGAGCTCTTTGGAAATTCTCAAGCATTTTTCAGCATTGATGTCAACACTATTAGCATTAATGACTTTAAGACTATATATGTCGAGGATATTGAGAAAATTGTAATAGAATATGTTACAAGTTTTTTGTGAAGCAGTGAAGATCAATGTGTTGGAAAGTTTAGTATGTTGATGATGAGGAATTGTGTATTGAAGGGTTTGTTTTCCTATGTATGAAGTTTCTACTCCATAAGTTTCAGAGGTGTGCATGAAGATTTGAGCAAGTTATAAAGTTATGTGTTCTGACAATTATTTTGTTACTGGAAATGGTGTTCACAAAAGAAGATAATGTGTTTCTGGTAATCTGAAGTGTTGTGTATGTTCCTGAAGTGTTTGTGGATGTTTCTAGATCATGTTCTATTTGTGTTGCATGTTCGCAATGATCATTGTGCTTGCAATCCGAGATTTTTTCTTACGTGTTCATGTTTTTCATGTTCATGGCTGACAAGGTGTTGAAGTGTGTTGTGGATCTCCAAGGAAGAATATTTGAAGGTGTTTTGTATTCGAGGATATTGTTTTAGGTCTCTACTATGTTGTGGCCAGCCCTGGTGGATGCGCATTGATAATATTTATTGTTTTGGGCCGACATTTTGCATTCATTCTATTATTTTGTTGAAGCCGACATGAAGCAATGTAATTTCTTGTTGCAGATATATATAAGAGATTGTTTTCTTAGTTTAAGAAGTGTGAAGTGTGTGTGTGTTATGTGTGAATAAGGTTCAAATCATTCAAAATCATAACAGAGTGTGAAGAAGAGTGAAGAAGTGTGAAGAAGTATTCATGTGCTTAACCAGAACTGTACTCAGGCATTAGCAGATGCTACTTTCTTAGTTTAGATTCTTCAGATGAATTTAATCTAAATTTTTTATGTAATATAGTGAGTCTTCCTTTGAGAAGTGAGCTCTAGGTAGTGTGCCTAAATGCATGTGCATTCCTTATTAATTTTTCTTATATTTTTAACAGGGTATAACTTGTGGATTAACTTCCACAGTGGTTTTTTCCCCTAACAGGGTTTCCACATAAAAATCTTGGTGTTATGTGTGTTTCTGATGTGTTGTTGATTCATGATTTCACTATTAATAATTAGATCTGAGATTAAAGGTTAATAATTTTGAATAAGTTTGAAATTTTGTGACAACTGATTCAACCCCCCCTCTCAGTTGTCTTTCCTTGTGTTTCCAACAATTGGTATCAGAGAAGGTTCCTTGGAAGAAGTTTAATAGCTTGAGGTGATCTGGGATGGTAACATACAAGAAAGATAGTCTTAGATTTGATAGAACAAACTACACTTTGTGGAAGGCTAGAGAGGAGTGTCATTTGAAGTGCATTGGTAAGTCCTACTAGAACATTACAAGTAATAGTTATGTTATTCCTTAGAGTGGCCCTACTACTACTGCTAAGATTAGGGATGTTGAATATAATATCAGAGCTAAGGAAGCATTGTTGAGTGCTTTGACTGATTATGAGATGATAAGTGTTATGGATCTTAAAACTACTTATGAGATCTAGAAAAAGTTGGAAACATTATATGAAGGTGATGTTAATGTGAAGATGGCCAAGCTACAATGTCTAAAAGGAAAATATGAACTATTGAAGATGGGTAATGATGAGAATATTGCTACTTACATGCAAAGAGTGAATGAACTTGTGTGTGGTATCAGATGTGCTAGTGGATAGGTAGATGAACTAGAGATTGTTGCTAAAGTGCTTATATCCTTGCCCAATGCATACAAAATCAGAGTTGTAGCCATTGAACATCTCTAGATTGTTGTAATTATAACCAGAGATATGTTGGTTGGTAAACTTACTACTTTTGAGTTGAGTGAATTCGGTGATGTCCTTCCTAAGATAGAATCTGCATTTAAAGCTACTACTTCTAGGAGAGACAAACAAAGATATGATCTAGGTGAAATTTCTTCTAGAAAGGTATTCATGTATGAGGAATAAATGAGACAGATTGAAGAAGAAGAAAGAGAACTGAATGAGCTTGAAGCGCTTATTGTCAAAACGGAAGCCAGAGGAGAAGGTAAGTACAAAGGAAAGTTTCCTATAAAATGTTTTTCTTGCAGTAAGATAGGTCATTTTGCTTCAAGGTGTCCTAAAAGAGTTCCTAAGCCAAGACCTTACAAGCCTAAATTTCAAAAGAAGTGTTATTATGTTACTGATGAAGGTGTTGATAATTCATGGAAGAGGATGTATTTATTTTGATGGTAAGCATTATACTGATGATGTTCTTTATGTTTAAGGTCTTAAGCATAATCTGCTAAGTGTTGGATAGATGATTGATAAGGGATATAATCTTCAATTCAAAGATGGAAAGTGTAGCATACTGGGATGTTCCAACAATGTGATTACTTCTAGTACAAAAACAAAAGGTAACATCTTTCATCTGAATGTTGGTAGTAAAAATTTTCTGATTGCTCAAGTTGATGAGAGTTGGTTATGGCATAGAAGAATGTGTCATGTGAACTTTGAAAATATTATCAAGATAAGTTCCTCACAGGTTGTGAGAGATCTTCCTAAGTTGGTGAAGCCTACTAATGTCATATGCAAGGAATGTCAGTTGGGAAAACAAACTAGAATTTTATTTCACAACAAACAACATTGTTCAAATGAATTGTTGGAGCTTGTGCATACTGACTTGTGTGGTCCTGCTAGAATCAAAAGTCTACAAGGTTATAGGTATTTCATGTTGCTTATTGATGATTACTCTAGGATGATGTGGGTTACTTTCTTAAGGGAGAAATTTGAAGCTCTGGAGAAGTTCAAGATATTTAAAGCTATGGTTGAGACAAAGACAGGTCTAAAGATTAAGTGTCTAAGATTAGATAGAGGTGGTGAATTCACTTCCGGTGAGTTTAATTCTATTTGTGAAGAACATGGGATAAAGAGATAGTTATTTGCACTGTGGACCCCTCAACAAAATGGAGTTGTGGAAAGGAAAAATAGGACAACTCAAGATGTTGCTAGAACTATGATGTTGGAAGCAAATTCCCTCATGTCTATTGGAGAGAAGTTGTGAGTATTGTTGTTTATATCCTTAATCAGATACAAATCAAAGGTAATACTAGTAAGACTCCTTTTGAGCTATGGTTTGGTCATAAGCCTACTGCTAGATACTTCAAAATCTTTGGGAGTAAATTCTATATTAGGAGAGATGAAGATATAGGAAATTTTGATGCTAGAAGTGATGAAGGAATATTTCTTGGTTATTCTACTAAGAGCAATGCCTACCAGTGCTACAAAAAGAGATTGAATAAAATGGTTGAAAGTGCAAATGTTAAGGTTGATGAAGACATTGTTAGACCCTCCAGAACCTCTGGATATGATTCTGATGATTAGAATGACAGTACAAACAAGAGTTGGACTACAAATCAAGTTCAGATTGTTCTAGTGAATCAAGAAGGAGAAACTAGTGAAAGCATAGAAGAGAGATCACAAGAGTCTGAAACCCAAGAACACTTCAAGAATCTAAGGCATGTGAGACTAAATCATTCAGAAAATTAGATTATAGGAGATAAGAATAAAGGTGTCCAGACTAGAAGAAGAATTGCAAAAGAATATTGTTTAATTTCAAAGACTGAGCCAAGTAATATCAATAAAGCATGCAAAGATGAACATTGGATTGAGGTAATGAAAGAAGAACTACAAAAAATTGAGAAGAATAATACATGGATTCTTGTTCCTAGACCTAAAGAAAAAAATGTAATTAGAACCAAATGGGTTTTTAGAAACAAGTTGAATGAACAAGGTGAAGTTATCATAAACAAAGCAAGATTGGTGTGCAAAGGATACTATCAGATGGAATGAAATTAATTTGAAGAAACTTTTTCTCTTGTTGCTAGAATTGAAGCAGTGAGATTGTTTCTTACTTATGTTGCTTACAAAAACTACAAAGTTTATCAGATGGATGTCAATTCAGAATTTCTAAATGGTGAATTAGAAGAAGAGGTGTATATTGAGCAACCTGATGGATTTCAATTGACTAATCAAGGAGATATGTTTTTTTAGTTGAAGAAAGCATTGTATGGACTCAAAGAAGCCCCTAGAGCTTGGTATGCAAGACTAGATAAGTATTTGTTGAAGCTTGGATTTAACAAAGGTATTGCTGATAGTAATCTATATTTCAAGATTGATGATGATAAAGATTTGTTTGTGGAAGTCTTTGTTGATGATATCATTTTTGGAGAAGATGATGGTTTGTGCATGAAGTTTGCTAATGAGATGCAGAATGAGTTTGAGATGTCAATGATTGGAGAGCTGAAATTCTTTTTGGGATTGAAAATTACTTAGTTAGATAAAGGAATATTTATATCTCATTCCAAGTATGTGAAGGAATTGCTAAAGAAATTTGGTGTGGAATATTCAAAGCCAGTTGGTACACCCATGGTGACCGGATGCAAGTTAACACAAAATGATGATTCTCCGAAGGGAAATCAGACTAGATATAGATCAATGATTGGTGGATTACTTTATTTGACTCAAACTAGACCAGACATCATGAATTTTGTATAAATTTTTGCTAGATTTCAAGTCAATCCTAAGGAATCTCATGTGACTATTGTAAAGAGGATTTTCAGATACTTGAAAGGAACAGTTTATTTTGGCCTATGGTATCCTAAAGATGATGATCTTACTTTAAGTTCCTTTACTAATGCTGATTGGGCTGGAGATGTGAATGACAGGAAGAGTACTAGTGGTGGTGCATTTTTCTTGGGGAAGAAGTTGATTTCATGGTTAAGTAAAAAGTAGAATGTCATTTTTTTGTCTACTATAGAGGCATAATACATTGTTGGTGCTAACAATTGTACTCAAGTATTGTGGATGAGGCAGATGCTAAAAGATATCAGAATTGTGTATGATGAACCTATTGCCATATTTTATGATAATTCAAGTGCTATAAACACTTCTAAGAATCCAGTGCTACATTCAAAGACCAAGCATATGTCTATCAAGTACCACATTTTGAGAGATTAAGTAAGTGATAAGGAAGTTAGACTGGAGTATGTGCCTACTAAGGAACAAATTGTAGACATCTT
Organism: Sequoiadendron giganteum; assembly: GCA_007115665.2. Lineage (NCBI taxonomy): Eukaryota > Viridiplantae > Streptophyta > Pinopsida > Cupressales > Cupressaceae > Sequoiadendron > Sequoiadendron giganteum. The sequence goes on along the minus strand of CM021107.1, from coordinate 125,205,495 downwards.
TACTAAGCCTTTGCCTAAGGATACTTTTGAGTATCTTAGAGAGAAGTTAGGGGCGATTACCCCTCCTAATCAGAACTAAGATGCATAGTCTTTACATCAGTCTATGTATTCATAGTCATATCTTGATCCAGATTGATGTTGTGGTGGTTGCTACTTAGGGGGAATAGTCAAATGATTCAGATATGTGGTTCAGAGCTTGTGTACCTTTTCCATTGATGTTAAAGGGGGGAAGAGTAATGTGAAAAACTATGGAAGAGTCAAAAAGAAAAAGGGGAGAAGAACAATTCGAAAAACTAAGTGGGAGAAGAACAGTATGAGAAGAGCAATGTGTAAAGGGGAGATTGTTGGAAGAAGAGATAGTTGTGTTGATGGTATTTTTCACATCATGTGTTGCCATCAATGCAAAAGGGGGAGATTGTTGGATGTTGTGGTTGTATTGTTGATATGTGGTTGTCATTGATGTCAACACTATTAGCATTAATGACTTTAAGACTGTATATGTCAAGGATATTGAGAAAATTGTAATAAAATATGTTACAAGTTGTCTATGAAGTAGTGAAGATCAGTGTGTTGGAAAGTTCAGTATGTTGATGATGAGGAGTTGTGTATTAAATTTTTTTCTTTCCTATGTATGAATTTCCCACTCTGTAAGTTTCAGAGGTGCGCATGAAGATCTGAGCAAGTTATAAAGTTTTGTGTTCTGACAATTATTCTGTTACTAGAAATGGTGTTCACAGAAGAAGATAATGTGTTTCTAGCAATATGAAGTGTTGTGTACATTCTTGAAGTGTTTGTGGATGTTTCTAAATCATGTTCTATTTTTGTTGCATGTTCACACTGATCATTGTGCTCACGATCTGATATTTTCTCTTACGTGTTCATGTTTTTCATGTTCATGGCCGACAAGGTGTTGAAGCATGTTTTGGATCTCTGAAGAAGAATAATTTAATATGTTTTGTGTTCAAGGACATTGTTTTAGGTCTCTACTATGTTGTGGTTGACCCTAGTGGATGTGCATTAATAATCTTTGTTGTTTTGGGCCGATAATTTGCATTCATTCTATTATTTTGTTGAAGCCAACATGAAGCAATGTAATTTCTTGTTACGGATATATATAAGAGATTATTTTCTTCATTTGAGAAGTGTGCAAGTGTGTGAAAGGTAAAGAAGTGTGAGCTCTAGCAGTGTGCTTGAATGCATGTGCATTCCTTATTCATTTTTCTTATACTTTTAACATGGTATAACTTATGGATTAACCTCCACTATGGTTTTTCCCCTAATAGGGTTTTCACACAAAAATATTGGTGTTATGTGTGTTTCTGATGTGTTTTTGATCCATTCTTTCACTATTAATTATCAGATCTAATATTAAAGGTTAATAAGTTTGAATAAGTTGGAAATTTTGTAACAACTAATTCACCCCCCCTTCTCAGTTGTCTAACCTTATGTTTCCAAAACTCTTCACTCTCAAGCAACACTTTGATGCTCCATTGCAACAACAACACTCTATCAACTCCATAGAGCAAGTGTGGAACAAGCCATTGCAGCAGGGGCTTGAGGTTTTACAACACCTCCCTTCACCACAATTGAGGTTGTGGTGATTGTTCAAGCTCTCTTTCTCCATCATTGGCTAGTGAACCCTTAGTGGAGGTGGTAACATTTTCACTCCTCTCCTTTATGATTTGGTTGAGTAGCACTTCACTGTTTGAGGTGTTTATTGTGTTTTCTACTTTCTTTTCTCCTTTAACATATATTTCTATATCATTGTTATCTTGGCTGTTTGTGGAGGTGGATACACCGAAATGAGGGTCTGAGGTAGACCCTTATATAGCCCCTAAATTTTTTCCCTATTTCTTGTGAGTAGGTGAGAGAACACATGGAGCTACCTGGAAAACAAACATCTTTGTGAGATTATCTTTGCCACCTTAGTTCTAGTCTATTTTCTTTATCATTTCATTGTCTACTTTATGTACTTCTTATTTTGTTTTTACCATATAGATTGAACTAGCTAGGCTGTTAGTAGGTCTTTTTGGTAGTTTTATCATGTCCACTGTTGTCTAGCCATATGGATTCCAGCATGCTTGGGAGACACCAACACTCCACATTGATGTCCCAAAACTATGTTGTCATCCTCAGACAAAGATCTATCTGAGGCACAAAATCGACTCCAAAAAGCTAGCTCATCTAACCCAGATTATAGTTTGAGTCTAAAAAGTGGTTGTAGGACCTTATATTCCTCATCATTCTCATCCCTTATTCCTAAAATCCCTTTAGATTAAGGTAATTTAGGGAAGCCTTTCGCTCTTGTCCCTTCATGACTTGGAGCCTTAAACATGGTTGGTCCCCCTCTCTTATAATAGGATTTTGGAATACATGCCCCACCAACATCTTCAAGAGAGTTCTTATCAAAAAAATTATGTGAAAGAGAGGATGGCCAAATATTCTACATGAAACTATGCTTGGATGGTTCATGTCAACATTGCAATGGCTTGCAACATATGCCAATATGTCAACATATGGAAAGCACACATGAGGTGAGAAAGCAACTAGTAGAGTTTGGGAAGTATAAAACAGTAGCATACGTTGAAAAAGATGATAATCAAGGAAAAAGGGTGTGATTTGGTTATTCAAAAGATTCTAGTGTATCAGTTTATGTCTACATTTCGTGACAGTATAATGTATGAGTATACAAGGCATACCCATAGCGCTTGATGGTTGGACTTGCAATTCAAGTTATCCAAGGACACCTTTCTAGTTGGTAGCATAGTTTCAATGGTCAAATTTGTAGAGAACTACACTCTACAGCCACAATGTGAGGTGCAGTCACAATATTACAACTCCACATAGGTTTCTATATTTGTGTACATAGCATTCATTCATGCAACTGATAGTACAGAGGACCAAAGGAAGGTATTGAGGGAGTACCACTTTTATATTAGTGATGATCGCACACATTCTATAGAGTTCATGCAAGGTTGATTCCAATTGTTCTACAATGATTTGGGTCAGATGGGAATAGCATACGATAAACATATAATATGGTCAGATAACTGTGCAACATAGTTCAAGAACTCGCACTTATTCTACTGTTTGAGTAGGATGCATGTCATTATAGGTGTTTAGCATAGGTGGAACTTTTTTGAGGCCAGACATGGAAAGTGGGAGCATGATGGTGTAGGAGCATGTGTGAAAAGAACATTAGCATGAGAAGAGTTAAAGTATAAAGACAATGCAAAGAGGACAGATGAAAAATCAATTATCGAGTGGTGTAATGCTTCGATGGGTCTAGGTAATGAAGGTTAGTCTTCAGTTCATATATTTTTTTGGTTGATGGATGATACTAACATTGCACCATATGAGGATTGTTTTAAATTGACAAGATCAAGTGAGCTACACTCTTTCCTTAGCTCAAATGCAGGTTCATGAAGTATCCATACATGGAAGATGGCATGCTTTTGTTCATGTACAATGCAAGCCTAGGATGATTGTGAGTCAAAGGAGCGGGTTAAGAAATGGTGGTTAAGTTATCTTAGCCCACTTCACACATATCACCCTCCAATGACATTAGAACTAACACAGATGGAATAATCAGTTGACTTTGACCACATATTAGATCTAGCTCAACTAGGTAATATATCTACTTGCATAGTTTTTGAAATTCCTATTGTTATCTTAGTTTGTAGTGTATTTGTAATGTTGACTAATTTCATCTAATTTGTTGCACATATCAATGTAGGGCATGTTTATACAGTCATTGCAAATGAATACAATGAAGAGGAAATGGATTATTACTCGTGTCATTATGTTGAGGCCAAAAAAAAATTGGAGGCACCAATTATAGATGGAGAAAACATTGAATACACTAAAGGCTCAGTTGTTGTTATTGGAATGTGGCTTAGGAGGTACCCACATAAGAGTTTTAATGTTTGGTTGTTTTAGGACTTTAACACACATCAAAATATTCTTCATTACTCGAGCCTTATCGTGCAATCCAATGTTTGTTTGATCAAATATGGGGGTAGAACTTTGAACAAGACCTTGTGAAAGGTGTGTGAGTCTGACCATGAGGCAATACTTGACACAATAAAGAGTAGAGCAGACTCGGATGGTTCGTTGGATTAATTTGTAAGTATGCACATTGGTTCTTATTAATTTATAAGTATACACATTAATTTTTATGATGCCAATGCTATCATCTAATGTTTATATCATGTATGTAGGTGATTTATAAAGTTATCAGACTTGAAAATGTAGCACACTTTATTGTTAGAACTATGGCAAAGGATACAAAGTTCAATGGTATTTTATTTTTTCTCAAAAATATGCAAAAACAAAGATGTAGGATATTCTCAATAGATTAGTAAACTAAGTGGAAGATTAAATTGTGTTATTTTAATAATAAGTTACAAGTTTCCAAAAGTTTGAAAAGTAATAGTTTGGTTACATTCTATTCATGTTCATCCTCATTACTTTGAGGACCCTCTAAAGTGTAATCCTGTTAGATGGGAGGTATACTTGATATTCATATAAAAATTACTTCTTAAGATATTCAACGGACTAGATTGACTAGTGATAAGTTATAAGATATTGCATAATTGAGCACACAAGTTTTAGATTATTGACATATCACATGTTTATTTGAATTGATTAAGTGATTGTTTGATTATTAATATTTACAATCTCTTTTCTTTGATTAGGTGGGAACTAGTAAACCCAAATAAAGTTATAAAGTATATGTGAAATCCAAGACTAGCAAATGGTACTAAATTATTCATTTGAAGTTAACATCATCATGACCATCTATGGTGTAGACATTATAAAAGTGTGTGTGAAGCTTGGTGAGGGAATTTCAAGTTATTCTTTTGAAGTTAACCTCATCATGAGCACCTATGATGTAGACATTATAAGAGCATCTTGAATGTATGAGTGAAATTGTAAAAGATCTATGAGAAAAGAGTACCTAAGGCATCCTTGAATCCTATTTTTGGTTATTATGAGAGACTCTTATAAGCTGAGTTTGTGTGCATGAAAATGGGGCACATTGATTCAATATTTGATTTAAGTGGGGTGTTAGAATTCACATAGGTTGATTTTTTTCTCATGATTTTATATTACCACTTTATAGTTTTGAGAAAGCATTGTGCCTACAAGTACAATCACTTGGGTGTCATATTGGTGTATGAAGCATATTAGACAATTGTAGCACAAACATAAGAATTAGGACTATCAAATAAATCTCATTTTATTGTAAATATCATATTATTAATATAGTGAGTGTAATAACCATCGATGATTACCAATCATTCTTTTTATTCTTTTATTCTCTCCCTATTATAACTAGCACCAATTGACTAATTTATTATAAAACTTCATTTATTAAAAAAATTCAACCTAATGATTATATATCAATATCAATACAACATACCATCTATTCACATAAACATTTAAGAAGTTCAATTTGTAAACATTTTTTATGCATAATGTCATAAAATAATGTCAACATGTCCTAAAAATAATCACATTTACAAGTAGTAGAAGTATGTATGACTTGTTAGATGTTGTTCAAGTAACATGAATTAACTCAAGTACCCCACAAGTTCTTCACACATGTTTTCCAACTAAAAATTCATGTCTTCCATCAAAAATTTATAATTGGGTTTGGGATATAGTTCCCTAGTACCTATTTATTGATTCCCTCAAATATTTTTAATGATATTTACTCAAATTTTGAAATTTATTGCTACCCTCAAACATTTGTAATTCATATAGTGTAATCCCTTAACAGTCAAAATTGCAAAAGGGCAGCAATATTTGATGACCTGTTACCCAAAGATTATGTCAATTACGGGAATTCCATCCTAAGGCATTGAGATCACATAGGACACCTCTACAATAACCTCTCTCAAATTTTTTTTATCTCAAATTCATTTTCCAGTGGTTTCCAATTTTCACTTGATGGAAAAAGTGTCAAATGCAAGCAATGTAAAGTTGCAAAGTGGTGAAACTTTTGTTTTGCAACTCATGTGACCAAATGACCTATTCCAACACGTCTAAATGGGTACGTTTACACTAGGCATGGTCCTCTTTCTCACCCAAACATGTCGAATCACTTTGAACTATGTTTAACCAACTCGATCCCTTAAGAGTCCAAAGTACAAAATGGTTGTAATATTTGATGGGATATTACTCATAAATCATGATGCTTATGAGCTCTCTATATGAGCCTATGGGATCACGTTGGGCCCCTCTATACTAACCTCTCTCAATTTTGTTATCTTGAAGTTATTTTCCTGTGGTGTCTAGTTTTCACTTGATGGAAAAAGTGTTAAATGCAAGCAGTGTAAAGTTGCAAAGTGGTGCAACTTTTGTTCTGGAGCTCATGTGAAAAAATGGAATATTCCAATGCATCTGAATGGGTATCTTTACACTAGGAATGGTCCTCTTTTTCACTCAAACACACTGAATCACTCTGAGCTACGTTCAACCAGCTCGATCCCATAAGAGTCTAAAGTGCAAAATGACTACAATCTTTGACGGGTTGTTACTTAGAAATCATGATTCCTACGAACTCTTTGTCTGATCCTACAAATTTCATTGGGCCCCTATACAATAATCTTTCTCGATTTTTTATTTCGAAGTTGTTTTCCCGTGGAGTCCAATTTTCACTTGATAGAAAAAGTGTCAAATGCAAATAGTGTAAAGATGCAAAGTGGTGCAACTTTCCTTCTCCAACTCCATCCAGATGGGTATATTTATGCTAGGAATGGCCCTCTTTTGCACCCAAACACATTGAATCACTCTAAGCTACATTCAATTGGCTTGATCCCTTAAGAGTCCAAAGTGCAAAATTGTTACAATCTTTGATGGGCTATTACTCAAAAATTGTGATGCTTACGAACTCTATGTTTGATCTTATAGAATCACATTGGGCCCCTCTACAATAACCTCTCTTGGTTTTTGTTATCTTGGAGTCATTTTCTTGTGGTGTCCAGTTTTCACTTGATGAAAAGTGTCAATTGCAAGCAATGTAAAGTTGCAAAGTGGTGCAACTTTCGTTCTATAACTCCTATGGCCAAATGGACTGTTCCAACACATCTAGATGGGTACATTTATGCTAGGCATGGTCCTTTTTTGCACCCGAACACACTGAATCACTCTGAGCTACATTCAACTGGCTCGATCCCTTAAGAGTCCAAAGTGTAAAATGACTACAATCTTTGACATTATGTTACTCAAAAAATATGATTCCTATAAAATCTTTGTCTGAGCCTACAAGATTGCATTGGGCCCCTCTACAATAACCTCTCTCATTTTTTGTTATCTCTAAGTCATTTTCTTGTGGTGTCCAATTTTCAGTTGATGGGAAAAGTGTCAAATGCAAGTAGTGTAAAGTTGGAAAATGGTGCAACTTTCATTCTGCAACTCATGTGACCAAACAGACTTTTCCAATTCATTCAGATGGGTAATTTTACACTATGAATGGTCCTCTTTGGCACCCAAATATGCCAAATCACTATGAGCTACATTCAACTGGTTTGATCCCTTAAGAGTCCAAAGTGCAAAATGGTTGCAATATTTGATGGGATATTACTCAGAAACTGTGATGCTTATGAACTTTTCATCTAAGCCTACAAGATCATGTTGGGCCTCTCTACAATAACCTCTCTTATTTTTTGTTATCTCGGAGTCGTTTTCCTGTGGTGTCCAATTTTCACTTGATGGAAAAAGTGTCAAATGCAAGCAATGTAAAGTTGCAAAGTGGTGCAACTTTCGTTACGCAACTCCTATGACCAAACTGAATGTTCCAATGCCTTTGTATGGGTACATTTACACTAGACATGGTCATCTTTTGCACCCAATCATGTCGAATCACTCTGATCTATGTTCAACCGACTTGATCCCTTAAAGATCCAAGTGCAAAATGACTACAATCTTTTATGGGCTATTACTCAAAAACCGTGATGTTTAAAAAATATTTTTCTAATCCTATATAATCATGTTATGCCCCTATACAATAACCTCTCTTAGTTTTTATTATCTCAAAATCATTTTCCCGTGGTGACTAGTTTTCACTTGATGGAAAAAGTGTCAAATGCAAGCAGTGTAAAGTTTCAAAGTGGTGCAACTTTTGTTCCACAGCTCGTGTGACCAAACAGACTATTCCAACATGTCTATATAGGTATGTTTATGCTAGGCATGGTCCTCTTTCATACCCAAACACACTGAATCACTCTAAGCTACGTTCAACCAGCTCGATCCCTTATGATGGCGTGCAAAACTCGAAAAGAGAAACATTCACACAACAACTAACAAGTCTGAGTTTTCCACACCAAAAGCATATTATCCTCCTCAAGTCTAGCAAGGGAAAGACATTTTTTTATTATCCTCCTTAACCTTACAACAATATACAACCAATTAAAAATATGTTTAATGGTGGATCTTAGAAACATTTTATTTTTTCCTCAATTAACAACTTTGGTTGTGAAGCATTTTGTCATTTTCATTTGAAATGATTTGATATGCTTGAAAATTTGAGTCTTAGAGGAACAAGTGATGCCATCATGTACATTTATTATCTGGTGTAATAAATAAATTTTTCACCCAATTCCATTTCTTATATGTATTATAAATTATAAAGCTTTCTCCCAATTCCATTTCTTATACAGGAAATAATATTGCAAAAAGTTGACATATACATATTTTGATGTGTTTATATGGTGATGGATCATGAACATAACAATTCATTCTATATTGTGAGGATTATGCCATGAAAATGTTTAAAGACTATTCAAGATAAATTTTTGTATGATAATGTGTCAAGAAGTTAACTACTCATCATCTACTATGAATATTATGTTTTGCAAGTGTTGTGAAGATTATGTATCATATGCTTAATTGAGTTGTTCCAATCAAAAGATTAAATATACTAGAGTCTTTTTATGAAACATCTTATGGAATACCAATTGAAAGTGTGTTTTTTTCTTTTAGATAAAGCATTTGATGGAACTCTTTGAATTAAGCTAAATTGAGATATGTAAGAACAAGGGAGCACTAGGAAATACATTGCTCAAGGATCTTAAATAATCTTTCTTACCAAAATTGAAAAATCATGATAAGCCCATGGTTGAAAATTTTGTAGTGATCAAAGTGGGTACTAATTCTATATTATATAGATCATAATTCTTTTTTATCTTTAAGATCTTCTAAGTTTGGTAATGGTTTCACCAAGCTGTGAAGGGTGGAGTGTTCTTTATTTATTTATGCCTATGTGGGTTCATTTGCCTTATCTCCCATTGCAATTTTGGCTGGATTATTGCTTTCAAATTATTGGGAATGCTTTGGGTAGATTTATATCCATCGATCTGATGGACATAGAAATATATCAAAGGGGTTTCTTGACAAATTTTGGTTGATAGTTGGGGAGAAAGCATGGAAACAAGCCATTGATTATGAAAATGTTAGTGTAGAATATTCTGCCTAAAATATTCCTTTAGATATGTTTTCTAGTTGTTAGATTTTTAGGATAATGAGTGCTTAGTTGTGAAATCTTGTATGGAGTTGCATGCCTATTTTCTAGTTGGAAGTTTCCATTCTAGAAGGCTCATCTCTTGATATATATATTATACTCATTCTTAAGTAATTATCAAGTTAATAATCAATACATTTATTTACAGCTAATCTTTTCTTTTCAATTTGTGCAATTTTGTAATTTTCAACTCTACTAGTATTCCTAGAAATATTGAACTTGTTTAGCATCAACCAATAAATTTGTTTGGCATCAATCAATAAATATTCAAGACAAACCATAAAGGACAGCAATGAGCAATGCTAGAGCTAACCAATTAATAAGTATACATGTGAATAATTCAAACATACATGTGAATAAGTGAATCACAAGTACTCAAATACACATAAGCCTTGAAGTATACACATGAATACATCATATACGCATTAATACAAAGTATATGCATGAATACAAGGTATACACATGAAAACACATAACTTACAAAGTATACATTAGAATACATGTAAGTCACAAAGTATACACGTAAGCTATAAAGCATACACTTGAATACAGGTAACTCATATCTATTGAACCGTGGATTTATAATGCAAATATGGACACCATCGATAATAAATATGTGTATTAAACAAATAGCCATGTAGGCATACATCAATATATGTCAATATAAGTATAAAATATACACAAAATAGCCATATAGGCTTACGAGAATGCCATATACGCATACAATGTCAAATATATGCAATACAAAATATGTACAAAAATGCCATATAGGCATACAAAAAAGGGCTCTGGAATCAAAATTCATTGATCTTCATGCTCTCGAAATAAACTCTTGTCCTTTGCTTGTCGGTCAGATAGCGATAAGTCTATCACTCATTTATTCTAAGGTTGAGGAGTGCTCCCGGTGCTCCACATGGGGTTTAGTTCCTGGTCAAGCTTTATCTATTACAATAACAAGTAAATACATTAATATATAGAAATTACATTATAAAAAATGATATATTTAACAAAATAATCACTTACCACCATAAGACGATCACTCTCCTCGAGGGAAATATTCACATGCCCATGTTGTGGCATGTTGAAGCCCTTTAGAAACTATCCAAAGAGAAATTAAACTACGAATCAATAATGGTTTGATTTTTCACTAACTATCACAGAAACTACAATAGTGATGCATCTCATGGCTTATAATGTATGAGATAATAATAAAAAAATTGAGTACTTATTGAACTATATATTTCTGACTATCATGCTTACTATTTTCCCTATTCATAGCTTGTTCGAAAGAACTTGTTTTAGGATTTTATCCATAGCAGCAAGGTGGTGAACCATTTGATAAAATACTTTGGTAGACATGTATGAAAACAATGGTAGCATAGAGAAGGCAGTGAGCTGTTTAAAAAAGTGCCTCAAAGAAATGTGGTCTCATGGTGATGGAATTCCATTACAAATGAATGTGTCATGGCATTCCATCACCATGAGACCACATTTATTTGAGGCATTTTTTCAAACAGTTCATTTCCTTCTCTATGGTATTATGTTGGGATGGGGTGGATGGTATAGTGTGGTCTTGGTTATGAGATAGAGGGAGATCATGACATGAAGAGGGAGGGGTGGGGATATGAACAAGTGGAATAAAAGGCTAAAGTTTCCATGGATTGGTAAATTGAGGATGAGGATGAGGACCTTGAAAAGAATTTGGAGGGGAATTTTGGCAAAAGGCTTGGTTTCTATGCCTCGGGCAGTGATTTGTTTGAAAAAATATCTCAAACAAATGTGGTCTCATGGTGATGGAATGGAATTCCATCACCATGAGACCACATTTCTTCAAGGAATTTTTCAAACTACTCACTACCTTGACTATGATATTGCTTACTATTATGCTTTGGTATATTTTTTCCAAGCATCCATAGTTTGTTGGAAAGCACCTATTTTAGTCTTTTAGCCATAGCAACAAGGAAGTGAGTAGTTTGATCAAATGCTTTGGTAGACATGTATAGAAAATGTGGTAGCATAGAAAAGGCGGTGAGTTGTTTGAAAAAATTCCTCAAAGAAATGTGGTCTCATGGTGATGGAATGGCATTCCATCACCATGAGACCACATTTCTTCGAGGCATTGTTTCAATCTACTCACTACCTTTTCTATGTTATTGCTACTATTATGCTTTGATAGATTTTTTCCAAGCATCCATAGTTTGTTGGAAAGCACCTTTTTTAGGCTTTTATTTATAGCAGCAAGGAAGTTCAAGTAGTTTGATAAAATGCTTTGGTAGACATGTATGGAAAATGTGGTAGCATAGAAAAGGCAATGAGTTTTTTGAAAAAATTCCTCAAAGAAATGTGGTCTCATGGTGATGGAATTGCATTCCATAACCACGAGACCACATTTCTTTGACACGTTTTTTAAAACTACTTGCTGCCTTGTCTATGCTATTGCTTACTATTATGCTTTGATATATTTTTTCCAAGCATCCATAGTTTGTTGGAAAGCACCTATTTTAGGCTTTTAGCCATAGCAGCAAGGAAGTGAGTAGTTTGATAAAATGCTTTGGTAGACGTGTATGGAAAATGTGGTAGCATAGAAAAGGCAGTGAGTTGTTTGAAAAAATGCCTCAAAGAAATGTGGTCTCATGGTGATGGAATGGCATTCCATCACCATGAGACCACATTTCTTTGAGGCATTTTTTCAAACTACTCACTACCTTGTCTATGCTATTGCTTACTATTATGCTTTGATAGATTTTTTCCAAGCATCCATATTTTGTTGGAAAGCACCTTTTTTAGGCTTTTAGCCATACCAGCAATGAAGCAATTAGTTTGATAAAATGCTTTGGTAGACATGTATGGAGAATGTGGTAGCATAGAAAATGAAATGAGTTGTTTGGAAAAATGTCTTGAATAAATGTGGTCTCATGGTGATGGAATGGCATTCCATCACCATGCAACCACATTTCTTCGAGGCATTTTTCCAAACTACTCACTGCCTTGTCTATCCTATTGCTTACTATTATGCTTTGATAGATTTTTATCCAAAAATCCATAGTTTGTTGGAAAGAACCTTCTTTAGGATTTTAGCTATAGCAGCAAGGAAGTGAGTAGTTTTATAAAATGCTTTGGTAGACAAGGATGGAAAATGTGGTAGCATAGAAAAGGTAGTGATCTGTTTGAAAAAATACCTCAAAGAAATTGGTTCTCATGGTGATGGAAATTACCATGAGACCACAATTCTTTGAGGCATTTTTTAAAACAACTCGTTGCCTGTCTATGTTATTTCTTGCTACTATTATTTCATATATTTCTTCCAAGCATCCACAACATAGAAAAGGTGGTGAATTGTTTGAAAAAATGATTCTATAGAAAGTGGTCTCATGGAATGCCATGACAAGAAAATGCAATTGCCAGCTGCTTCTAGTTATTAATTATGCTATGTAAAGTAATTGCATCACTGCTTATGTTGACTTTCTAAACAACTATATTGTAATTGAAATTTTTTCATCTATCAACATCAAGTTATTAGTTATGCAATGTGAAGCAATACTTTGAGTTTGAAAGATGTGCAATGCAATGTAATCAACAATATGAATATAAAATACACAAATTTATTAAGTACAATTCATTAGTTAAACTCTTTATTCTATTACCTACATGGAGGTTTGTTCAACTCTACTAGCACTGAGAGGTGTTCCCACAAAACCGTCAATATTAGCCTATTCAACATCCAAAATTAGATATTATAATACCATTCATATAATAATTCTAATCACATGTAATAAATTTATAATTGTTTACTAGTTACATACCTCAACAGTAGATGTAGTGGAGCAATAAATAGGTGGAGGGCTGGTGTATCCTGTATCAACGTTGTGACCCTGAAATTTTATTACAATCATAAAACTAAATTAGTTAATCTTGTATTTCAAAAATGAAATTTAATAAATTAAATCCAATGAACATGCTAACATTTACCTATCGATGTCAAAAGCTTGATTAAAAATGTTAGTTTCCATCACCATCCCCGTGGCTACAGACGTATCTTGTGCACCATCCTCCTGAGTGTTTGTGGGGTCATATGTACAAGGCAACCCACAAACCTGACAAGAATGGGGTGTAAGCCTATCACTCGAAGACTCCCCTAAATGGTGATGTACTACGGCACTAGCATGTTGGATGATACTTTGGGTCAAAGAGCTAATAGACTGTAAAGTTTCCACCTCAGCACTCTCCTTCACAATGAAAGGGATAATGATGTGCTCATGAGTTGGCCTAACAAGAGCTCATCTCCCTTACCACTGAGGATCCAGTAGTGCACCATGTCTATCATGTGCCAACCCCCCACCTCTCCCATGAAATTCCCTCATATCAAAGTATTTGGGAATTTTGTTGAGGATGAACTCAAAATAGAGTTTCCTCAAGAAATATTGGGGGGCTTCGCAATTGTTGCATGGTGGATAGTCAAAAACCATGTACCACCTATCCCAAAAATTGTTCCTAATCCCTTGGTGGTGGCACCAATGGATAGGAAACCTCCTGGAATTAAGGTCAATATTTCGATTTGTGTGCGGGTCAGTGAATAGTGAGCACAAATCATATTTTGTAATATTTTCATCTTTTACTTCTTTATATGATTATTTATTTGTATAAAAATTCCTAAATGCCTACCTCCTATCTGCCCAACCATTTAATTGTTTTTTGATTGCATCTACATGTTTTAACATTTTTGAAGTGAACTCACAAGTGTTCGTCTTTCCACAGTTGAACTTACTAGATCATTCAACCTTGTGATTCACTCGTCAATCTATTTTTTATTGTTTTCAATTACCCCAATTAAATTTTTTTGAGTCCCAAGAGTATGTTAAGGAATTGGTGGAGGAGATTGTTGTTGTGGTTGTTGAGGATTTTGTCTGGGTGCTTGTTGATTTGGTTGTTTAGGATTTTGAGGAGGGTTTTTAGGTTCATTAACATCTCCTACAAATTAAACAAATGAATGTCAAAACAAACTAAAACTACCTATTTGACAACAAATTCACAACATAAAACAAGCAATGCTTACTTGTTTGACCTCTACATTGACGTAGCGATATCCTGGCAAAAAAATTACAACAAAACGATGAAGAAAATGCAAGTTAACCTCCTTCCAGAATGCAAGTGTGCAAATGTAGGGTTTCTTGGCCACAGGAAGCAAAAAAAACAATCAAAATAGAAATGAATTCATTTGTTTTTTTATTTTAATGAGCTATGACACGCTCACATTATAATGCAAGCACATTGTAGGCTTGATGTGACTGAGCCTTTGGCTCGGTCACGCCAATCCATAACGCGAGCATGTTATAGTGTGCTCGCGTTATAGTCTATCAAATGATTTTTGAAATTTTGGCCACTTTTTGGCCCCCCATTTTTTTGCACCTACCCTGTTCATAGTGATGGTGTAGCAACCACTTTAAAGTGGGGGCATATATCAATGACATCTTTTGGAAAAAATTCATGGTGTAATTTTTCTCTTTTCTTGTGATGTGTCCTCTTCTTGGTGGTGTCATTGGGTTTGATGTCGTCTAAGAGTGTACGATCTAGTGACATGGCATGATTTGAATGAGGCATCCCATGGGAAACAATCTAACACTTTTGACTTTTCCTCCCTTGGAGACATTAGGCACAATGCTTTCTAAGAATAAGACCTTTAAATGAACAAAGGAAAATCCTTTTTAACAAAATTTTACATTACAAAATCATTACATTGTGGTTCCTTATTGAATTTTTCAAGAGGATAACTTTGGTCTGGTATGAGAGGCTAATATGATTCTCTCATTTTCCACTTCGATGGGACAACTCACCTAGTGGATAGATTGAGGTTCCACTACCCCTGAGTGAGCAACATATGTTACAAATAAACAACCCCATTCTACATCCCACTGGAACGGTTGTGCTTGATCCTTTTGTTCATTTTTCTTGGCCTTTGATAAGGTATGATTATGTAATTTTGTTATTGTTGCATACGTAAGTGTCTTAGATGCCTACTTTAGTGTGAGTTTGACATGGGGTCATACTCTCACTAAAATGGGGGCAAAATTTAGTAACAGAAAAAGTAGCCCTTTTCACTTACTTGGTTTGATAACTGACATTAAAATTGAATTAATGGTTTCTTGGAATAGTACATTGTAATGTGTTGTAGATAGTCACATCATTCTAGACCCTTTATTTGACTAAAACATGCTTTAACTGATCCTTTTCAAAGGTGTTGTGAAGTGTTGTAACACACTTTCACACGTTTCTAGGATTTATCTACTTAATTAAGCTTAATGGACCCCTTCTTAATAAAATGTATTTAAATGTGTACCTTATTTAGGTGTTGTAAAGTGTTATAAAGCAATTTCACATTTATCTAGGGTGGTCTTAATTATTTATGGTTAATTAGATTTAATTAACCCCCTTTAATTCAAATTTAAGCTTTATTTTTGACACCTCTCGAAGATCTATCCCGACACCCATAATTTAAATAATAAAAAATTTAATTGGGAAAAAATTAGGTCCTAGAAAATGGTGCCAGGACCCATTCACCCTAGTTGTCGAATTGTTCCTCCCTTAATGAGGACCCCTCCTTTTGATTTGATCTAAACTAGGTTTTTAACATAGTTTCCATCCCCCGGGGTTACATCCTAGAAAACTGAGCTAGGACCCATTCGCCCTAGGTGGTGAATGAGTCCTCCCTTAATGAGGACCACCTTTTCAAATTTGATTTTGGCACGAATTTAATAAGTTTTACTTCCAAATCTGGTGTCAGCCTCAATTGTTTAAATTTTGAGGTTAATCTCCCAATTTAGTATAAATGAGGAGTTAATTCACATAATTTCATCCTAGACTTTCAAGCACTCATGCATTATAGAAAATTGGATTTCACAAGATCATTACAAGAGCATTCATAAGGAATTTCAAGGCAGATTTCAAGAGTTTATTGTAGCAATTTTAGATCATATCATCATGACAAGGGTTTAAAGCATTCATGTATGTTGTTGAGCTAAGAAAGTGGATGTAGCATTGAAGATCTACTTGCAAGCATTGTTCAAATCATATTAAAGTATCCACAATCTACATTCTTCATGTCCACTACATGCTAGATTGCATATTTGTTTCATAATACATCATCCAAGGTGATATCAATTGCATATTTCATGTTTCATGCTTCAATTCATTTATTTCATCATTTGGTTTAATTACCTACAAGGGGTTTGACCGAGGCAAACCCCCATTCACTAAAAAAAAAAAAAATCTTCCCTTGAATGTGTAATTGCAGATTTATAGGCTGAAGATCAAGTGGAGCAAGTTTGGAGCAAATTTGTCAAGATTGCCAAATTGCAAAAGTTGTCATCTAAAGTGCAAAATCAAAGATTTGAAGCTACAAAATTACTTGCAGACTTCCAGAAGCTGATAATTGAGAATTTGAGAGTGCAGACATCAAGGAACAAGACCTTGATCTTAGTTTCAGAAACCCTAATAGGAACCCATTTGCCACTAAAGGCGAATGAGTCCTCTGTAGCCTAAAAATAACGAGTTTCTGACAAGAAATATAGCTTTTTATGCTCTAAAAACTTCCCTCATAGATTCTATAATAGTTAGGTATCATTTTTTATTGTCATTTGCATCTTATCATGCACATAATTGTAGTGATTTAGTGTGGAAAAACTATGGTTCACCTTCTTGCTCATGCATTTGGATTTACCCTACTTTCCACCTAATCAGTATCAAAATTCTTTTTTTTTTGTTGGATCATGGACATCAATATCTAGTGCAATGATATTTTTCAATTTTTTTTTTATAATCTACTATTTTTCCACATATGCAAAACAAAGAGCTTGATTTTTGGTGAAAAACCTATGTTTAATCAAACTAAATAGAAATACATAATAAAACCAAAACATATTAAAATTATATTCGATGGATAGCTTGTTCCGAGGACTACCATCACTAGTTGGGTCTATGAAGTCTCCTCCATTTTCACCCTCAGCCTAAGATTTGAAAGGAAATTTTTTGTAGAGATTTGGTAGAAGAGGAAGAGAAGGTAAAAAAGGGGGGTTCGAGTGAACCCCCCTTCGAGAAAACCCCCTTGACCCCTTTGAGCAAAGGGGGGTTCGCTCAAACCCCCCTTGTTTTGTAATTTTTCCTTTATTTTCTTTTAAAAATGGTGTCAAAATGGATGACATCATCAAAAGGGGTTTTCTCACAAAGGGGGGTTCAAGCGAACCCCTTTTTGGGTTCACTCAAACCCGCCCTTCAAGCAAACCCTTAAAAATATAATTTTTTCTTCATGGGAGTGTTTTGGCAAGTTTCCTTCCTCAACAGAATTGTAAAATAGTTTTGTGGGATCACCCACCTCATATATGATTACCTCAACCTAGAATGTAAATTAGATCACACAGTGAACTAACAATGTAGACAGTGGCTACCTATATTACTTTGGCCAAAGATTCATCACCCAGTAACTAAGAGTGAGGTCATCTATTTTACCATATTTAATTTCTCAATTTGTATTTACCATTATTATTCTATTCAAAACCTATCCCCTTTCTCGTGGATTGTCCTAACCCCAAGAATAACCTTCCCATTAACTCGTATCTATATGATATTTCTTCTAAGTATCTTAAGGCCACTCTGTCTTATGCTACATACATATAGTTTTGACTTACGTTATAACATTAAATGAATCTATTGCAAAATTACAATCCCAAAAATAAAAGACTCTATTCAAGAGTGTAATCTCATCAATAAAAGGCTATTCAAAAGGTAGTTTCTTATCAATTAAATGACTTCAAGTCAAGAGTATGAAACAATAAATCAAGTAACAATTCCAACTTGATAGGGTAATCCCACCTATGGCTCCAACCCAAATAGTAATTCACAAATTCAAGCGATCAACTTAATCACATAGGTTACTCTCAACCTTGGTTTACCCAAATCCTAGGATAAAATCCTAAACCATACATAGGTTGACATACAACACAAATGGAATTAATAGTATAGTATCATTGTCATATATTTGACCTTGATATAATAATCCTCTCTATTTGACTCTAGTTAGTTATAACTATCAACCCCCACAAACATACAAATCACATAAAATTATTATAATCATTCTTTACTTCTTTTAGATATATTCGAGTTATCTTATTAAGCTTCTAGTTCATAACCAATCTTTCTTCTAATAAGGCAACATATTTACCCGCACATTATTATATATTAGCATAATCAAAAAGTACGTTATTCAACCCTATGATGACTATCAAAATAATCATACTCAAATATAATTCCTAACCCTAGGAATAGATTACACATCTCCCTCCAAGGAGTTATGAATTACCATTAAGGTTTTCTCAAAAACCTAATGATTCCAAAGTAGTACTTCGACGTATTGTTGTTCCATATTCTACATGACCTATGTAGCATATATATACATATAGCCTTGTCCACCTAGCATAGTTTTAAATACAAGATAACCACACTATTCCATATACTACCTAAGTATGTACTAATCAAAGAGAGTTTCATCTATCAAAACTTCAACCATGTATCATAAAATCTCAAACAAGCATTGGTAACACTCTTTTCACAATCATGAAAAACATAAATGAATAACCTAAAATATGAAAGGATAGAGTTATGAAAATCAACTCATGTGTGGACTTTAGTTCCAATGAATGCATTGATTTCCCAAGTTGCACTTCCAGAAAAGTATGCTTTCTCCTTTTAAAATAATCCTATTGCCAAACTAGCCTCTATCCAAGAACTCTTAGTAATTGCAACTTCACCAAAATATTTCTCACTCATTAGAAAAACTCTCTAAACTCTTTTGCATATAAAATATAGCAGAATAACAAAATGAAATTAAATTGATAAGTGTAGCAATTGGTAGAATGAGCACCTCTATTTATACTAAATTGTGAGAAACCATGTAACAATCCCATTGTTATACTCTAATAATTTTCAATGTTTTAACTACAAGTGAAATAATTCACGATGCCATCACATAGAAATAAATTATTTCTCTTTAAAACTAAGATATCATGCATATTTTAAATCTACACTATTCCAAACTTCCATTGCATTACTTTGTGATATAGCAATAATTCATTTTCTCATTTCATTCAATGATATGTTACAATCTTTCCAAAGAAATTATTTCATAAACCAAATACAAATACATTTTCCATCTTTCAAAAAAATAGATACAAATTACATACCTATCTCATCTGAGCTCCATTGGCACTAGAAATATAAATGATCCAGGAAATCCCCTTTCAAATTTTGGCTCATCGACTAAGAGGAGAAGCATCACTCAAGTATTTTTCCACCATCCTTGGACTAATGTGGTCCCCCACCCATCTACCACATATGGTAAGATGGCCCTATCCTTCGACGAAGAGTTTGGTCTATAAACCTCAAAATATTAGCCATTCCTGAGATGGTGTTGTGTCTTGTACAACTAGAACTTTACCATACAACTCATCTATGTTCTACATGTATGACAATCCCAAACTAGTCATGTGCTAAAGTAATACAATGAATTTATAGTGTAACCAATGGTGAATTACACCTTTGGCCAAAGTATTCATCACCCCTGTTTTGGAATGGACGTCATACACTCATCCACCATTCTAGCTCGATTTGTTAAGACCATTCGTATTTTATACATAGGCAATTCCCTCCATTGGGTAATCTTTAACCCCAGGAACAACCTATATACACTAAGTTTTTATGACTCATCTAATAGGTAAAACATGTGTTTCCATAACCTACCAACTCAAATCTAGCTTTAGCTTTATAAACTTTGGTCTATTATTTAGTAGTTAATACCATATATAATCTATTCCCTTCATTAGGTCATCCTAACCCCAAGATTAACCTGTGAACTCCCCATGGATCTATCTTATGAATATCTTCATAACAAATAACTTCATAATCTAAAGTATAGCTACATAAGCTTCATTTTATCAAAGAATAAATACTCATCATTTAAATGACTCCAATCAAGAATATATCACATCAGTACATGATTAAAAATCATATCCTCATTAATAAATGACCTTAGTTCAAAGGTATGACCTCAACAATAAATGGCCTCAATCAAAATAATAATCATATCAATAAATGACTCTATCAGAAGTAAGTCTCAACAATAAAGGACTCTTACTCAAGACTATAACTGCATCAATAAAGGGCTATTCAAAAGTAGATTCACATCAATTAAATGACTTCATGTCAAGAGTATAAAACAACCAATTTGGTAGGTAATCCCACCTATGGCTCAAATCAAATATTAATTCACAAATTCAAGTGATCAACTTAATCGCATAGGTTAATCTCATTCTTAGTTTACCCTAATCCCAAGACAATACTATCAATCAAAGATTCGTCCAATAATGTAGGTTATTCTCATCCTATGTCCTTAAAACAAAGATCAAATAATCAACCCAACTGAGTAGGTTATTCTCAACCTAGGGTTTCAATCAATAATCGCAAAACAACGATCAAGTGATCATTCAAGCATAGACTAACAATATGGTTTGGATGATGTTACATCCTATAAATGATGACACATATTTCAAACCATCACTATTATTTTTTTGCTAGCCTTATCATTTCCAAGGTTTTCTTGTTATAAGCTAACAAATTTGAGTCATCTCAAGACTTCATTATGTTCTAAGTTTCACATTTTACTCTTTGTACGTAAAGTATAGACTATCTACATAAAATCTAAATAGAAACACATCATATAAAATCCCATATAGAGTATATAAAAGCATCAACCTAATATATAGGTTCCATCAAAGAAAGTAATATCCATGAACAGTCAAGCATGACAAAAAAAATCCAAAGTGAAAAAAAACATAAGGGAGTAAGATACAACATGCCTATAAGTATAAGCTCCAATTGATCTAGCTAGTTTTGAATCCTAGCCTCCACAAAATAGCTTACATCTTGGCAAAAAAATACTTCTATTCTTCCCAAATTCCCTCATAAATTCTCTCACTGAATCTCTTACAAATTTACTCTCGAACTCTCTCTCACAAACTCATAAAAATAGAGTAACTCTCAGAAAGTAACAATAGAGTGCAAATATGTGTCATGTTGATGCCTAAAATTACTAGGCAAACAACCTTATGGGAAACTTAGTTAATGGGGGGACCAATTGCGCTAAACTAAGTAACATCCGGATTTTTAAAGAAGTCAACTCTTCTTGTAATTGGGGTTTAGAATGGGAAAAGGAAGTAGATATAAAAAAAAAATCTAACACTAAGGCGATGCACCAAGATTTAAGTGTATAGGCATGAGAAACCTTCCTTTTGGCTGAGGTTTGAGGGCCCATTCATCAATCTGCATGTTCGAGAATAATAGAAAACATAGATGAAAATCCTAAGAAGTCAACCAAATAACATAGTATAACTTCCATATACATTCACTGAACAAGAAGAGTTTAAGATATGATCCAAACAACAAATTTATATTGAAATTGTAAAATTCATGTAGATAAACTACTCAGTACAACAAATAGCACAAAATAATGTCTTATATATTAACTAAGAGGTAGAGAGGTTGAATAAAGTGGCATAGTTTGTGAATCTTAATACAATAATCAGAAAACAATACAAAGGCCTGGAATTTTTAGTCTCTTTCTTTTGTATTTTTGAACCCTTTTTCAGAGAGTCAAATTAGTATATATAGACCCCTCCACTTCCTGAAAGCCAATAACTGAAAAGATTCCTCAAGCATGCATTGTCCTCCCTTTGGATGATTCAAAGACAATCATAATAAAAAGAGCATTCAGTTTCCTTGAACATAGTGTGCTCTACGGCAAATGATGATTGTCGTCCCGAAGGGGAAGTAGTGAAATCACATGAAAACACGTGTCTAACCATTTGAAGATTCAGTTAGGACACATGGCTTAGAAGTGGAGCCTCCATCTCATTCTTCCTTCCTTTATGACCAAATCTCCTACAGAGGTGATAGGTGGAGCAAAGGCGGGGGATTTTATTCATCTTCCATTTCCTTGGGATACAATCCTCGTGAGGATGACATGTGGCGTAGCTTTGGCTTGAGATTTTGACAATGGGGCCCGCCCAAAAGGTATCAAAGGGTCTATGCAACATGGCACATAGACGGAGCTCGGGGATGAAACAAAGGGGAAAGGCTTTTTAAAGGTGCGTGTTGTTGACACGTGGAGAAGCGGATGAAGGCGCAACCAAAGGAGAAGCCTGAAGAGTTAGAAATAAATCATATATAGCCAAGGCTTATGCAAATCCAAACAAAACCCAACCTGAAGGTACCTTCATGGATTATTAAATCCACAGCTTTTGGTGACTATTAGGGGCATTTCACCTACGAAATGAGAACCAAAAAAGCCTGGTTTAGAGACTAGAGCCTTCTCCATCGGGAAAACCTCTGAGCTTGGAAAGGATGGTCTGTAGAGGCATCCAAACAACCTCGAATGGCATCGATAAGGCACAGATTCTCTTATGCCTCATGTAGACCAATAATTTCTTTAAAAGGTACTTTTATGGAGATCTTGATCCTAAACTCAAGCTGGAACAAAAGTCATGCCACTCAATGAATAACTCCTTAAATATCCAATACCATGGGAGGCTTGTTGAATTATTGGAAATCAAATCAATCCTACTACTTTTCCTCGATTCTTATTGTAATATGCTCCATTGTGGCCACTGAATTGTCAGAGAGAAATGGAGAAGGCAAACCCAACTGAGTCAAATGAGAAAATTGCACCTACATATTATTCATTTCTTAGACTTAGGGCTGCCAAACAATAATTGGCTTGGAGGATCGCCGCGTGGTAGTAGATGAATTCCTTTGCCTTCTTGGTAGTCAACCTCTAGTCCTCTATCCCTTCCCTTGCCAATTCCGCATTTGTCACCTTATACAACTTGCCTAGCATTTGCTCGACCTTGGGAACCTTCTCAGTAATAGATTGTGGAATTTTTTCAATTGTCGTGTGCACCTCCCTGCTTAAACTTGCCACATCTACCATGAATTTTAGCATTTATTGTAGGGACAAAGAGGAAGACTTGACCTTCTCCCAGTAGGAGACATATAATTTTTGAGCCACCAAAATGAAATTTGATTGAGGAATAGAGGGTTGGGAGGAAACTTTCAAAAGATTTATCTCAACCTCCTTCGACCTAATTTCCTCCATCAGCTCTTCGACCTTCATTTATGATGTGTTGAGTTTTTCTTGTAGAGTTGTTAACTCTATGTCCTTGCTTCTTAGCAGCTCCTCCATCTGACCTCAGGATCCGAATTCCTTTTCTAGAGAGACCTTCAACTCTCTGATCTCCTTTCCAAATTGACCCCGTTGGTTCTGAAGCTTCTGATTCTTTTCTTGTGTTTCCTTCTCTGCCTGAGCTAGCCACTCTGAAAGCTCTTGATTATTCTATTGAAATTTGGTAACTAGATTGGGATCCTGAGATTGGAATTTCGCGAGTTCCTCTTGGAGTTTGGCCTTCTCTACCTATGCTTGTTGAGACAAGCATGAAATTTTGGTGTCCTTGACCTTTTCCTTCTTTTGCAGGATATCCATTCTTTCTTTAAAATTCTTGAGATCCTCCTCCCTTTTCTTTAGTTGATGACTATGCTTCAAAAAGTCTATCATCACAACCCTCTAAGTTACCTCCATCAGCTTGACTTTTTCCTGAGACTGAGTTGAGTGTAGATCAAGCCCTACAACATGGATTGTATAATCCTCAAGTTGCATCTCCCCTTGAGTTTTGATGATGTTAAGCATCATAGATGCAAACATTATTGATCCCTACACTTCATTGAAGAGTGTTTGTATGCATGGCTCAACAGGCCTTATAGCATCCTTTTCTTTCATTTTTTGGGATCTTATTTCTTGTGCTGCCTTAGTCATGGTATTTTGCATAAAAAAAATTATTGGCGATTTAATTAGCTTGTTGGAAAGGGGTGCATTGGGAGGAAGAGAAAAAGGGAATGAAACCATTGTGGACTCGGATGATGTTTACTTTGGCAGAGTTACCATCAATGGGGAGAAAGGGGGAATTTTATGCCAAGTTTTGGTTGGGGGAGTGGTGGAAAGGCTCATAGGGGATGGTGGTGGTAGCAGAGACACAGAGATTACCATTTGTTAAGCAAGTTAAGTAGGGGCCGACATGATGGAAGCAAAAGGGTTTGTGATAGCGCGTATAGATTGGTCCTAGACAAAATATGGTAAAGAGTGTGGTAGAGTAAAAACTACTTGTCCCATTGTAGAGAGGGAAGATTTATGGGGATCCCCCACGGACGCAGAAGCATAAAATTACAGTTCGATACTTGAGGTGATTAGAGATGCATACACAGTTGGGTTGAACAAAGATTGAGATGAGAGAAGAGAAGGAGAGAAAATTACCTGAGTTGTTGAGG
Organism: Sequoiadendron giganteum; assembly: GCA_007115665.2. Taxonomy (NCBI): domain Eukaryota; kingdom Viridiplantae; phylum Streptophyta; class Pinopsida; order Cupressales; family Cupressaceae; genus Sequoiadendron; species Sequoiadendron giganteum. The sequence continues at coordinate 125,180,552 of CM021107.1, read as the reverse complement.
ACTATGATAAGATTTTTGTTATTGGTGCATATGAGCCTTCCCCTAGATTGGCATTGATATGCACCCTCTTCTAAGGTAGAGAATTGTCTAAGTCTATGACCTCCTCAGACTACTGAGACACTCTGGATCTCTTAACAGCCCATGTGCGTGGTAGTGTGACTGTCGCATGGGATGCAGTTTCCTATGTACTCAGAGGACTTCTGGTGTGTTGCCTCATTGCTTCACCACCTTCCTACATTTAGGCCATCTTTGCTTCTCCCTCTTTAGTTTATTCTTCCTCCCCCACTTCATCATCATCATCACTATCATCGTGCCCTTTGTTCCAAATACCATCAAATTTTTCATCCATGTCAGGCTCCTAGAACCGGGCATCATGACATCTAGTCTCCTGACAATAAATCCAGAAGTCGAAAATCTTCTCTTGACTCCATTGGTATTTTTTGGCCAATTCATTAAAAAGGGTGGCCCCAATTTTGCACTTGTCGTTGGCTTTGACCAAAGGGAAATAAAAAGAAAGCCATGGCAGCCTTTGGTCATTAGTGGGAACATAGGCCAGGTCTACAAGGACATTCCAGTTTTCTGACTACGAACTTCGATGCGCTTCCCAGTAGGGTTGGGAGCTATGAGTTACTCTAACATTTAGATCCACCAAGTCATTACTAGGATTATAATCCCATTTATCGCAAATCAACACTAGCCCCAAATGAGCAACCTTTTCTAATAGCAAATCATGTGTGTACTTCCTTTACATTATAATCGTGCCAAAGCTTAAGGGGCATTTGAAGAAGCCTTTCTTATTTTTTCCCCCACAAAACATGTCATCTATGATTTCCAGTTTCCTAAACACCTCAAGGTCCAACACCCTGTCTATGACATAGAATGGTAGCCGAAAAGGCTCCTCGATAAAACCATGCAACCTGAAAAATGAAAAATCCTCTCTGAGGAACTAGTCATAGGGAGGGAGGAAACCTCACGTCCATCCTACCTACATGATGAAAAATGATAATATCCAACCTCACCCTCCTTATCTAAATCTTGCAATATCGGAGTCGAGAAGGACTTGAAAAATGCATAATAATCATTGGTTACGATTCAAGGAGATGGTTCCACACAGAAACTAGCCGCTTAAATCCATTTTCATTGAAGATAGATAAACCCTTATATTTTTTGAAGAAATCAGGGTTTTGGTGCAAAAAAATGTGAGCAAGAAAAGAAGAAAACATGAACCTATACTGTGCTTGACACTCCCTAAATTGGTTTAGCATCTCTAAACAAATGATCTTCGTGAATTCATGCTAGAATAGGGAATGTTGTCTTCTTAACTTAAAACCAAAACCCGCTTGAAACTCATGTACCTCCTTGTCATTATCCAGGTTGCAAACAAAAGCCAACATAGAGAAGACATCTTGTAAGTCTAGGTTGAAATCATTGTTCCCAACTAGAAATTGTGGCGAGCACTTATCTTCCTTGGGCCTTTTTGTTTCTTGATTGAAAAACAATAGGGCATGAGTCCTAGTTCTCCATAATTTTTCCATGCTTTCTATAGTGAATTTTGCATATGCCTCTACCCCTTGAATCATAGGGATACACAATATATCCCTAATAGTGTCAACACTAATCACTACTTTTAGGTTTTGACCCCTTATGACATTGGTATCTAGATCAAAATTATGTGTGCATTCATGAATCAACTCCAAGAAATGATGCACCAAGGGGACCATATGTTGTGGGAGACCGTAGAACCACTACTTGTATTCCAAAGAGTCCTTGTTACTAACCTTGGCCTTTTTCATTCTTTCACAAGCCACTTCCCTAAGGCCCTTAGGATTAGTTTTGAGCTCAAGGTCGTATGTATTATCCCATTCCTCTGCTATCTGGATCTTGTTTCTGCAGACACTGAAAATTGGTCTAGGCCTGCGAGTACCACTTTCAACATAATTTTCTAATGTCCATGGTCACGATTAAATAATGTTAATTATTTAATTATTTCCTATACGCATCTTTCTTCTATTAATTAAATAACCTTTAATTATTTAATTAATTCATTATGACCCTTGTTCAACTTTGATTAATTAAATAAATCTTATTTATTTAATTACATCATTAATTAATTAGTTCCCTTTCTAAATTAAATAATGTATTATTTAATTTACCTTTTATCATATTTCGACTATAATTAAATATTTTTTTCAAATTATTTAATTATTCAATTAACCTTTTCGACAGTCAATTAAATAGATCATTATTTATTTAATTAAATCTTTTCAATTTCGAATGTTGAATTAAATAAATATTTAATTCATAAAAATAGTTATTTTTGTCACATTCTTCTATTGCCTACTTAACTAATTATTCACTCACCATCTGACTTGAGATCTATTTAAATCCGTCAGTTATCTCTTGATTTGATATCTGATCGTCTTTGCGAAGAGACTCTCTATCTCGATCAGTCAGTCTAATTCTTCTGCATGCACATATTTATTAATTAAATATCTTTATTTAATTAATTAATTCATGTGTGCATTTGAACAAATCGTTGTCAAGTTCTAACTTTATCCTTTTCATTCAAAGTCTAATTCTTCTATTTTTGAAGACTTTCAACTAAAGATTAAATCATTTATTTAATCTTAATGTCTATTCTTAAATATTTTCGAATAAAATTAACACTAGATTAAATTATTATTTAATTTAATCTTTATCCTGCAAAATTTCCCAACTCACGTTCTAACTGACACAAATCTCAATTGTGTGGCATTCATCAATCTTGATCTTTGATCCCTCTTTTGAATCTGAGTTGATCGTTCGAAAACCAATTTTCTATAAATTGACCTAGCTTTCATCATTTCAACTCCTCCCAAAATCAATATACTTTTGGAAGAGACTTGTTAATCTTCAATATTTTTCTATAATCACATACATCAAGGCTATACTTGCACACTTATGAGAATTTGAGGGCAATTATACTAGAGAAGGAAAAATGGAAGACAATCAAGATAATTTGAAGGAGTGGACAGATATTCGGTGAGACTGTTTCATGATTTGTTTTAGTTTATTATTTTGTGCTTTGTTTTTTAATTTAGATTAATGCTTGTTTATTAGATTTAACCAATCTTGCTTGCAGCGCTTTTTATCTACGTTACATTTGGTGAACCCGACGTGAAGACCTCAAATCTTCGCAAATCCGTAGATAGTTTGATTTTTTTTTGTAGGTATCATACAGAATGACACATATGATTGATGAAATAACACATTTGAATTTGCAAACCGCATCTGACAAATCTTGAGACGCATTTGACAAAACCTGATGCATTTGCGGCTTTCCATGAAGCAACTAACTGATGAAACCTGCGATGCATCCGCAGCTCTAAACAACGCATTTGGCTGGTAAATTAGTTCGAGTTTCAAAATTCTATTTTATGATTTTTGAATTTCCATTTTTTATTTTCGCTAATGTTTGGTTTGCAGCGTGTGATTTAGGAGGATAACATAGTTTTTACAAGACATAGCGTAGAAGACATTGAAACCAAAACCCCATTTTTCTGTAGGATGAATGTTGAAGACAAACATGAAAACTACTAACAAATTGCATGCATAACCTATTGTCAAAGGCTTTAATTTGTAAAAAGAACATTCTGTTTGGTAGCTTAGATAATTGTCATTTGGATTTAAATTAATGATTGTCTACTTTGTTTGGTACAAAAGCACATTTTGTTATTACCCTCACGATTCGGTATATCAAAGTATACTCTCCCCTTGCGCATTCGTGCAATCCTAGGTGCAAGAGAAATGGTTACTGACTCTAGAACTTGGGCCTGTCTTGGTGGGAAAAAGTACTCACCCCAAGACGACCCAAATTGGTAGCACGTTAGATGCCAAGCAACTTCCAGCCGGTATATAAAAGTGGATTCTTAGGGAAATTCCAAGAATCACACTCATTGTCTTGATGAGAAGGGTAGCAATGGTCTCTCACCACATGGATGGTGCCCCACAAATAGAATTCCCTTACTAAAAACCTTGTTGTAGTTTTTTTCCAAAATCCCAATCTATTTACTAGTGTAGCAAGTCGGACCTGTGAAGTTGTCTCATATCTTTACGGTTCATGTGTAGAGATGAAAAGTATGTCATGGGGAGTTCATGGGTATTGTAGCTTGGCTGCCCCGAGAAATGTGTGTTGTGGAGGGGAGCTAGTGGGGTCAAGCTACTAGTCATTCGCCTTGAATATACATAGTTGGGGAAACCCAATTGAGAACTCAGTAAATACTATCCATCACAGCCTTAGGATTGTACATGTCTTCTAGTTTTAACAGATTCATACACATCAAAATTGAAAACACTTTATCTTCTGTGATTGTATTTGTCAAAACTTGATCTTAAAACTGAGTCAATCGTAACATTTTCATTAGAACCTCGCAACTAAATAGTGAGTCATAACTATCAGATTCAAAACTACATGTGTCATTACGAGTCACAATTGTTAAACCAAAAACTGCATGTTTTTGTCAACAAAGTTAATCTTCATAGAGTTTAGATTATGGGTCGCATCTGATTATTGAATCACATTTGATTGGTGAGTTGCATTTTTCATAGGTTAAACCGCATTTATCTGCGAAAGTCACATTTGTCTATCAACAACCGAGACTAGGTTTGATCAGGTAATCGCATCTGAAAACTGCAACACATCTGTCGATTTTAGCAATGCATTTGCAACATGAACTGCAATTGACTGTCACCAAAAATCTTGAAAACTGCAAACTCAGTTCGTAAAACAAACTATCTTTTTCACCTTTGTTTCTTACAGTCAACATTAGATTAAAAAATGGAAATTTTCTCAAAAACCTTATATTGTTTAGGTGTCATTACGTCTTTAATATAGTCATCTTAGTTGCAAAAACTTAGTTACCCCATAGGAATTTGCATATCCTAGAATAGAACAACTTTTCACATCATTAGATATGTTCATGCTTCGATTTTCATTATCATTGAACCTAGTCACTATTGTCTTACTAGTGAATTCGTCCAACTCATCAGTCTAGTTTGAGAAATTCACCTTATCAATTGTCTTTTTCCTACATTAGGTTCCTTGGTAAAGTTAAGTCATAGTTTTGGATTATTCCATAGGTGGTAGGTTATACCCACTTAGAATCATTTACCGTTATAGTCTACTCAAAAAAATTGCATATAATCCATCCTAGTGTATGTCATCCTAGTATACGTCATTTTAGAAATCCTTGATTTTAGTGACATCCTTTATATTAAAAAAATCCCAAAAACATAGAAATAGGACATATCAGTTTCTAGACATAGTTTTGCATTTCCCCTTTTGAGCAACATTTTCAGGGTTGAAACAAGGGCTAAGAAGAAACAAAGAGAAATTTTAGACCCCAACGACTTCATCAATCCTTTCGGAAACCAACCATCAGGGAATGAGAGACCACACAAAACTTTGCTTGAAAAACATGTCACTAGAGACACACATGGGGAGAAAAATTCTGAAGATATAGATGTTGTACAAGATCCTGAGTTTACATCCTTTATGGATGAGTGTTTGGAAAATGATCCCCAACGATATCTAGCAAAGAGTCTAGTAGAAGGTGCCACACTACCACCAGGATTTGATGTTCACACTTTGAAAACAACAACTACTCAAGCAATGCAAACCATGACATCAAGCATCTTTGTTCCTCAAATTACCACAACAATACCAACTAGCATACCTACTCAAACATCGTCAATTTTAAAAATAACCCCATTCAATATAACACAAGGTTTACAATTCACTACGGGAGCATCCTCATCAAACACTTTTAGCACAAACACCACTGGTAAATGAGCCAAAGCTGGCATGAATACAACACAAGCTATACCTCATATTAGTACCAGTAGTGTCATTCCACACATGGGGGCTACACAAACAAGAAATATTCCTATACCAAACCAAAACATTTAGACAGGATATATACCCTCGCCAAATTATAATCCATCACAGAATATTGCATTCTAGAACACTTACATTGATCCAAGCAACACAACCAACATACAAGTAGATGTTCTCCAAAACCAAATGCAAGCTCTCCAACAACAAATGGACACTATGTCTATGTCAAGCAAACGAACTATCTCAGCACAAGATTTATGTTCATGTCCCTTTGACAAAGTGCTATACATGACACCCTTCCCACATGGACACATTATACCAAATTTGCCTAAGTATAATGGGAAGAGGAATCCTTTGGAACACATCAGATAATTTTTTACAACATGCATGGACATCTCGTATGACCCCACATACTTAATGCGACTCTTTCCACGAACCCTTGTCAAGATAGCATTGGAATAGTTCTCTAAATTACCATATGGCATAAGATCATGGGGAAAATTAGTTGAGAAGTTTTTCAAACACTTTGCCTTCAACATAGACAATGAAATAACAATAGCTACCTTATGTCACACTATGCAAGAAGAAGGAAAAAATTTCACCACTTTCTTTTAGAGATGGAGATGTTTAGCTAGTTGATGTCCAATTGAGATACCAGAAAAACAAAAAGTCACGATATTCCTTGAAAATATTCATCCAAAATTGAGAAGTGACTTAAGAGTACATTATTGTACCCCATTCCTAGACTTGGTGCAAAAAGGAATTATACTTGAAAAAGGCCTTATTGACAAACGAGACATTAAGGTACCAGGCAAGAAGCCAGTTGTTCAACATCAAAATGCTCCCAATTATAGAAACAAATTATGGTCTAGGAAGAAGTATGTAACAAATGATGGTATTGTTGATGCTAAGACCGTACATGCGGGACCTATCATCACACTTAGAGGTTACAACTCCAATCAGGACATGACTAATAATCTAGATCAAACAACCAACTTTGTCCAAAATTCTCAACAACAATGACCATAGAGGAGATTTCCTAGATGTGAATTTACCCCTTTGGGGGAACCAATTGAGATAGTTTTCAAAGAACTAATTAAACATAATCTCCTAAAACTCTGGAACCAAAATAGTATGACACTGGATAGTTTAAACCCTCATGGTGGGATGATAATGCCTATTGTGAGTATCATTAAACAAAGGGACACAACCTACAACAATGTCAATAACTGAAAAACATCATACAAGATTTTGTTGAAGACGGAACCACAGAAGTCAATGGGTAGAAACATACCAAAAACAGTGATGAAAAGGTCTTCACAGATCCATTAAGTGACCATGGGAAAGGAAAGGCCTCCAATTTGGGAACTAAGAATAATACCTCGGCCAATTATAATAGTGCTAAGTGTGATTATAAACCTGGTACCATCATCAATCATATCCAAGCTGCTGATGAAAATATCAATACCATTACCATAAAGAAGCATCATGAATGTGCAGTCAATATACATAGAACCAAGATAACCCTTCCAGGTCCTTCTTCAGAGCCACCAACACAGCCTTCCAAGCCTAAGTATAATTTTATTGACCAGTTGGGCAAGACCCCAGCACAGATATCTATCTTGAAATTGGTGACAATATCTCCAGATCATCGAGCCATTCTTGACAAAGCCTTGTAGAGAACTACTGACCCTACCAATATAGATGTCAATTGTTTCAAATAAATGGTAGGGTACTTAACCAATTCCCATCATGCCAAATTCTCTCAATAAGACTATTCAATTGAGAAGACCCATCATAATGATATGTTACACCTAGAAGTTCATGTCCATCAAACCAAAGTCAGACGAGTCTTGGTAGATGAAGGAGCAAGGTTGAACCTTTGTACCTTGAAATTGGTTAAGGCATTAGGATTCTCAAAAGCATGTGTGGACACCACTAAGAATATAATCATTAAGGCATATGACAATGATGAAAGATCATCCAAAGGAGTTGTTACACTCCCTACAGGATTGGCCCTATTGTTATGGACACTAGCTTCCAAGTCTTCGATCTCACCCTTCCCTATAACCTTTTGTTGGGTATACCTTGGATACATGCAATGAAATCCATACATTCCACATATCACCAGTGTCTTAAACTCTCGTATAATGGCACCGAAATCACCATTGATGGTGATCCAGATCCTTTTCAATATTACACAAGCCTACATGAAATACCACAACGAAAGGTTCTAGTCAATCAAGAGGCTTCATCCACCACCTTATCCCTGTACGTTGATCCATCAACTCTAACCAAGTCCATTGCATCACAACCACCATCATCCACTCCTAAGGTCGAGATCCAAGATAAGGGCTATGGAGAATATCACATGAAAGTATCGTATTGTGTCAGTCAGCTAGTTCCATCTAAATCATATGGTTTTCCCACAGCAGATAGGAAATAGTCAGTTGTCACATTCCATGTCCCTCCTACAACGACATTGAAAAAATGGGGAGAGTTAAGTCAAGAGGTCATCGACCAAGAAGATGTCATCTCTTGGTTGTATACTGAAGACAATGAAAACCCTCCACCATCTATAAAGATATCTAAGGATCAATGTGCAAAAGGCTTCATGATCATGCAAAACAAAGGATATGATACGCATAGTGGTTTAGGGTTACATCATAATGGAAGGACTGAACCAATCATTGTCTCACCACAACCAAAAGGACTAGGCCTAGGGTTTCAACCGATTGGAATTGGTTTTCCTAGTACTCCATTATTGTTACAAGAGGACGTAAGTGCTTCTGAAGACATCGAGATATCTCATGAACCACTTGACCCAGTTTATGATGACTCCCCTAACTCAAGTGACTACGAATGGGATTCTCGTTCCTCTACCAGCATGATGGACCTAGATAATTTATTTGGCGAACTTGATAGAATGCTACAACCTTTACCAAAACCATCTAGCCCCCATCCTAAAAATTCATTTTCTAAAGAAGAATGGCTGAAACTTTATAATTGGGAAACCCTTGATCATGAATCCTGGGCACCTAACGAACCATCTTCTGATGACCTAGCCCTTACAGTGGTCCCACCCCAAAGTAAACCTGTCCATAAGAAAAAGAACAAAAAGGAGTTAGTCCAAAACTTATGCGACCATGTTAACCACTCTATATTCACATTGTCAACCTCCACATTTGATAACTCTAATGATGAAATTCCCCTCGTATATCCCCAACTAATCGATTGGGATCAACAAATTACACCCATCTTAGAGATATTCGAGAATGACGAAGTGATAGTTGAGTTCATAGAACTTCGAGAAGGCATACCTAGAGGGGATCATAAAGCTAGCTTTAACATAGACTTGGATGACAAGGCATATTTTGGGGAGTTTGTTCACACCTCTAGTCGCAAAAATGAAAATCAAAAGAAAAACAATCAAAATGATCAAAATGACAAGTCCCTAGGTGAAAACCAAAAGGTGCCTTTGGACGAAGAAATAGTAAAAATAAAGGACGCATTTGAGGGTGAAAACCTCTTTAAGGCACCCAAGGATGGAGGTTTGAACATTCTCCTAGTTGCTCAAGAAAAATCACCAATGTTAGTAGAAGAGTCTATCGAGATCAATATAAACACAAAAGAAAACCCTTGGGTAATATATTTTGCAGCATCTTTGATAGAGACAGAGCAACCAGATTTTAAAGACTTCTTTGCAAAAAGACAAATAAATTTTGCATGGTCATATGCTGACATGCCTGGGCTGGATCTAGACCTTATATTGCACCATCTACCATTACAACCAAGCATTAAGCCTGTCAAGCAGAAGTTAAGGAAAATGCATCCACAAATTGCTCTACTGGTCAAAGATGAACTTAAGAAGCTATTGGATGTTGTATTCATTAGAACCATAGACTATGTAGAATGGATATCAAATCTTGTGCCAGTAACCAAACCATCTGGGGGCATCCACATTTGTACAGACTTCAGAGATATCAACAAGGCATGTCCTAAGGATGACTTCCCTTTTCTGAACATTGACATGATAGTAGACCTTACATCAGGATATGAGATGCTATCCCTCATTGATGGTTTCTTTGGGTATAATGAAATCAAGATCACAGCTGAGGACCAACACAAGATAGCTTTCACATTTCCATGGGGAACATACTGCTGAAATGTTATTCCTTTTGGGCTCAAAAATGTTGGAGCTACATATCAATGTGCAATGACAACTATTTTCCATGACCTTGCACATACTCTCATGGAAGACTATGTCGACAACATAATAGCCAAATCATTTGAAATCTTAGACAAGATATTCTAGAGACTAGAAAATTACAAAGTCAGAATAAATCCAAAAAAATGTGTCTTTGGCGTTAAACCAGGAAAACTTCTAGGATACATCATTTCTAGCAGAGGGATTGAAGTGGACCTTGCAAAAGTAAAAGCTATAGTGGATATGCCTCCACCAACCAACATCGATCAGCTAAGAACACTACAAAGGAGATTACAATCTATCAAATGCTTCATAGTACAATTAGCAGACAAAATACATCCATTTCAACATTTGCTCAAGAAGGGAGTATCATTTGTCTGGACACCCAAATGCCAAGAAGCTTTCCAAAAGATCAAGGATTATCTGCTTGCTCCATTGTGTTTATGCCACCTATAAATGACAGACCTTTGATACTTTACATTTCGGCAACTCAGTCAGCATTAGGAGCCCTACTCACACAAAATGATGATCAAGGTCATGAAAGGGCAGTGTACTACATCAATCATAATTTAGTGGGATATGAACTAAACTACAGTAACATAGAACGTGTCTATCTCTCATTAGTCTTTCTACTCCAAAACTTAGGCATTATATGCTAAACCACCAAACCATTCTAGTCACAAAGATAGATCCTCTGAAATATGTCCTAAGTAAAGCAGCATTAACAGGTCGATTGGCTAAATGGGTGATGATACTTAGTAAATATGACATCCAGTATGTGGAAAGGAAAGCTATAAAAGGGAAAGTAATTGCAAATCAATTAGCAGATGCACCAATTAAGCCAGACCATCCTCTAGTGGCAAATTTTCCTGATGAGTTTATCTTCAAAGTTGACACTAGAACCAAAGGGAAATTATACTTTGACGGGTCAGATACTAATCGTGGTTCAGGAGTAGGCATACTGTTTGTTACACCTCAAGGTGATACTATTCCTAAGTCATTCAAAATTGCTTTCCCTTGTACCAACAACATAGCGGAATATGAAGCCCTAGTGACAGGACTAAGAATGGCAACCCAATGGAAGATCAAGATTTTACATGTTTATGGAGATTCTCAGCTAGTAGTCTAGAAATTCAATGATGAATATGAAACTAAAGATGAGAAATTTGCTCCCTACAAGCACATGGCTAACAATTTTAAATAGTACTTTGATGACATCACCTTTCAACAAATACCACACATTCAGAATAGGGTAGTAGATGTTATGGCAACTGTGGGTTCCTTATTTGATATTCCTAGCAACGTGCCTAAATTCGAGTTTTTGGTCGAACGGATTTTGGTCCCTGCCTATGATATCCTCGATTCCATGATGGTTTGTATGATTTTTTGTCCTACTTCCCCTTGGTACAAGGACATATACAACTATCTAAATGCACAAATCCTACCTTTAGACCTGTCAAACAACCAATGTAGAACCTTTATCTGTAGGTCTTCCAAATACACCATCATCATAGATACCCTGTATAGACGTACCTTAGATAACACCTTGATGAGATGTCTCGATGCTAAAGAAGCATAAGAAACTTTACGTTCGATACATGAAGGTATCTATGGATCCCATTCTAGCGGTCCTACCTTAGCCCACAAGATTATGAGATTAGGTTAGTATTGGCCTACTATGGAAAAGGACTCATATATCTTTGTCAAGAAATGTCGACAGTATCAGAAACACGGAGATTTGATACGTACGCCAACACAGGAGCTCCATCTGATTACTTCACCATGGCCCTTTGCCCAATGGGGACTTGACCTCATAGGTAAGATACAAACTCCATCATCTAATGGCCATAAATTCATCATAACCACCACCAAATACTTCACCAAGTGGATTGAAGCTATTCCTATGACCTATATTACCGACACACAAACTTCCAAGTTTATCTTACACTACATAATTTGTCAGTATGGTGTACCGCAATCCATCATCACAAACAATGGTTTTCCATTCAAAAACCAAGAATTCTACCATCTCTGTGAAGAATTCCACATCCAACACCACTTTTCCACCCCATATTACCCACAAGGTAATGGCCAAGCAGAGACATCTAATAAAACTATTATTAGAATCTTCAAAAAGACTGTCAATGACGTTGGTCATGATTGGCATCTATAGCTTAATTCTACCTTATGGGCCTATCGCACAAGCATTTGTACGCCCACTGGTTCCACTCCACACTCCTTAGTATTCGGTTCTGAAGCTATCTTACCTATTGAGGTTGAAATTCCTTCCCTAAGGGTATCCTTGAAAGGTCATATTGATGATGAAGAGTATCGTGTATCCAGATTGCATGAGTTAGAATTCTTAGACAAACAAAGATAGAATGCATTAGATCATCTTCAAGCATATCAAAACCATCTTCGTCACAACTATAATAGGAAATTTCTAAATCGACACTTTGACATTGGTGACTTGGTCTCAATGGAAAACTCAAAAAATCAAGCTAAACGAGAAAAACCAAGCAAGTTTGAACCTATTGGTTAGGGCCCTATATTTTTATAGAAGCCTTTGGATCAAGAGCGTATCAACTCTCTACCCCTAAAAGAGAACCAATTTTATCACCGATCAATAGCCTTCATCTGAAGAGATTCTATGCATAGCTTCTGAGAACCATGTCTTAATAAAAAAAAATGGAAAAAAAAAAATTGTTACCTTGATGAAAACCTGGCAAACAGGCATCTTTGTAACACCAAAAAAATTGGAAAATCAATAAAATAGTAAAGATAAATAATCCATCCAATAGTGAAAACCACTTCAGTGGCACTATGGATAAGAACCATGGTGTAAACCTAGCAAACAGGCGCCATGTGTAGTCGACTTCGCTCCATCGTCTACCATCATTCCAATCAAACTTTTCACCATCACCCATAATAAATGGTTGTCGTATCCATTACTTGGAACAATTGACATCAAGTCAATTTCATCTCCCCATTCTATCCTATAGGTCTTATTCCCGACTGGGGGAAAATCCTTGATCAATGTCATTTGGACCTTGTACATAGCATCCCAATGCCAGAAAATGTCTTGAAAAAAGCTCCAAAACATCATAAAATATCTTGAAAAAATCCAAAACAACATCAAAAAACTCCAAAAAGACAAAAAAAATAAAAAACATGTCTAAAATCTCAAAAACAAAGTCAGAGTTAGTTGTGTCAAGTCAATCGTAGACATAGTCAAACTATGTTGTCTCTATGATTGGACATAGGTAAGGCCATCAGTCGATGTGCCCCCGAGGTATTAGGTTTGTCTATCTAGGTTTGTCACATATCACCTACAAATCATGACTCATTCTTTGTATATGTCAAATTCATTGGTCGTTTCAAACTACAATGTCTCTGCATGTATAACATAGGCAAGGCCATCAATTGATGAGCCCCCAAGGCCGCACTAGGTCATTCCATTAGGGTTTATCACACTTATTATCACACACATCATCTAAACATCAAGTTAGGTTCATATGTGTCAAACATTCATGTCAGTCAAAGTCAAATTGAACTATGAGGTCTCTGCGTGTACAACATAGGCAAGGCTATCAATCGATGAGCCCCCTAGGTTGCACTAGGTCAGTCCTTTAGGGTACATCATATCATATACTGTCACACACACAACAGTCAAGGCATCAAAATAGGTCATGCATCAACAAGGAAAACATGTCAAAGCTGTTATCAAGTCAAAATCAAACACGTTGTTAGAATGATCAACTTATGTCTTAGTATATCTTTCTTGATGACGGACATCATCAATTGTCATAGCATCAACTTCATCAAGCTCAATGTCTTATACGGCACATGTCTTTCTGAAACTAGGCTTCATCATGCCTTATAGAGATAGTCATAAAAGTCAAAACCAGACTCAACGTCTTATATGGTATGTGTCATCCCTCACATCGGGCTATGTCAAACATCAAACAATAACACAAGGTCAAGTTCTGGAAAATAGTTTTATTGGATTTTTGACTTTATATCTTATTTTGTCTTATCTTTTTATGAATTGGTATTCGAGTCCGGTTACTAGCTTTCTTAAGGATGTCCCATGAAGGATTTAGAGAAGCAAGGATGTCTCTGGAATCTTTTTTTTTACTGTTGTCTATCAACTATCTTTTAAACTTTGGATTTTGATTCATGTTACTAGTTTCCTCGAGGATGTCCCATGAAGTATTTAGAGGAGCAATGATGTCTCATGACCTGTCTTTTCTTTGTTTGTTTTATGTGGTTTGTCTTGACAAAAAGACTAGGGCAGCTATGACCTTAGTATGAGTTAAGATGCTCCTTGTCTACAATTGTCCGTTGTTAGCAAGTGGATGAACTTGCACACCTTGACTTATGTCATATCCTGGTGTTTGTATCCATTTGTGTTAGTTACCACCCAATGATGATAAAGTGCAAAGCCTTTTGTGATTTAGCAAAATATCGAAGATTGCTAATATTAACATCAATATCTTTTCTTTATCATATTTCTTATCACATTAACACTTCTTCTTTCTTGCATTAAGATGGAGTCTTGTGACACACAAAAATATAAAGCATCCTGCATATTCATTCATGTTAGAAACATCATGTAAATATCATACATTGTAAATCATGTATATCTTGCATTCCAAAAACACAAAAATATAGGCATCTATCATATCTAGGAAAATCATGGCATAATAGGCATTCAATCATCATAAGGTACATAATAAAGACATTACATGTATATAACCATCATCAACATGTAGCATCACATGTAGATAGCATGGTGTGTATATAAACATTACATTACATCCCATAATCATGAACTACATACATCCATCATCATATAAAATCAGCATAACATCATAGGCTACATGAACACATCGTAATGTATAAATGATCATCCATAACATGTACATATCAGATAAACAATAACATCTCATAGAGAACATAATCATATAGGAAAATAATGCATCATCATAAATAGAACTGCATATCATATGAAACACTACCAAAAATCATATATATCGCTCAAAATAAAATGTGTTACAGTACAATGTCAGAATGTATCAATAAATAAAAGAAGCTCATGGGCTCTATGATCAAAGTACAATGACTACAAATATGAAAATGTCAATTTATGCCACTACCGCTACTCCCATGTGGCGAATGTGGAGGCATCTATCACTGGGGTACTCTTTGTGAGGTGGTAGGCCTGTCATATGGACCTATCCTCGATGGTCCTACCATACCCTCTGTGCTCTGTGCTCTATGTCCTCGTCTGACTCCTTCTTTGTGATATGTGGCTACATGCCTCAGAAAAATTAGGAGCTTGTCTCTCAGGAGGCACAACTAACAGAAAAATCCTTGTAATAGGAGGCTCTCTCCACGGCTCTGACTAACTCATGAGCAAAACCATCAGATGATGAACAACTGTAGACACATCTTATCTCAATAATATGTTGCTCTGTCTCCTGCCTTCGAGCTACTACCTGATCTCTCTCCATAAGAGTACTATCCCTCTCCATCCGCATGGCATCCCACTCCACGGTAAGCACTCTCATCCTCTCCTCCAAAGACTCCATAGCACTGTCTCTGGGAGCCTCCTCATCCTATCCCCACCTCCCCTCCACTATCCTATCATAGAGCTCTCTCTCCTATTCCCCCATCACAACCTCCTCCTCCTCATCTCCCTCACCATATCCTGCAAGTATGTTAAGGACATCAATATCCATGTCCTTCCTCCCAACATCCTCCTTTGCATGCTCCTCTCTACCAACCTTAGCCTTCGCATGCTCCTCTGCTACTACCTCCTCAGCAGCATGCTCTCCAATCTATGCCTCTACTCCACCCCCGAGATCCAACATAGGTATATCATGTACCTCTGCCTCAGCCTTGCGGATAGGTGATAATCCACCTAACCGAAAACCTCTCCATCCCTGCCAACCTTGTCTCCCACCTCTACCACCACCACCTCTACCATCATCTATGCCTCCTTTTCCAACCCTACCACCACCTCTACCTCTTTGCCACCCTCTTGGACCTATCCCTCGTCTCTCTACTGGTGTCAGCTGGTCCGGATCTATATATGGTATAGGGCAATGCACTGCCCAATAGGTATCATACACAACAGTGGTCCCTGGATCTACTACTCCACCTCTCCATCCCCACTATAAAGGTTGTAATGCCTGGATGTCTGTCTCTGTAGTAGCCACTGGTATCATTAGCCCCCATAATGGTACCTCTCTAGATGACTGAGCAAACTTTGCTCGTCCTCTAGGCTCGTCCTGAACCTCACCGAACTATCTCAGTACATGATCTCGCAAGTGTCTCTCTATAATGTGAACACTAGAGACTGTCCTCCTGATTAGGTATTGTGTCTATCAATAGAAAGGTAAGTGTATGTCCTCGTCTAACCATCGCTCATAATCCATGTAGGGTCTCCATGTGAATTGAACTAAAGTATCCAATGCATGGCTCCAAAATCTAGTATCTCCAACATGGCTCTGTGTAATGTTTCCCGCATAGAGGAAAACATAGGGGGATCTCACCTCTCATTTGGTAGTAATAGGAGGACAAAACATAGCAATGTGTTCCCATGCCCAAACCATGAGAAGAGTAGTCTCGCAGCTCATCGACTGCGCATCTCTATAAGCTATATCATGAAGATGGAAATAAAGCATGGCTAATAAGCAAGGACCCTAGGCATAGACAACCTCCCTCTCATAATCCTATAAACATCCTCCAACATGATAGTTGCCTCTCCAATAGGAAAATGAAACGAAGAATTCTTTGAATGCCACCTCTCACATAAGGCAGTGAGCATACCTCTATTTGCTTGAATTGTGGGCATGGTGCATACATGATGTAACCCAAGTCTCCAAAGCAATCATGTCTCTGCACTCTACAACTGATCTCTAAGCTCAAAAGTATCTAGCCATGACTCCCAAGTGTAGATCGGATCTAAAATAACCTAAAAAAGGCATTCAAACCATGTGTTAGACAACAAATCATCTCATCTTTTCATTAGAATTTTTTTTTAAAAGTTTGGTAGTCAAATGCATCGCTTCAAAAATAAATGTGGTACACAAATCATATGTGTCATTCTTAAATTCAAATGTGGTGTACTACCATACATGCATCATACAAACAAGCATATGCATTCCATATTGCAAATGTGTCACAAAACTCCAAGCAAACATTATCAAGAAAATACGTGAAACTAATTACAAATGTGGTGCATTTTAAATGCCTATCTATTATACAAAAGTGATTCATTTTAAACAAATGCATTTCACCTAGCTACATGTGACTATCCTAATCTCATATGCGTTGCAAGAACTCAAATGCGGTGCATAAAATCATAAATTTGTTCATTCCCTAAATGACCTAAAAATGCCATAAAAATGCCTAGACGTGATTTTGCATATGCGTCGTTCCGCGAGCTAATGTGTCACATACGAATGCATATGCATTGAATTAAAAATGACACATTTGAAAATTTAACTTTGGATGCCTAAAGCTACATGCAAAACAAAATTTCAAGAGTTCGTTCAAAGGTACTTATCAGGGTTCCCGCGTTGGCAGGTTGTCTGAAGGTCTAGATCCAATAACCACGATGATTTGTGCTAAGAAAATTATGTCTCAACTTCCAGTTCTAAGCCTAAGACAAATCAAATATTTTCAAAAAATGTTTCATTTCTACCTTTACCGCAGTGGTTGGGTTTTCCCCTGGTGGTACCGCGGTGACAATCCAAGCAGTTACCGCCTTACCGCGCGTAGTGAGTTCACTCACCACAGTAAAGCCGCCTGTGGCCTAACTAGTGGTTACCGCTCCATCATGGGCGGTGACCTCGCTCACCGCAGTGGTCATGGTAAGACTGCAGGTGGTTTGCCTGAGCAGTCACCACTCTACCGTGTTGAGACCTGGCGGTCTGCCTGAGTGGTCACCGCTCTATCATGGTGAGACTTGGTGGTCTCTGTAGTAGCACGGTGAGATCACTGGCAGTCTGCTTGAATAGTCACTGCTCTACCATGGTGAGACCTGGTGGTTTTCGTAGTAGCGTGGTGAGACCACTAATGGCCTGGCTAGCGACTACCACCACACCACGGTAAGTCATGGTCAATGCAATAGTAGTGTGGGGTAGATAGACGAAGAGCTCGGAATGGACATACCACCATACCATGAGGTGACTTAGATAGGGTAGCAGTAGCATAGTGAAGACAAGGGTGAGCTCGGGCGAGCTCACCGCCATACCATGAGGTGACTCAGACAGGGTTGCAATAGCGTGGGGAAGTCTGGGTGAGCTCAAGTGAGCTCACCACTATACTGTGTCAGGTGGAAGACAACTCGGTGGTAGCATGGTAGCAGCTTGGGTGAGCTCGAAACTCGGTTGACCGAGTTGGACTGGATGCCAGGAGCGATCAGCGAATGCAAGGTGGTCATGTGGCAAGTTGACTGCATTCTGATTGGCTGAAGACCAAAAAAGTGAAGGTAGTAAATGCATGACTTGTTCGGCTAATGACACAACCTGATTTGGGTGGTGAATTTAATGCTTGGGTGGCTCGATGAAATCAGAGAAGATTGATAGTGTTCTTGAATGTTTGATGCATGAACCTGGAGGCCGTGGGATTGGTTAAGACATTGAATGTGATGTATGACTTGTGCAGTCAAGTACATTTTGTATATGTTAACCAAGATTTGATGGCTACATTGTGGAAGCAAGTCGATGTAAGTCTATGAGTTCATTGTATACTTTGACAAAAGTATTGTAACAGTGAGATAATTCGAATGTTGTTGTGAGCTGATCAGAGAGTGAAGATAGAAGAATTTTGTATGTAATATTTTCATTGCTGTAATACAAAATTGTCTTTGCTTGGTGTGGTGGGTTTTTTACCTATAAAGGTTTTTCCACGTAAATACTTGTGTCAATCTGTGAATATTTTTTTCTTTTATCTCTTATATGTTGTATGTATTTATCTCAGTAGTTTTAGAAGCTATTAGAACTCATCTATGCTCTTCTCCTTTGTTGTATTAGTGTTAAGAGAATGTATTCCATACTATTGGGTCAATAGATCCATCCCTATTTTCCCTTCAAGTGGTATCAGAGCCTGGCCAGTTGTGTTATCCTTGAGAGAAAAAGGTCAATTTTTTGTGCTAATACTATTTCAGTGGGAGTCTTGCATTGTTAAAACTTGTTTTTGTTTGAGATAGCGAGTACATCAGGTAGAGTAGAGATTGAAAAATTTAATGATAACAACTTTGAGTTATGGAAACTCAAAATGGAAGACTTGCTGGTGGATAAAGACCTCTGGATAGCAGTGTCTGGAACTACGGCACAAGGTATGAAGAAAGAGGATTGGGACCTTGCTGATAGAAAAGAAAGAGGTCTGGTAAGACTGAGTTTGGTCAATTTTGTACTCCTGAACATCCATGAGGAGATGTCTACAGCTTTATTATGGAAGAAGCTTGGTGATATTTATCAGGGAAAGTCTCTGGTAAATACGTTATTCCTGAGGAAGAAGTTGTACTCCTTGAAAATGGATGAAGGTGCATCTGTTGCAGACCATCTGAACTCATTTAATATGAGTGTTACTCAGCTGGCATCTGTAGGTGTAAAGACTAAGGAGGAGGGTCGTTGCATTCTCCTATTGTGTTTGTTACCTGACAGTTGGGATCATCTAGTGATGGCTATTGGAAGCACAACCACTACATTCAAGATGGATGATGTGGTTGTTTCGCTTATGTTTGAAGAAATGCAAAGGAAGAAAAGAGGCTCTTGCTGTTCAAGATAGACCAAAGGAGAAAGGAAAGAAAAAGGACAAGAAGTTGAAATCTAAATCTGCAGGGAGATCAAAGTCTCCTAGTAAAAGGTTCAAGGTGAGATGCTGGAACTGTGGGCAACCTGGTCACATTCGAAAGGATTGTAAGGAGAAGAAGAAGAAGAACGCTTCAGAAAATGACTCTTCTCAAAGTGATACAAACGCCTTCATTGCAGCAGCCCGAACAACTCAGGCATCAGATGATGTTTGGCTGGTTGACTTAGATGCGTCCTTTCATATGACATCCCATAGAGAATGGTTCTCCAAGTACGAGAAGTATGATGGTGGAAAGGTGTACCTGGCAAGTGATTCAACACTGGAGATCATTGGTAGAGGAAGAGTTAGAATTCAGTTTCTTGATGGAAGAGTCAAAGGTATCAATGGTGTACTGCACATACCAGGTTTGGCTCGTAATCTTCTTTCTGTCAGTAAGTTAAATGATGCTGGTGTAGAAGTTTCTTTCTCAAGTAGAGGATGTAAAATGGCTAGAGGTGCAATGGTGCTAGCTAAGGGTGTTCGTACTGGCACTCTGTATAAGTTGGATTCACGTCCTATTCAATGTAACAGTGCCTCTCTAATGTTAAGAAAAACGGTTCCTGTAGAGGAAGATGAAGACACTTCTCTGGCTGCAAATGTTTTGGAAGTAAAACTCTCAGCTGAGAAGACTATGTTGTGGCATCATAGACTAGGTCACATAGGTGAGAAAGGTTTAAAAACCTTGAAGAATAAAAATCTTGTAGAAGGGCTTGATGATTGTAACCTTGAGTTCAATTTTTGTGAACACTGTATTTATGGAAAACAGCACCGTGTTTCATTTTACTCGAGTCCTCATAAATTTTCTGGTATACCGGATTATGTTCATTCTAATGTGTTTGGTCCAGTTAATGTTCCTTTATTATTGAATTCTAGATATTATGTTTCTTTTATTGATGATTGTTCGAGAACGGCATTTGTATACTTTCTTAAAAGTAAATCAGAAGTGTTCAGTCGGTTTAAAGAATTTAAATCTTTGGTAGAGAATCAAACTGGAAGGAAAATTAAATGTTTGAGGACAGACAATGGTGGTGACTTTTGTTCTGTAGATTTTGAAAGTTATTGCACAGATCATGGAATTAAAAGGCATAAAATAACGCCTTATTCTCCACAGCAAAATGGAGTTGCTAAAAGGTTGAACAGGACGCTGATGGAAAAGGCAAGGAGTATGTTGAGTGGTGCTAGTCTGGAGCAGAAGTTCTGGGCTGAGGCTGTGGCTACAACATGTTATCTGGTAAATCATTCTCCTTACTCTGTGCTTGTTGATAAGACACCTTTGGAAGCATGGTCTGGTAAGAAGCCCTCTCTCATACTCGTTTGTGTCTTTGGCTGTGAGGCATATGCTTACGTGCCAAATGAGAAAAGATCAAAATTAGATAACAAAGCTGTTAAATGTATTCTCATCAGCTATGGAGTTGGTGTGAAGGGATACAAGCTTTGGAACCCTGTTATTGAGAAGGTTTTGTATAGAAGAAGCATGATGTTTCATGAGGTGAAATCTTCAGTAAGTGATCAACAGCTTGAGACAGGTCAAAGAGACAAGAAGAATGATGCAGTTGAGATTCCTCAAACTCCAGAAAAGGAAGAACTACATGGTGTACCTGAAACTGAGGAGAGTTCAAGCAGCTCTGAGAGTTCTGATGATGAAGAACCACAACCTCAACAAGTAAGAAGGTCTACATGAGAAAAATGGCAACCTAAAAGGTATGGTTTCTCAATGTTAGATTCGAACTGTGCCTATGCCTCAATTACTAGCACTGATGAGCCTAGGACTGTAAAAGAAGCAATTAGCATGTCTGATTCGAATTCTTGGCTGGAAGCCATGAATGAAGAAATAGATTCATTGAAGAAGAATGAAACCTGGGATTTGGTACCATTGCCTAAAGGGAAAAATCTTATTGGTTGTAAGTGGGTATTCAAAAAGAAGACGGCTCTTGATGGCAGTGTTGAGAAGTATAAGGCAAGACTAGTTGCAAAGGGTTTTTTCCAAATTGAGGGAATTGATTATGGAGAGATGTTTTCCCCTGTAGTAAAGCTGACATCCATTAGATTTTTGTTGTCATTGGCAGTTGTGTTTGACTTTGAAATTGAGAAGATGGATGTGAAGATAGCATTTCTCCATGGTGAGCTAGAAGAAGAAATTTATATGTCCCAGCCTGAGCACTTTGTTGATAAAGGTAAACAAAATCTGGTCTGTAAGTTAAAGAAATCTCTGTATGGTTTGAAGTAGTCTCCTAGAATGTGGTACCATAAATTTGACACATTTGTATTGTCTATGGGATTTGTTACATCAAAATATGATCATTGTATTTATTATAAATCTAAAAATGATCGTGTGCTTATTATTACCCTGTATGTGGATGATATGTTATTCATAGGAAATAGCAAGTCTATGATTTATGATCTTAAATCTCAATTGTCTGAAAAGTTTGAAATGAAATATCTTGGTGTAGCAAGGTATATTCTAGGAATGGAGATAACCAGGGACAGGTCAAGCAGAAAGCTTTGGGTAAGTTAGAGTAAGTATGTCAATATTGTTCTAGAGAGATTTGGTATGAATTACTGCAAGCAGTTAGTTGTTCCAGTTATGTAGGGAACGAAACTATCTATTGAAGATTGTCCAAAGTCTGCTATTGAGATGGAGGACATGACCAGTGTGCCTTATGCAAGTGTTAATGGTTGTTTAATTTATGCAATGGTATGTACAAGACTAGACATTTCCTAAGCAGTGGGATCTCTCAGTCGGTTTATGGAAAATCTGGGAAGATCACATTGGGATGTTGTGAAGAGAGTGTTTAGATATTTGAAAGGGACTTCAAACTATGCTTTGTGTTACCATGGCAGTTTGGTTGCATCATAGAGAACACTCAGCATTCAGAGATATGTTGATTCTGATTGGACAGGGGACATTGACAGTAGGAGATCCACCAGTGGATACACATTCATGTTAAATGGTGGAGCAATCAGTTGGATGAGAAAGTGACAAGTTGTAGTTGTTTTATCCATGATAGAGGCAGAGTACATGGCAGCAACTCACGCCTGTAAGGAGGTAGTTTGGCTAAGACGTTTATGTTTAGACATTGGTTTTAATGTAGGGAAAATGACTATTTGTTGTGACAGTTAGAGCGCTATTTGTTTGGCAAAGAACCCGACTTTCCATGCCAGGACGAAGCACATTGATGTGCAATATCACTTTGTGAGGGACATGGTTGAAGATGGAAAGGTCTATCTTGAAAAGGTCAACACTTTGAAGAATGTTTTATATTCATTAACGAAGTCGGTGAGCATAGACAAGTTCAAATGGTTCGTAGAATCGATGGGCCTTGGGGCCTATGACCATCAGTGATTTTTTGAAGTCAAGAGGGAGCTAGAAGTCTTCGCCAAGTGGGAGCTTGATGAGAAAATTATGTCTCAACTTCCAGTTCTGAGCCTAAGACAAATCAGACTTGGCAAAAAATGTTTCATTTCTACCTTTACCGCTTTACTGCGGTGGTTGGGTCTGCCCTTGGTGGTACCATGGTGACATTCCAAGTGGTTACCATCTTATCGCGTGCTATGAGTTCACTCATCGTGGTGGTGCAGTAAAGCCACTTGCGGCATGACTGGCAGTTACTGCTCCATCGCGGGCGATGAGCTCGCTCACCACGGTGATCACGGTGAGACCACAGGCAGTCTATCTGAGCAGTCACCGCTCTACCACAGTGACACCTAGCAGTCTTTGTGGTAGCACGGTGAGACCACTGGAGGTCTACCTAAGCGGTCACTACTCTACCATGGTGAGACCACTGGTGGTCACCGCTCTACCGCAGTGAGACCTGGAGGTCTCTGCGGTAGCCTGGTGAGACCACTGATGGCCTAGCTGGCAGCTACCGCCACATTGTGGTAAGTCATGGTCAATGCAGTGGTAGTGCGGGGCAAACAGACAAAGAGCTCAGAATGGAAATATCGCCACACTGCGGGGCGACTCGAAAAGGGCAGCGGTAGCACGGTGAAGACAAGGGTGAGCTCGAGCGAGTTCACCGCCATACCACGGGGCGACTCGAATAGGGCTGGGGTAGCACAGGGAAGTCTAGGTGAGCTCAAGTGAGCTCACCGCTATACCATGGCAGGTGGAAGACAGCTCGGTGGTAGCATAGTAGGAGCTCGGGTGAGCTCGAAACTCGATTGATGGAGTTGGACCGGATGCCAGGAGCGATCAGTGAATGCAAGGTGGTCACATGGCAAGTTGACTGTGTTCTAATTGGCTAAAGACCAAAAAGGTGAAGGCAGTAAATGCATGAATTTTTTGGCTAATGACACAACCCGATTTGGGTGGTAAAGTTAATACCTGGATGGCTCGATGAAATCATAGAAGATCGATTGCGTACTTGAATGTTCGATGCATGAACCTGGAGATCATGGGATTGGTTAAGACATTGAATGTGATGTATGACTTGTGTAGTCGAGTACATTCTGTACATGTTAACCAAGAGTTGACGGCTAGATTGTGGAAGCAAGTCGATGTAAGTCTGTGAGTTCATTGTATACTTTGAGAGAAGTATTGTAACAGTGAGATAACTCGAATGTTGCTGTGAGTTGATCAGAGAGTGAAGATTGAAGAATTTTGTATGTAATATTTTCATTGCTATAATACAAAATTGTCTTTGCTTGGTGTGGTGGGTTTTTTACCTGTAAAATTTTTCCCACGTAAATACTTGTGTCAATCTATGAATGCTTTTTCCTGTTATCTCTTATATGCTATATGTATTCATCTCAGTAGTTTTAGAAGCTATTAGAACTCATTTTTTCTCTTCTCCTTTGTTGTATTAGTGTTAAGGGAATGTATTCCGCACTATTGGGTCGATAGTTCCATCCCTATTTTCCCTTCAATCTGCATATGGAACGAGAGACATCTTCACCAGGTTCTCAGAGCAAATTTCTCAGTTCTTCAAATCTATAGGGTGCAAATGATTTGAATTTCATCCTAATTTCTATTTATACCTAGGGTTAAAAGTGGCATTTATGTTGACCTTGTATATTGGCCACATAAATTTCCTTCTTCAATCAACCCGTACATGTCCCTAACACCTCCAAATTCAATTTCGTCAACTCCATAGCATTTTTGGCCATTAAATTGACTTATCGGGACTATTTCCTGATTTTTTGAAAATTTTCAAAAATTCATCAATTTTCCCGAGGGGGCATACCCTTAACCTATTTCATACCGAGGCATGATTGGGGAATGTTTTTAATGAATTTCTTTGACACAAAATCCAAAACGACATTATATCAAAGAGGGGCAAACTATAGACACTAAAAATTGGTTTAGGCCTGCAAGTACCACTTTCAACATAATTTTCTAAAGTCCATGGTCACGATTAAATAATGTCAATTATTTAATTATTTCCTATACACATCTTTCTTCTATTAATTAAATAACCTTTAATTATTTAATTAATTCATTGTAACCCTTGTTCAACTTCGATTAATTAAATAAATCTTATTTATTTAATTACGTCATTAATTAATTAGTTCCCTTTCTGAATTAAATAACTTATTATTTAATTTACCTTTTATCATATTTCGACTATAATTAAATATTCTTTTTGAATTATTTAATTATTCAATTAACCTTTTTGGCAGTTAATTAAATAGATCATTATTTATTTAATTAAATCTTTTCAATTTCGAATGTTGAATTAAATAAATATTTAATTCATAAAAATAGTTATTTTTGTCACATTCTTCTATCGCCTACTTAACTAATTATTCACTCACCATCTAACTCGAGATCTATTTAAATCCATCATTCATCTCTTGATTTGATATATGATTGTCTCTGCGAAGAGACTCTCTGTCTTGATTAGTCAGTCTAATTCTCCTGCATGCACATATTTATTAATTAAATATCGTTATTTAATTAATTCATGTGTGCATTCAAACAGATCGTTGTCGAGTTCTAACTTTATCCTTTTAATTCAAAGTCTAATTCTTCTATTTTTGAAGACTTTCAACTAAAGATTAAATCATTTATTTAATCTTAATATCTTATCTTAAATATTTTTGAACAACCTTAACACTAGATTAAAT
Organism: Sequoiadendron giganteum; assembly: GCA_007115665.2. NCBI lineage: Eukaryota > Viridiplantae > Streptophyta > Pinopsida > Cupressales > Cupressaceae > Sequoiadendron > Sequoiadendron giganteum. The sequence goes on along the minus strand of CM021107.1, from coordinate 125,154,537 downwards.
TATTATTTTTAATTTAATCTTTATCCTACATAATTTCCCAACTCACGTTCTAAATGACACAATTCTCAATCGCATGGCATTCATCAATCTCGATCATTGATCTCTCTTTTGAATCTAAGTCGATCGTTTGAAAACCAATTTTCTATAAATTGACCTGGCTTTCATCATTTCAACTCTTGAAATTAATATACTTTTGGAAGAGGCTTGTTAATCTTCGATATTTTGCAATAATCACATCCATCAAGGCTATAGTTGCACACTTATGAAAATTTGAGGGCAATTATACTACAGAAGGCAAAATGGAGAAGGACAATCAAGATAATTTGAAGGAGTGGACAAATATTCGGTGAGACTATTTCATGTTTTTCTTTAGTTTATTCTTTTTTGCTTTGTTGTTTAATTTAGATTAATGCTTGTTTATTAAATTTAACCGATCTTGCTTGCATCACTTTTTATCTATGTTATAGTTTCTATGGATTTTCTTGTCCACGGCCCGTCTATGGGGCCATTTCGGCTTTGTCGGCATCCCTGGTGTGGCATAAGAGATGTCACTAAAAATGTTTGCCACTGGCGCTATCCTCATGGTGTCAGATAAGCTTATAATTGGACCTTCTTGTGCTACCATTCTAGGATTTTGGTTTGTCTCAAGATTCTGTGCCATTGAAGGATTTTTTGAAAGCTTTTGTAAACACTTAACCTCTCTACAATTTATGCTTGAATTTTTTGCAGCAAACTATGTATTCAATTCTCTTCATAGCTTTCTTCTTTTGCATGTAATACTAGACTTTCTAAAACTTAAGATGGAAACAACGATTGCTTTAGCAATTAATTCTTTAGCAATTAATTCGGCATGTACCGCCAACTCATTTGTTCATACGAAATGAATCCCCACTCTCTTTGAAAATACATTAATTCATAATGATGATTAGCCATCATGTCCTCCGGCACCACCCTTTGGGAAATTGAACTGGAAATAAAAGGATATGTGAAACCTTTCGCATGCTTTTGCACTTAATAACCTTAGCCAAATGATTTGGCAAAAAGGCATAATGATTACACAAAAATATTTGAATTGATCCTTGGAGGCTGAGAAACATTTATAGCTAGACACTTGGTACTTGACCGTGCAAACTACCACTTGCACCTACTGCAAGTTTTAGCCGATTAATTATCCCATTCTAATTCACACGTAGCATTCCTTTTGGAGAGAATTTCGAGTAATCTTGATCAGCCTCATGTTTATCACACACAACAACCACAACCTAGCGAGAATTTTGAGTTTGCAACTCTGGTGGGGTTTTTGATTTTGCAACTCGATCAATCATCATGCTTATCACACGCATTGTACCCCATCTACCTCTATAAATAGACCTAAGGATAACTACAGAATTTATACTTGGTAATTGGGCTTTTTGATACTAGCAATAGGTCTCAGGATGATTTTCTAGGAGAGATTTCTAGTAGGTTTTTCAAATGCATGACGAATAATAAACATTCTCTAGCCATAATTGCATTGAAGTGGGTGTTGGGAGGGACTGCATAGAATATGAGGATAAGTATAGAGTTAACACTGATATTTTTTCCCATTTCATTGCATCTTTGCTTGATATCTAGGTACTGAAGGGGATGATAATGAGGCTTACCAAGGAGATCTATCCCAAGCGCTATCTCGAAGGCCTTGGGGAAATTGTAATGAATGTTGTGTATGGTCTTGGAATCCCAACAGCAAGTGACCTTCTCTGTCACATTAAAGAGGATGCAGTGGTGGCTTGGGTGCCATTTCTGAGTGTATTTCATAGGATGACTATTGAGGAACACCGCCAAAAGGTGTCTCATGCATTCCACTTCCTAATGAGGTGCTATAACATAGAGCTTTTTTATGACGTGCAGTGGTATACCAATTTTAGGAACTTGGTGTACCCTCCACCACTTTTTGATATTGAAGCTCCTAACAATCTTGTGGATTTTGTTGCTCTTATTGATGGTGAAGCTTTGGCTGATGATGTTTCTCATACTGAATGAATAAACTTTTTATCCTCTCTTCTTGTATATTTGTCTCAAAATTCTTTTAATACATATACTTCAAAAATCCTAGCTTGAAAGCCATTTTGAAATGTAATATCTCAAATTACATATTACCATATAATGAATATATATAGCTCTTTTGTTAAGTTCTGTCTCCATTTATTTTGCTCCTTTCATGCTTTCGTGGGTTCCACTTAAACACTCGGCCAAACAAAATGCTCAAAAAATTAATTACTTTACATATTTACACTATCAAAGGGTTAACAAAGCTAATTGAACAATTTTAGGTGAATTTCATTGACAAGAATTCCCAATGCTTCTTTTTCCACATTCTCTAATTCAAATGCATTATGTTGCTTACATTTAATGATGTGTAAAGGACCTTCCCACAGACTATCGAATTTACCATGTTGGCCAGGTTTTTCAGCTCTCTCAATGAACTTGAGTACCAAATCTCTGCACTTAAGACCCTGGTTGTAGGTTTTCTTGTCGAACCACTTTTTAACCACTTGTTGATGTTACACATGGTTGATAGGGAATTTTTCCTTTTTTTCTTTTACTTCCAATAGCTCAGCTAACCAAACCTTCATGGCTTTGTTTTGTTCTACCTCTAGAGACTTCAACAATTGTAGTGTGGGAATTCCCATAGATACAGGTAATTGTGCTTCCTTCCCATATACCAACTCATAAAATGAATTCTTTAAGACTTGCTTGGGAGTTATACGGTCCACCCAGAGCACTACTTTAAGATTCAAATTCCATTCTCTTTGATGCTTCGACCCTATCCTTTTGATGAGTCAGAATAAATTTTTATTAGTCCACTCAGCCAGAACATTCCCATGTGGGTAATAATTCAAAGATATTTTTAAGAATATTCCATGCTTAAGTGTGAATTGACATACCTTCAAACCCAGGATGGCTTTTACATTTTTGGAGATGATGGTCTTGGGCAGGCCAAACCTCCTTACTAGCTCTTCTAGGAAATTCACGATCTTTTCCTCAGTCTTATTCTTCAGGGGCATGGCCTTGGTCCATCTAGTAAAATAATTTTTGGTTGTGAGGATCCATTTATGTCTGGTACTAGAAGTGGGATTAATCATTTTGATGAAATCCAACCCCCATTGTGCAAAGGGCTCTTCAACCACTATTGGGTTCAACAGCATGGCCGAGTTCTTCCTCCTTCCTACAAAGAATTGGCATTCTTTGTAGGATTTGACTAAGGTGTATGAGTCATTGAATAGTGTGGGCCAGAAATATCCTACACACATGATTTTAATAGTGGTGGTCTTTGTAGAGAAATGTCCACCTACGGGACTGCTATAGAATTCACTCAAAAAAATAATTGACTATTCTCGAGTTACACACTACAGAAGAATACCGTTGAAATTCCTTATGAAGAGAACTCCTTCGATAAGCATATGGCCGTTATTTTATAATCTATAAAATCTCTTCTTCAGAGGTGGGAGGCCCATTGGATATTTCCCAGTTTGCATGAATCTCATTATGTCTTCCAACCAGCAGCCTTCAAACTTATATTCATTAAGTAGAATTAGCTCAGGTTGTTCCTCCTCCATTAGCACTTTGTTGTCTTGTGTGTCAAATATTCACACAATCCTCTCCCTCACATGGTCTTTGTGGCCCTAACGTCAATGTCATACTCGAGGATCTTGGTTATCCAGTTGGCCCTTTTTTTTGTGATTTCTCCATCCATTATATATTCGCGCACACTGGAATGTGCAACAAATATGACCACCTTGCTACAAGATATAAGGTGTTATAATTTTTTAAGGCCTTTGACAATGGAAATTTTTTGTCTCTCAAAAAATTTGTACTTCATCTCATAATCCTTTAAGGTCTGGGAGTGGAAGGCTATCGGATGTTCTCCCTTCCCTTCATCATCATTTTGGGTTAAAATAGTAGCAATGTGATCTGCTATTGAACACATACATTATGAAGTCCTTTGATAAGTCCGGGTTCACCAGTATAGGAGTTGAAACAATAGCCTCCTTGACTTTCTCAAAGGCTTCTCTCGCCTCTTTTGTCCATTTGAATAACTGATCCTTCTTGAGCATCGGGATGATTGGTCTACTTAAACCTGCAAAATCTAAAATGAATTTGCTTACAAAATTTACCTTCCCTAGGAAGGAATGAACTCCCTTCTTGTTTACTGGTATGGGAAGTTCCTTTATTTCCTTCACCCGATCTGGATCAATAGCAACTCCATCCTTGGACACTACATGTCCCAATAATTTTCCTTGAGGCACTCTCAAGACACATTTCTTTGGGTTTAGGGATACCCCAAACTCCTAGCATTTTTGAAAAACCATTTCAAGATGATCAAAATGATCATCTTTTGATTTTGAAAATACAGTAAGATCATCCAAATAGATCAAGATGATCTTATTGATTATTTCTCTGAAAGTGATATCCATTTCTCGTTGAAAGGTAGCTCCCGCATTTGAGAGGTCGAAGGGCATTTTAGCATAAGCAAACATTCCCCACTTAGTAGTGAATGCGGTTTTGTGTTAGTCCTTCTCTTTGACCCAGATCTGGTTGTAACCAAAGAATTTGTCCAACAAAGAAAACATTTTTGAGCCAACCACTATTTTTAAAATTGATTCCATGGAAGGCAATGGGTAGTGGTCCTTTAATGGTGCCCTATTCAGATCCCAAAAATCAACACAAAGGTGGATATCCCCATTCTTCTTTCAGACTAGAACCATATCAGATACCCATGTACTATGCTTGATCGAGAAAACAATCTGAGAATGGATTAGCTTTGTCAGCTCTTGCACCATTAGTGCCTCAATCATTGGGTTTACTGGCCTCTACTTCTGGTGGAGAGGTTTTCCACCTTTCGTTTGTTCTATAGTATGTTGGATGATTTTGAGATCATATCCCTTAAGATCGTCATATGACCAGGCCACTACTCCTTTATAATTTTCACAAAAATACATAAGCTTGTCTTTGTCATGTTGCAAAACCTCTTTCCTGACCTTAAGTTTCCTTCCATCTCTGACCTGAAGATCAATATAGTCCCCCTTGTCTTCTACAAACTTCTTCTTGCCATTCCTTACATCATCATAATTGAATAGATTTTTGAGAGTGACTAATCCCTTTGGAAACTTGTTGGACCTCAGCTAAATAATTTTGCCTTCATACGCTTCTTCAATTTTCGGTTGGAGCTGATCAGCAAACTCTCTTGAGTGTTGAATGAATGAGGCAATTTGTTCATCAATTTCAAACACTTTCCAATTTTGGTCATTGTCTAGGATTGAGGGTCGAACAATCACTCACACAAAGTGTATGTTCTCAATCAAATCAGAAGCGGGATCAAATTGGGATCCTATTTTTGCCATGTGATCTACAATTGCATTCTGCTCTCTGAGCACCGCTTGGATATTGAAAGCTTTAAAACCTTCAATTAGATCCCAGACCCTATGTCTATAAGATCGCATGCGAACATTCTTTACAATGGAGATACATCAAACTTGATCGACAATTATCTCAAAGTATCCAAACACCCTTATTTTTTTAATGCCCATCCGCTTTGCAAGGCTTAGACCTTGGACAAGGCCTTCATATTCAACTTAATTCTTTGAACAAGTAAATTGAAAGTGAAAATATTTGAGCATCCTTTTGTTGGATGGGGATTTCAAAGATATCTCAACTCTTGCACCAACTTTACATCAGGCTCCATCAAAGTGTAGCATCCACAGCTTTGAGGCTTGATCACCTTTTGGTTCCTTCACCACCTTTGGAATTACTTGATCTTCATCATAAATTACATAAGTTCCCAGTTTGATGGCATGATAATTTCCAAAGGGATCACTATCTATAAATTCACTCAAGAGGACCTCCTCCTGATTAGTCTGGTCTCTGGTTACCTTCTAATCTTCAAGTAACTCGGTGCAATATGTTTCCTCTTTGGTGATAGAGGTATGGATAGCCTCAAAATTTATCATGGCTTCATTTTCTACATGTTTTGAATGTAAAGGTTCAGACACACTCTTCATCTTAGCTCCATTCTTGATCCTAAGGATTAAGTGTGACCAATCTAAAGAAAGATACCCACCTATCTTGGTAGTGAATACTCGAGATAAGCAAAGGCCAAACATAGGAGGAACGCCAATGATCATGATATCCTGTGAGACTGTGATACTAGGGCATGAGAACAGAGTCAATAGAAGATCCTTTATGACACCTATGGTGTCAACCTTATTCCCATATAGTTACATAACCCTTCTATTTAAAGGTTCATAGCTAATTCCTAAGGATTTAGCTATTTGCTTGGGCATAACTATGGTGTTGGCACCAGAGCCAATCATAGAATTATGCAATAATTTCTTACCCACAATGAGAGTTAGGAAAAAGGGTTTTGGTTTTTGCTTACCTCCACCTTTAGTTGAGGTTCCCTCTCCATTATTTGTGAGGACTTTGGCCTGAGATGATGGATCAATGGCCTTTTTCTTGGATGGTTTCTTTGTTGATCCTATGCTTGCATCTTCTAGTAGGGCCTTCTACAACAACGACTTCTGCTCTGGAATCACTAAGATATCCCAAAGAGATATGTTAATAGAGGCTTTCTTCAACTGTTTCAACACATTGAATGGTGGTGGAGTTAGAGACTTCTGCTCCTTAGACTTTTTTATAACAATCTCCCTGCTTGGCTAAGATTGTTGATGAACAGCTACAAAGGTGCTAGGGGCTTGGTCGGGAACGGTCTTGGACTGTTGAGCGACTGGTTCACCCATGAACCTCCTCTTTGAGTGAGTTTTGTAGTCTAATTGGACTTGCAAGGCTTTTGATGTGGAAACATCATTCGCAAGCGCCACCTCTTCTCCTTCCATCCATGAGAATAGCGCATGATAAAGAGCTATGTCTGCTTCTCGTTCCAAATACATTCCTTGCATTTGAATGGTAAGTACCGTGCTTTCCATTTGTAGAGAAGCATATGTATAACCTCCTAAGTCTAGCACAACACCTTGATTGTGTTGTTCCACTATTCTTTGTTGTAAATTACCATGCAGATAATTTCTTGGCATATGTTCCTTGTTTTTGGGGAAACACCAAGAATTGGCATCATCAACAAGATTATTTTGCCCCACCACCAACTCTCTATTTGAACTTGGTGGGACATTTTGTAGTGGAGTAGGCATCGACACAATCTGATGGTTTGGTTGAGTCTGTTTATTTGTGTGCATACCTCCTTGGAATTGATTATGTTGGTAAGAAGGTCTTTCGCCTTGGTAATTTTGGTAAGTTGGCTTCGGAGGCATGGACTGTTGTTGGTTGGTACTCATTATTTCATTTGAGAAGGACCACAATAACTCCTTGATGATGCTAATCTCATCTACTAAAGAGTTGTATGTAGAAGCAACACTCTACGGTGCACTCAGATATGTCTACATAGATTGGGGAGGAGCAAATGCACTGGTTGAAGCTACCTGCGGGGTGGGAGCTGAAAATTTTGCAAATACAAGCATCACGGGCTGAGGTGGAAACTTTTTGGCATGAATCAAATTATTTTTTGTCATAACAACAATTTTATACGCGTCTAACAAGGTATTCCCACCTAGAGACTAAATCATCATTAAGATGTTGGCATTGATAGATTTCAGGTATAACATGAATGCCAAGTCAGGAGGTTGGTGGATCATGGTTTGGATCCTTTGCCAAGTCATTTGAAACTTGGCATTGAAGTTAGTCATGGCCTCTTGAGGGGCCCGCTTAATGGTCACCAACTATTGGAATAGCAAAGACTGGTCTCCATTGTTTGAAAATCACTCATAAAAAGGATCTTTGAGTTGATCCCAGGTACTAATGGTATTGACCATAGTGTAGTACCAATCTAGTGCTTTTCCTTTGAAAGAGGCTGCAAGTAACCTCAGTGCTACATTTTCATTAGTGACACCAGGTACCATGCACACATCTACCACATCTTGCAGATGGTTGGATGGTGTTTTTTAGCCTTCCCAATGAACTTTGGTAAAGCTTTTAGAGTAGAGGTTGGGATATGAGCCCATACGGTTGGTGCTACTGGTTCTCTAAGAGGACTTTCGATGTCCCAGACTACATAATTTTTGTTATCCATTGTAAATGGGGCCAATGGAGGGGTTGAAACATTTGCTTGATGGGCTCTTGCTTGTACTGTTACCAATGATGGTACTAGCAGGCTAGGATTATTCATTGTTTGGGATCTGGTAATAGGTCTATGGCTCATACATCCACTTTAAATTTAGATACATTCAAACATGGTCCCACCAAGCATGCCAAAAAAAGAATCGTTGATGCCTAAAATTACTAGGAAAACAATCTTATCGGAAACTTAGTTAATGGGGAGACCAATTGCACTAAACTGAGTAACCTCTGGACTTTTAAAGAAGATGGCTCTTCGTGTGATTAGTTTTTTGAATGGGAAAATAAAGTAGATATTAAAAAAATAAAGTCTAACACTAAGGTGATGCACCAAGATTTAAGTGTATAGGCACAATAAACCTTCCTTTCGGATGAGGTTTGAGGGCTCATTCAACAATTTGCATGTCCAAGAATAATAGAAAACATAGATGAAAATCCTAAGAAGTCAATCAAATAACATAGTATAGATTTTGTATGCATTCACTGAACAAGAAGAGTTCAAGACATGATTTGAACAACAAATTTACATTGAAATTGTAAAATTCATGTAGATAAACTACTTAGTACAACAAATAGCATAGTATAATGTCTTATATATTAACTAAGAGGTAGAGAGGCCAAACAAAGTGGCACAGTCTATGAATCTTAATACAATAATTAGAAAACAATACAAAGGCCTAGAATTTTTAGTCTCTTTTTTCTATATTTTCAAACCTTTTTTCAGAGAATCAAAGCAGTATATATAGACCCCTCCATCGCCTAAAAGCCAATAACCAAAAATATTCCCCAGGTACGCATCATCCTCCCTTTGGATGATTCAAATACAATCATAACAAAAATATCCTTCAATTTCCTCGAACAAAGTGTGCTCTGCAGCAAATGATGAATGTGGTCCCAAAGGGGAAGCAATGAAATCTCATGAAGACACATGGCTAACCATTTGAAGAGCCGGTTAGGACACATGGCTTAGAAGAAAAGCCTCCTTCTCATTCTTCCTTCCTTTGTGACCAAATCTCCTATGGAGGTGATGTGTGGAGCAGAGGCGGGGGCTTTTATTCATCTTCCATTTCCTTAGGATACAATCCCCATGAGGATGACATGTGGTGTAGCTTTGGCTTGAGCTTTTGATAGTGGGGCTTGCCCAAAAGGAATCCAAGGGTCTATGCAACATGGCACATAGATGGAGTTTAGGGATGAAACAAAGGGGAAAGACTTTTCAAAGGAGCGCATTGTTAACACGTGGCAAAGCGGATGAAGGCGTGACCAAAGGAGAAGCCTGAAGAGTTAGAAATAAATCATGCATGGCCAAGGCTTATGCAAAGCCAAACAAAACCCAACCTGAAGGGAGCTTCACGGATTATTAAATCCACACGTCCCTTTGAGGTGAAGAATGCCTCTATATATACACAAGAATCAACATCTACAAGCTAGAAACAAGGTAGATGAATCGACACTTCTCCAACTTATATGATTCGACTCAACATGGTAAACAAAAGGTAGTAGATTTCAAACTTAATACTTAGCAAAATAGAATAGTAGGTCACTTCATTCAAAGACAATAATAATGCATTTCAGATATGCAAGGTAAATAATCAAACAAGTCGACTCTTTTCATGCCAGCTTCTACTTGACTTATTCTCCAATTTACTTTGGTTTCCATCACTGAATAGAGCTTACAAAATAGACTTCTAATGTAATGTCATTATTCATAATTTAGTGCCACATATACTTCTTACAAGCTTTTGGCATTTACAGATTTATGATCAAGTGAAAGCTTTTAAATGCATTTCATATAGCTTCCAATACTCTTGCTCGACTTATATATTTTCCCATGTGCCCTCCATTATATTGTGTTTCATTTGCAAGCTTGGTAACTCATAATAAATGTCTTGCAACCATTTCCACATATTGCTCATAGCGCTACCCATGCTTCACACTCAACACTTTACTATTTACTTTTTGTTTTAAATATTATACCATTCCACAATGGTGTAATGTGTGCAAGAAATTACTATCGTTTCATTAGGTTCTATGCGTAGTCTTAAGTATATTATCTTATGCTCGATCAAAGGCTATGCAAGCTATCTTTTTTTTAGGACAATTACCTTCTATGTTTGTGTAATATATATAGATGTGCTTTATTCATTATGTGTAATACACGCCTATCAATAATGAATGTGCTCCCTTTTAAAACTATGTGTTATCCCTTTAATTGCTGCACTTTATACTCCATGTATATCATGCGCTTTATATCTCTTATATTATATGTTGTGTTTTAACATATAACCAACACTATAAACATTATATTATATATACATATATATCATCTCATGCTAATTTATATCTATATATATATATATTTATTTATTTATCAACTTACAATTTCATAGAATACGTCATTCGATATTCAAATGCATATCACATATTATTGTTTTTTGTAAACAATATCACATGTGTATATATATACACATATTCATATATATATATACATATAATTGTACCCATATGAATGCCTCTATTTTTGTCAATACATATGTGCACATTAATATTTATATCTATATATGCGTATATAATATATTTATATATATCATTTCCTTGATAATTAAACTTATATATATAGTTAACTATATTGATTGATATATATATACACAAAGTGTATATATATTTATAACTCATCGATTAATTATAACCACATAAAGAAGAACTCACATAAGGCAAGAGACTTAAACAAATCACGATCAATCAAGAAACCAAAGAATAAAACCAAAGTCATTCAATTCAAGAAAACAACCTATTTCAATCAAGGTCGACTACCCAATTATTGAAATAAGTCAAGACTATGACCAAAGGAACTTACCTGATTTATGGACTAACCTGACTTAAGTAGAATAAATTGGAATGTGAGTGTGTGTGATAGCTTATAATTGGCTTATTTAGGGTTACTGGATCAAATCCTTCTCTGAGTGATACTTCCCCTCCCTTCCAAAGGTGTGAACATGTACCTACATCCAACTTGGCTTATTTGTAATGTTAGTTAAACATTCACATGAAATCCACTTACATCATAAAAAATTACAATATTCATATTCTTTCATTATATTAAATCAATATAAACATATTTACTCCTTCAAAGAAAATCTTAATACCTATTTCAGTATTTCATTCATTTATCAAACATATTGAAATTGTGATTTACATTCTTCATCCTATTTACATATGAAGGTAAAAGTAACTCAGCAATAATAAGTCAAGGTGTAACATACTTCCCCCCTTGGGAATCATCGTCCCCAATGATATAAAGCACTTAATCATATAGATAAATTTAAATAAAGGTCCTATTTCCCATTTTCCAAATCAGATAGGAAATAAGTATATTCCCATCTATACTTCCCTCATAGCATGACCCCTTGCAATCTTGTCCTTCCTGGACCTTGTGTGGAGTGATTTGTGCTAACATATGGGAAGAACTTGTGTGCTTTATGTATACTTTCCTTTTAAAGAACTATATTTCATAGCCATGTATTATCTCATATATACATCATAAGTACAATAATAATTATATCCTACATGACCCTATACCATAGTGACTGGAAACCACTTTCCCTTTGGCTAATATAATTATCCTTAGTGTAATCCAAGTAGAAAAGAATGTCAGTGTATTGCGCACTACACCATGGGTCCTTTTCTTCCCTTTGGTTCTTACACCAACAGATAACTCAAAATTCTAGACTGTCTATCACTTATACATCCATCTACCTTAAGCATATTAGTACTACCCTTGACTAGTGTCCATCTTGAGCATAACATTTCCCCTAGACACCTATCAATTCCGAGCATAATGATATTGCTCTTTTTATTTCAAGCTTCTTTGATCATTTTGATCTTTTATTCCATTTTGACAGCCTTTTCATTCTAAGGTTAATCCTATTCCCTAGCTTATCCTAGCTTGATCTAGAGATTCAACCCTTTTTCTCATATCATGAACCAATTTTAATGATAGAAGTTTTATTGTAATATAAGCATCCCGTAAATCCTCCAAGATTTGATTTATTCCTTTTTCCTAACTAGCTAGCTTAAAGTAATAAATTGAGCATTCATTCAATTGAATTCTCATGAGATGATCATGGTTTACACAAAACCAAATGTCTCTTGTGTGTTCCATTTTGAGATAACCTTCTCAAGAACATTAAGCAACTGCTTTTCACAAATTTCTCAATCAAAACTGATTTCCTTGGTGAGTCTATCCACCATAACATTATGTTAGTTCTATCGACATAGAAAGATCAAACTATTCTTGTGATCTACCACTCCCCCTCTGGAATTCCATGGAAGTATACAAGCCCTACCATTGCTGACATCATATCATCATCTACTAGCATACTATACATTAACTTGCTACATACCTAGCAGCATTATACGTTATCCCCTTCCAGATTATAGTGGTTCCTCATTCGATAATTTTTTTCATTCCCTTGTGTGCCTGAATAAGGCATCAATTTACCTCATTCATTCTTTCATCTTCCAAAATTTTGGGTACATAGTTTCCTTCTTTGATTCATAATAGTCCATCTAACTAAGTGAAACCTCTTTTTATGGACTTATACCATATTCGATTCTCGAAATATAATATTTAAATATTGATGGTGGAGCTAAACTCCTTCCTCATAGGACATCCCTATGTTGGATTTCTTTCATCTTTTAATCATCTCCCAATTTATAATCCGATTTTCAGCTCAATCTATTCTTTTGATGATCATTTATACTAGTTTGAGTAATAATTCTTGTTTGATCATGCTGACTCTATATTCTCTTCCAAAGATATCTACAATTATTACATACTTAATCTACCAAGCATGTACGTTCCTTGTTAACTTAAGGTTAGAAATATATAATTCTTCCCTTTATGATTCCATAGGTGATAATTTTGCCTTCCATGATTAGGCATATTGCCTATCCTTTTCTAAGGCATCAACGATAATAAAAAAATGATCTTCTAACTCAATTATGTTTAGAATTGTGTTGTAAATATTTCTTTATCATTGATCATAAGCCTTGACCATTCCACTACCTTTCACTAGCAGTTCCAATAGCTTGTCTTTTATCCTTTCCAACCTTGTTGTGGTTAATGAGGACAAGACTTCGGTTGAATCATGACTTAAAAAGAAGTCAAAATTTCTTCCAAATTGAGAATACACTAATGTACTTAGTTGCATGGGGTACTTTATCTGAGCCTATCTACTCTCCTTCTTCTCCCCTCGATGTTTCCACAATATCAGATTATCATCTAGTTGAACTCTTAGTAAGCATTTGCTTTTCCCAAATTGGATTGATTTCTCATTCCTTTTTGTTGGCTTTTGATAATTGAATTATTGTTATCCACCTTACTTACCCTTACTAGGTACACCTCGTACATATCTTTTTGTTTCCAAAACTAATTTCATCATTGCCTTCTAATCTCTTAGATTCAATAGCTGGATCTAATGAATAATCAACAACTTTACAAGCAAAGAGGTTCTCTAGTGTTTCATTCCAATTATTTTCTCCATTTATACGAATGGCCTTTTAACCATATTCAATTTCTCATTACAACATCCTCAAATGATCATTTAAATATCTCTAACATTTACTTTTGTTGACAAATTGGTAAGTTGTATTTGCACTTCAACCAAACTATGCTCTTTAACCAAGCCTTTTGTCGAATTAATCTAATTCACTTCTTAGTTCCCTTACAATCATCTTTCCAAGTGATTTTTGTCCCAATTCTTGGTAACTTTATTTTCTCATAACTTTAGACATTCTAGTGTTGTTTGTCTCCTTTCCCCTTTTCAATTGGAATCTCCAAATTGACCTTGCCTATTACAGTTGATGGAATCATGTTGGCTTTTAATTCTTCATAGGTTGCTCATTTTTTTGAGCAAACTAGTCTTTATCCTTCATTCAAAAGTATCAACTTTCTCTCTTGACTCCAATTATCATTGCAATATTTTAACCTTGTATCAAATCAGGTTTTCCAAGGGTTTATCCAACCTCTTGTTACCTCTCTATTTGTTTTTGATTCACAAAATGTTGACTTCCTACTTTGATAGAAGTTTCCAATTTATTCTATCAACTAGTTATTTTCCAATAAAACGTACTCATAGACTCATAATATCCCTACTCAATCCAAATTCCTTGACTCTTTGCATCTACTATTTGCTATCAATAAGGGGATTATTTCAATTCTTCCTATCCCTTAGAATAATTTAAACAATTTTGTAGGATGAAGTTTCTCATTGGTAATCCTCCATAACTCTCCTATTAACCTAGTTGCATAGTCTTCCGCAATCCAAGGGTGTATCATATTGAGTTGTTAGTTTAGGAGTTTTCAACTCTAGGAACGATTCTTTCCTAGTCCCAAACTTAAACAAATTTTCAGGAATCTCAACTTCCCTTTTTGTTTCCACTTTGTTCTTTTCCCCTTGCCATCTTGGCATAATAATTTTTCAACCATTATCTTCCAATAAGGTTTACACATCACTTGTTTAATGAGCTCATAGGTTCTAGAGTTGAACCCGGTAGCTCTGATACCACGTGTAACAAGCCCATTGTTCTACTCCAATAATTTTCAATGTTTTAACCATAAGTGAAATAATTCATGATGCCATCACATAGCAATAATTGTTTTCTCCTTAATACTAAGATATCATGCACATTTAAAATCTACAATATTCCAAACTTCCATTGCATTACTTTGTGATATAGCAATAATTCATCTTTCTTATTCCATTCAATCATATGTTTCAATCTTTCCAAAGAAATGATTTCATAAACCAAATACAAATACATTTTCCATATTTCACATAAATAGATACAAGTTGCATACCTAGCTCATCTAAGCTCCATTGGCACTAGAAATATAAATGATCCAAGAAATCCCCTTTCAAATCTTGTCACGCTGACTGAGAGGAGAAGCATCACTCAAGCACTTTTCTACCATCCTTGGACTAACTGTAATCCACCACACATCTACCACATATGGTAAGATGGACCTACTCTTTGATGAAGAGTTTGGTCTATAAACCTGAAAATACTAGTCATTCCTGAGTTTGTGTTGTGTCCTGTACAACTAGAACTTTACCATACAACTCATCTATGTTCTACGTGTATGACAATCTCGGACTAGTCATGTGCTAAAATAACACAATGAACTAACAATGTAACCAGTGGTGAATTACACCACTTCCTCCAAAGTATTCATCACCATTGTTTTGGAATGGATGTCACACGCTCATCCATCATTCTAGCTTGATTTGTTAAAACCATTCATATTATATGCATAGGAAATTCCCTCCATTGGGTAATCTTTAACACTAGGAACAACCTATATATGTTCAGTCCTCTATAACTCATCTAATAGGTAAAACATGTGTTTCCATAACCTACCAATTAAAATCTAGCTTTATCTTTATAGAATCCACTCTATTGAAGTAGTTAATACCATATATAATCTATTCCCTTCATTGGTTCATCCTAACCCTGGGATTAACCTATGAACTCCCCATGGATCTATCTTACGAATATCTTCATAACAGATAACTTCATAATCTAAAGTATAGCTACATAAGCTTCATTTTATCATTAGAATAAATACTCATCATTTAAATGACTCCAATCAGGAATATATCACATCACTAAATGATTCAAAATCATATCCTCATCAATAAATTACCTTAATTCAAAGGTATGGCCTCAACAATAAATGGCCTCAATCATAAATGGCCTCAATCAAAAGAATAATCATATCAATAAATGACTCAATAAAAAGTAAGTCTTAGCAATAAAGGACTCTTACTCAAGAGTGTAACTACATCAATAAAAGGCTATTCAAAAGTATATTCACATCAATCAAATGACTTCATGTCAAGAGTATAAAACAATCAACTTGGTAGGGTAATCCCACCTATGGCTCAAATCAAATAGTAATTCACAAATTCAAGTGATCAACTTAATCACATAGCGTATGTGAGACAAGGATAGTTAGGGTGGACTGATTAAACTTGACTCATGATGAATCAAAGCATAACTTTTCCAAACATACCCGCATCTACAAACAAGAACATTTAAAATAGAAATCTAAGTTAAGCATTTAATTGAAAATGAAAGTTACAAACTACACAAAAATAGTTAAATTCCTAATCTAGCCCATCTTAAACTTATCATGTTTTGGAATTGGTGTCGTGTTGATATGAAACAACGACCCTTTACCAATCCCATGCTTAGTGAGCTTGTTTCAGTCAATTCTAAGGAAGAGAATCGATGAAATCATTATGATTGATGTATGAAAACTTATTTTATACAAAAATGAACATGATGCAAGCCAAGTTACCATGATTTTATGTTACAAATGATCTAATTATGCTATTGCTAAACTAATCTAAGCTAAGATTATACTAAAATATGAAAACCCTAATTCATATAAACTAAGATGGATGCATGGAGGCCATTAATGGATGTTCTAATATATTATGTAAAATGAGCTAAAATAAGCTAAAAGTGAGAAAAATATAAGTGTGGATGCAAGTTAATTCAACAACACAAGTTTGCAATTGAAAGATGGATCCATTTGTCTCTAAATAGTGATCTATTTATAGGAGAGCAAGTGAGAAATGGAGGGTTGAGATCGAAAAGATTAATCAACAGTTCAGGATGAATTGAAGGAGAGGCATGGATCATGGATTCTCATCAACAGATGAGAATGCATGATGGGATTTAATCAATGGTTTACATTTGCTTCAAACAAACACACTTTTGACCTGCACATAGGTCAAAGGTGACTTGTTCAAAAGGTTGAAAGATAACTTGTAACTCAAGTTACAAGGTAGCTTACATTTGAAGCCAAGTAAATATCCCTTTTTCAAATGATGGAGGAATAAGAATATTCTTTTGGAATATTCCCATGGGTGAGGAAAAAAGAATTTTGCAAATTAAAACAAAGTTTTAATTGTGCAAAAAGGGGATAAGGAATATTCCATGGGAATACTCCCTTTGATTAGAAGAAAGTTAGTTTAATTGCTAATTAAACAATATTTAATTTATGCAATTTAGGGGATTAGAAGAATTAAAGTGGCATTTACTAAATTAGATGTTTTAATAAATGGGAAAAGGGTGAGATGACATTTAATTAAATAAGTTGGGGTTATTTAGTTAAATTAGAAGACTTAGGGGATTAAATTGAATATTCTAATTTATTTAATTTAACTAGATGAAATGTTAGTGTGAAAAGATATGAATTAGCCTGATTAAATTTAATTAGGCCAACAGATGAAAATAATGAAATTAATTAATTAGCTAGGTTAATTAAATCAATTAAGTGAAAAGATGATAGATTTTAGAGGAAATGATGTTAATAAACCTATTTTAAGTGTATGATATCAACTAGGACATTTTTCAGTGTCTACATTTTGCCCCTCTTTGAAGCAAGGTACCTACAGCTTTGGTTCAAAGAATAAAGCTCCTCGGATAGAAACTGCTGCTTAAATCAAAAATAAAATAAAAAAGATTAGATGCCCTAGCAGAAGGATAAAGCTAACTCCCTACCCCCTTGAGAAATAGTTGGAAATTTTGAATTTTGGGGTGATTTCTCGATAAAGATGAAAAGCTGCCCCAAGCAATCCGGAAAGGCTTCGGGATGCAAGAATTATGCCAAAAATGCAAAAAATGATGCAAAATGAGGTCCAGTTTAGCAAAATTGGCGAAGGTGATGATAAACCCCAGTTTAAATGCGAAATTAGGGAAAAAAACCCTAGTTTTATTGCTTAAATAAGCCAAGAAGGGTTATTTTCAATTCATTTGTGTATTCACACTTAAGAGATTCTTGTTGTTTTGAGCTCTAGCCCTCCGACGAAATGGCACATTGCGAGTTTCCCAGGGTCATCTCCAATCGAATTCAAGAGTTCCAATGGCTTCCAAGTGTGGGACCACTGGTATGTGATTCAAAACCTAATTTTGAAATTTAATTTTTCGATGCATTTATGACGCTTTAAAATTTAAATTCTGGCGGCATTACTATATAGCGACGCCCAAACTAAAATTGTCGATGCCCAAATCAATTATAGCGACACATATGTGTATAGCGACACTTTTCTCGATTTAAAGTTAGGGTTTCTATTTTTTAAATGGTGATGCATTCTTGTTTGGTAACGCACTTGCCGATTTAGAAATTAAGGTTAGGGCACACCAGAAGCTAAATCATGACACCATCTTATCTAGCGATGCATGTTCTAATTTGAAATTTTAAATGCATTGAGTCACACTATTTGAAATTTGAATATAACGACGTTTTTGTGATTGCTGAGCAAGAAATTTCAAATAACTTCAAATTTTGATGCTTTCCTAACGTCGTGCGCTTCGTGGATGCAGGAGATTATCCCACCATTGATGTCGAGGGAGCACAAGCCTGCTATACTAGAGAGATTTGATGCATGAGCATCCATGGCTCAGTGCAATCTCGTGTCAACTTGTAGGTTTTATTTTTGAATTTTTCAATTTTGGTGTGATGGATTTCATGTTGATTATTGAAATTCATATTTTGGTGTGAAATTAAATATTTTGTGATGTGGGAAAATTTGAATTTGGACTTGATTTCAAATTGGGTCAAATTGGTGAAGAGAAATCATGAAGAATATGCTTTAAAACTGAAAAAGCAAAAAAAAAAAAAAATTTATGGTGTGGATTTATTGGAGCCATTAAAGCCATTTGTAACTCATATTTTAAATTTCCACAACTCTTAAAAATAGGAACCTAGAAGGTGGGCACCCAAAATAAGGAATCCATTTTTTTGCTTTATTTGAGAAAGCATAAAAGGCATTTAAAGCGCATGTTGCATTTTGGCTAAGTTTGGAGGAATAAAATACATATTTTATTGAGGTTTGAATATTAAATGGCATTTTTAATTGCCTTTCCTGGGGATAGGTGTGGATTTTCCAGGGGGAGTTTGGAATGAATGCAAATGACATTGAAATTCAATTGAAATTGCATTCTAGGAAAGCATAAAGAAATAAAATGAAATTTCATTCATTTTGAACACAGTTTTTAGAGAGAAAAAAAATAAAGGAAGAGAAGAAGGGCGTTGCTCATCTTTAGATGGAGATTCCTTTGTGGGATTGACAAATTTGAGTGTGTTGACAGAGAAAAAATCAACACAATTTGTGTAGATTGAAGACATTGTTTGTGGAATTCTTTGAAGTTGCAGGTGTGGGAGAGAATATTGACTCCAAGCTTTGATTTACTCACAAATGTTGAGGTCCTATAAAATAGGGGGTGATATGTATGAGGTTCATTTCAATAAAGTTCAATTGAATTTTAGTTTAGTTTAGTTTAGTTCAGTTCAGTTTAGTTCAATTCAATTCAATTCAAGTTCAGTTATGGTTCAGTTAGATTCAGTTAGATTAAGTTAGTTTTAGTTGCATGTTAGTTGACTTCAATAACTTGGAATGCATGGCTAATAACTTGATTTGCATGATAGATAACAAGTACTACCTTCAATTAATAGGGGATGACCATTCTTACATGAATGGTGTTGAGAAATGTTTCAGTTAACAAGAAATATCTTGAACCCACTTTGGGCGCCCAAGTTTGCTTCTTGGAATTAGCTTCTTTGCATGTTGAGATATTTTTGAAGGCTTAGTTAAGTGGGACCATATTTTAGGTGCCAACTTTTAGGATGAAGCCTTAAGATATTTACAGAATAAAGGTTGAGTTATGACTTCAGTTTGGGATGCCCGAATGGATGAAGGAGATGATTTGACATTTTTCTTCATGGCACAACTCTACTTGCATGAGATAGGCATACCTTTTAGGGATAGGGCTTGAGCATTGTTATTGTAACTCATTTGGAGTTTACAGTGTTGATTAAAGCCTATTTATCTCAAGCAAGTTGAAGAGAGTGATTATCAGTTGTTATTGCAGGTTGTGAAGAAGATTGGTGAAGGCAAGAAGAAGCATTCTCAAGCAAGAATTGGATCTATTGTATTTCAAAGTTTGAATAATAGAGAATAACTCTTGGTGGAGTTTTTTCCTGAAAGGGTTTCTCCACAGTACATCTTGTGTAATCTTTCTATTATCCTATCTAGTTATTCTATCAACTTCTGTCTACATTCTGCAATAGTAAAATGGATTAATCAAGATAATCACCCACAAAGAATTTGTAACAAAAGGAAAAGCTTATTTAGATCAGAAATCTTAAAGTTTTACATAGTATTAAGCTAAGAAAACACCTCAATTTTCAACATTTGGTATCAGAGCTAAGGTTGGGTAGAGTATTGGGATGCCTTTCTCTTAAAATATTGGAGGTTTTTTGGATTAGTGGGAGCTTTTATTATTTTAGTTATTTGTTGATTTTGGAATTAAGCTTTGTTACAATGAATTCTTGGTTAAATATTGAAAGGTTCAATGGTTCTAACTATGAAATGTGGAAATTAAAAATGGAAGATCTTCTTGAAGAAAGAGATCAGTGGTTAACGGTTAATAATGAGACAAAGACACCTACAACTATTTTAGATGAAGATTGGGCTAAGTTAGATAAGAAGGAAAGAGGAACAATTAGGTTATGTCTTGTTGATGTGGTTCTCTTGAATGTTTCAGATGAAAATACTGCATATAAATTGTGTAAGAGAATAGGGGATATTTATCAAAATAAGAGTCTCACCAATAAGTTGTATCTGAAAAGGAAGTTGTATTATTTAAAAATGAAAGATGGTGGATCTGTTGCACAACATTTAAATGCTTTAAATTTAATTCTTAGTTAGTTAGCATCTATAGATGTAAAGCTAGAAGATGAGGATAAATGCATTTTGTTACTTTGTTCTTTACCAGATTCTTGGGAAAAATTAATAGTTACTATCAGTGGTAGTCATGTAGATCCGGATATGGACAATATATTCCTACTCTCCTATTGGAGGAGACGAGGAGGAAGTCTAAGGAGGAAATCCAAGATTCCTTGTTTTTAAAAGGTAGGCCTAAGAAAAAGGAACCTAAGGGAAATAAGAAAGGGAAGGGTAAGTCAAAAGGATGAAGTAAGGTAAAGTGTTGGAACTATGGGAAAGTGGGACATGTGAAGAAGGATTGTAAGAACAAGAAAGGAAGTTTTGATTCTTCTACAAAGGAGTCCTCAGATAATAGTAATGATGCATTGGTTATTTCAGCTAATATTGTTTGTGATAACTCTTTTCTTCATGTTTCAGAGTAATCTTCATTGAGAGGATGGTAGTCACGATGCCATGTGTAACTCGGTACCACGGTTCAGTGGGAGTTATTGGCAATGGCTTGGATGCATCATTGGTAAGGTTATCTTCATTTGATTGGGGATATGGTTTGTTCTTGGTTTAGAGTGGTTGCTATTATGTCATGGTTTACTCTTGATTCTAGATTAGAGTTTTGGCATATTAAATGTTCTCTTGAGACTAGGATGTATATGTATATATATGTTATGGTGCATGTGATCTCCTAGGAGGAGATGGTTAGATCATGGATGTCATATTTATGTTCAAGGTTGGATCTTTGACATTGATCTTGTAGTTCTCTTAAGTATTGGGTACATTAATCATTTGCTTGATTACTTCATGAAAGTGTTGTGTTGCATTTGGAGTTTGGCATGGATTGGTTGGTTACAGGTCCTCATGGATACTTGGAGAAATAGGTGAGGCTAGAATTCTCTTTTGGTAAGAGATATTTGTTGGAATGGTTACTTGTAAGAAAAAAAATTCAACAGAAAATATCGAGGAGCCTACCCTTGGTTGAACGTGAGTTCGACACACCCAGTGGTTTAGCATACCTCCAAAGAGGTTGTTTGGATACAGAGACTTGGGAAAGGTTTTAGTTTGGTTGATAATGGGAAGGTATTAATTGAGAAATTTAACACTTTAATTAATGTTACAACATATCTTATGAAACCATACAGATAAGTTCTCTTGGTTTTAATCATTTTCTTGGAAGGTTCATGATTATGCCGGTTGTATTTGAAGTTAGCATGGATTGATTAGTTGGTGCAAGAAGGCTATTGGCCTTGATTCTTGTACTTATTTTATTATTCCTTGTTTAGAATAATTGAAATGTATAATGTCAAGTGGGAGAATGTTGGAAATAGGATGCCATTTAATTGCAATCCTAAAACATTAGTTATTTCATGAGTCTCCTAAATCCTTGGAATGTGTTCAACAACACTAGGGTTAGGAAGAGATTAATATTTGATAAAATAATCATGTTAATTGACATTTGTAATTAATTATAAATGTTAAAAGCATGTGTGGACACCTTGGAATTAGCTCCTACAAAATAGGAGCACATGGGTAGGGTAGGTGACAACTCACCTTGAGTTTAGTTAACTGGTTGGTAAATTGAGTACACTTTAGAAATGCATCCTAGGTTCCTACAAAATAGGGATTTTGATTTATGAATGTTGAGGTCCTATAAAATAGGGGGTGATATGTATGAGGTTCAGTTCAATGAAGTTCAGTTGAAGTTTAGTTCAGTTCAGTTCAGTTCAGTTCAGTTCAGTTTAGTTCAGTTCAGTTCAGTTCAGTTCAGTTCAGTCTAGTTCAGTTCAGTTTAGTTCAATTCAGTTCAATTCAGTTTAGTTTAGTTCAGTTCAGTTCAGTTCAGTTCAGTTCAGTTCAGTTCAAGTTCAGTTATGGTTCAGTTAGATTCAGTTAGTTTCAGTTGCATGTTAGTTGACTTTAGTTAACTTGGAATGCATGGCTAATAACTTGAGTTGCATGACAAATAACAGGTACTAACTTCAGTTAACAGGGGATGACCATTCTTGCATGAATGGTGTTGAGAAATTTTTCAATTAACAAGAAATATCTTGGACCCACTTTGGGCGCCCAAGTTGGCTTCTTGGAATTAGCTTCTTTGCATGTTGAGATATTTCTGAAGGCTTAGTTATGTAGGGCCATCTTTTAGGCACCAACTTTGAGGATGAAGCCTTAAGATATTTACAAAATAAAGGTTGAGTTATGACTTCAGTTTGGGATTCCCAAATGGATGTAGATGATTTGAAATTGTTCATCATGGCACAACTCTACTTGCATGAGATAGGTGTACCTTTTAGGGTTAGGGATTGAACATTGTTATTGTAACTCATTTGGAGTTTACAATGTTGATTAAAGCCTATTTATCTCAAGCAAGTTGAAGAGAGTGATTATCAGTTATTATTGTAGGTTGTGAAGAAGATTGGTGAAGGCAAGAAGAAGCATTCTCAAGCAAGAATTGGATCTATTGTATTTTAGAGTTTGAATAATAGAGAATAATTCTTGGTGGAGTTTTTTCCCGAAAGGGTTTCTCCACGGTACATCTTGTGTAATCCTTCTATTATCCTGTCTGGTTCTTCTATCAACTATTGTCTACATTCTACAATAGTAAAATGGATTAATCAAGATAATCACCCACAAATAATTTGTAACAAAAGGCAAAACTTATTTAGATCAGCAATCTTAAAGTTTTACAGAGTATTAAGCTAATAAAACACCTCAATTCTCAACAAACATGACAATTTGTTGCTGACACCCATGGCTTCAGATATCTCCATGGTTTGATGATTTACAACAGTTATATTTTTCCAAACAGACCCGATATATGTAGGGTCGAGAGCATCATATTATAGAGAGATGCCTTCTAGATAGGGTAGCATGCTAATTTGGTGATGCATAGGATAGGCTTGACGATGCATATAGGGCCATTTTTGAGAGATCAGCTAGAAAGGTTCTGATATAGTGGTTGACCTTTCTGGCCCTAGAGGTCATTGAGAGCTTTAGACAGTTGGTGGCCCAGCCTTGGGCATATGATCAGGGTCAAGCAGCAACTCATCCACACCCGCATATGATGCATGGTTCTTCCCTCCATGATAATTGACAGATCCAATAGGTGCTCCTCCCAGAGGGAGACCGAGAGGCAGGGGAGTTAGAGGCAGGAGATGGGGAGGCCAGGAAGGCCATTATGGACAGGTTTTGGGGGCAGCCCCAGTTGGACAGCCACCATAGGTATAGCCATAGGCGTAGCCACATGTGCAGCCATAGGTATAGCCACAGGCATAGCAACCACCTCCAAATACACGAGATGCACTGATTCAATAGTTGCAGCAGCAGACATAGGCATTGACTGGTGAGCAGGATCAAGCCCGCCAGTAGGTGATTGCAGTCACAACCAAGAGAGATCAGGCACTATAAAGAGTCTAGGTTGTGATGGCGAAGAGGGACCAGGAGGTCCCTTGATGCCAGTAGATAGAGGCCATGACAAGGGCTACACATGGTAGGACTGTGTCAACATGATTATAGAGAGAGACTATTATAGAGGCCACATATTATAGGATGCATTACCATCGAGATGTACCAGCAGCACTGAGATAGCCAAATTTTTCATAGCACAGTGATGCGCATCCATGAGTAGAGGATCAACCTGAGAGATAGGCTAGAGAGGGTAGCAGCCATCAGGGCTATCTTTTTTATGTACAAACACTTTTTTTATTTTTACCCATTCTTTATCATTGATATACATTCATGGGCTTTTTTTATAGCCTTGTGGATATTGTATTTTTTATCGATGTTCATACACTGATCCAGATTTTGTTCCATGACACATTTTTTTGACATATATATATGATACGGATATAGATGATTCATGATGTGATGTGTGCATGTTATTTCATGTTATGGATGATATGGATGTATTTTATTTATGCCTATGTGATATGCGATGATCATGATATGAGATGTATGTAATGTTATGATATGCTTTGTTGCATTATAATATGTTATGATATGCAAACATTATGGATGCATTTCCTTTTGTAAATGATGTGGATGCAATGTTTTTGTATCTTCTCCATGTATGTTTTATGATGATGATGTATGCATATGGATGTATGGATGCAAATACTTATGATATGCAATGATTTAAGATGCTTAGAATAACAAATCTATATTATTCTTCGTAACTTAAATGATGATGTAGAATGTATGATGTGATATGCAATGATTATGCAGATGGATGCTTTATGCTATGAGTATGAGATGCATGTATGTTGATGATTTTTGGATGTGGGATGGATGAATTGGTGATGTTTTTGTTGACTTTCATGATACCAGGTTAGCGCAGAGAGAAGATAGAAGAATAATGAATGAATAACCATTGATTCTGATGATTGCTTTAGAAGATCCAACAAGTCCATGATCCATCAATACTTTATTAGAGATGGTGACGAGAAAATGCAAGGTCCGGGATGAATGCAAGATGATGAGTTTCTCACACTTTGGGATTGGGATTTTTTGTCATTCCTTGTTGTTTGATATAACACATAGACATGATGCATCAAGGTATTGATAACCAGGATGGTGTTGTATCTAGTGTAATGGAATTTGACTTTGAAAAATAGATAGGATAGTTCTTGTTCACACCCTAACATGTGAAAACCTCATTGGAATGTAAGTTAGAAGCTTAAAATACATTGGACCAAAGCATATGCAATAGTTAACAACACACCCTAAGCGACCTTCCTACACACAACCAAGTAAGTATGCGCCAAGATTATTTTACAAGAATATCCACAAGCACAATAAATGAAAGATCATGATCGATGCCCCATTCCTTTCTCTCTAAATCATTTTGATAGACATCATTGAGAGGTCTTGGGAATGGTTCATTAAGATAAATCATAAGAAAATATCAAAGACAAACAATCAATGTCACCGATATCTCTTGCCTTATTTAATTTAGCTAAAGTGATAACTGATATTGATGCCCATTGGAGGAAGGATACATCCTAGGACATGTTGATCATAGGTTGTTTGATTTTAGGATGATGATGCTAAGATGAGCTGCTGATACAAACTTCACTGACATATTTACCTATGATCTAGACTTTAGACTTTGACACTTAGGTTCTCACTTTATGACTTGCTACACTTGCTTTCTACTTTACGTACCAAAGGCTAATGGTGACGATCAATTTATTATGGGTGGAGGTTTATTACAAGTGAAAGTGAGATGGGATAGGTGGTTTTGGAATTTTTGAAATTTTTCAATGTTTTTGGTATTTTAAAAATGTTTTGAGGTTGTTTTTGGTATTTTTTAAATTTTACAAATGTTTTGGGCTTTTCAGAATATTTCAATGTTTAGGAGTTTTCTCTAATATTTTCCAATGTTTTTAGTATTTTATGATATTTGAATGTTTAAGGCTTTTCTGATTTTCAAATGTTTTTTGGATTTTCCAAAAAATGTTTTGAGGTTGTTTAGGGTTTTTTGATATTTGGATGTTTTGGGATTTTCAAGGAGTTTCGACCAAGAACCTAACCTAGAAGACCTATCCTAGGGGTCTCGGGGGTTGATCAAAGATAAGCCTTGCCTATGTTATACACGCAGAGACCACATAGTTCGACAGACTTGACCTATTTACAAGATGAAGATATGAACAAATGATGGAAATTTAAGTTATTATGACGGAATTCTAAAGGACTGACCTAGGTTGTGTCGAGGGCACATCAATGATGGCCTTGCCTACATTCAAGCTCAGAGACGACATAGTTTGACAGACGTACCACTTTTTTAGATTTTCGATGTTTTGATCTTTTTAGGGATTTTGATGTTTTCTAGATGTTTTGGATTTTTCCTTTACAATTTTCTGAATGTTTTTTGATTTTAGTTGTACAGGATTTTGGATGTTTTGGATTTTTTATAAGATTTTATGAATTTTTTTTATGTTTTCAATAAGATTTCCAATGACCTTAAGATATACAAGGACCCAATATGATCCATAATGAAATTCCCCCAACGTGAAAAGTTAGACTACTTTGATATAGGCAGGACAAACTAACCTTTGAAATATGCCAAGTAGTGCTAAAGAGATATGATACTTCCAATCATCATGCTATGATAAGGATGTGGATGTGTGATGGATGAATGGAAATGTAAAGAATGATGGGGTCAAAGAGCCAAAGAATAGATAAAGGTGCTTTATTTATGTGAGGCACCTATTTTCCAGGTTTTCACCAAGGTACTTTCCCAAAGTGCCACCGAGGTGGTTTTCACTAGAGGACGATTTTTTTACCTTTTCAATCCTTTTTCTTATTTTTTGGATTTTGATCATTTTTTTATTTTTTTATATTTTTTGGTCTATACCCTTCAAGACTAAGCATAAAACTTTTTGAGATGCAAGTTGTTAGTTGGCTCCTGCAAGGGTTCACCTTCAGGTGTTGATAGTTGATATGCTCCTAATCCATAGTTTGTTGTGATGACGAAGGGACCCAACCAATTAGGCTCAAATTTTTCTTTTATGTCTTGATCTGGTAGATTCTTTTGATTCTGCTTTAGGGCAAGATCCCCTACCTGGAAGGATCGACATTTTATTCTCTTGTTATAGCTTTGTTTTAGTCGGTTTTGATATACTTGTAAGTGATTAAGGGTACCAAGATGATGCTCATCTAGGAATTCTAGCTCATTCAGCCAAGATATTATGTATTCTTCATCGATGATTATATTTTGTAGTGACACTTGAAATGATGGGAGCTCAACCTCAATAAGCAAGATAGATTTTGACCCATAGACCAAGGAGAAAGGGATTACACCGGTTGGTGTGCGGATACTAGTTCGGTAGGCCCAGAGAGAGGGATTTAGCTATAGATGCTAGTCACGTCCAACTTCGTTGACTGTTTTCTTCAAGATTTTTAGGATGGTTTTATTTGTAGCCTCTGCTTGGCCATTGCCTTGGGGATAATATGGGGTAGAGAATCGATGTTGGATGTTGAATTTTTGGCACATTTATTTCACATCCTGATTCTTAAAGGGTGTCCCATTATTTGAGATGAGGGTTTGTGGGACACCAAAATGATAGATGAGGTAATTTAGGATAAACTTAGCAATCTGCTTCCCTGTTATGTAGGTCATAGGAATGGCTTCTACCCACTTAGTGAAGTACTCAGTGGTAGTTATGATAAACTTGTGGCCATTAGATGAGGTTGGGGTGATTTTTCCAATGAGATCAAGTCCTCATTGTGAAAAAGGCCAAGGTGTGATTATGGGTTGCAATTCCTAAGTTGGTGCATGAATTAGATCTCCATGTTGTTGACATTAGACATACTTCTGCATATAATGATGAGCTTCATTATCCATGGTTGGCCAATAGTACCCAGTCCTCAACAGTTTCTTAGCTAATTTCATACCACTAGAATGGGAACCACATATGCCAATGTGTATTTATGTTAAGTTAAGGCTTCCTCTTGGTTAAGACATCACAGTAATGTTCCTTCGATGCTTCAACTGTAAAGGGTATCACCTAGGATCATAAATTAGGATGCCTTTTTGACAAAGTTCTTTTTAAAGTTCGAGGTGATATCAGATGGGAGGGTTCCTTTGCTTAGGTAGGTAAAGATTTCATGATACCAAGGGGATAAAAGACCAACAATGACACATGTGAATTCAAATTCAGGGATTTTGAAATTTGGCACGAGAAGTTGGTCTACCAAGAATTCACATTAGAGGACGTTGTTCGACATGTCTAATAGTGATCTGATGGTTGCCATGGAATCTACTGCTCTATTGTTCATGCGAGAAATCTGCTCAAAATTTATGTCTATAAAGATATCTTTGAGATTCTCTACCATCTTTAGTTTGATAATTCTTATTGACTTGGTTAATGACCAGTTGTGAGTCTTCATAGACTTTCATTTCTTGAATCTTCCACTGAACTATTATCCTTAAACCTATGATTAGGGCTTCATACTCAAAAATGTTATTAGTGCATGGAAATGATAGCATGTATGACTTTGGAATGCAATCACCTTGAGGGGTGATGAAAATAATACTTGCTCCAAATCCATGTTGGGTGAATGATCCATCAAAGTACATCTTCCATTGATCTGTGAGGTTGAGAAGGAATACTGATTCATCGGGAAACTCAAATACCAAAGTATTTTTTGTATAAATGGTTGCTTCTTCTATTTGGTATGCAATCACTTGTCCTTTGATTGTCATACACTCTACATACTCTATGTAAAATTTAGTTAAGATCATTAGCCATTTGGTCATTCACCCTATGAGAGTTGCCTTAGATAACAAGTATTTTAAAGGGTCTATTTTTGCAATGATCTTGATTTGATGTGACAACATGTAATGTCTGAACTTCTGTGAAGCAAAAACTACTGACGAGCATGTTTTCTCAATGGGTGAGTAGTTAATTTCATATCCCACCTAGGTCCTACTGATATAGTAGATAGCTCTTTCATTTTCCTTGTCATCATGTTGTGCTAAAAGAGCTCCTAGTGTTGTTGATGTTGTTGAGATATATAAGATCAATGGCTTGTTTGGTATCGGTGACATGAGCGCTAGAGGTGTTAGTAGATAATCTTTGATCTATTGGAAAGCTTTATCACACTTGTCCCATTTTTAATTTATCCCTTTATGGAGGAGATGTGAAAAGGGATGGATCTTATCTGATAACTATGTTATGAACCTTCTGATGGACTGCAATCTTCCTTGTAATCCTCTCATATGTTTTAATTTTTGCGGTGGTTCCATGTCAAGGATTGCTTTTACCTTTGTTGGATTAATTTATATCCCTCTTTGTGAGGCAATGAAGCTAAGAAGTTTCCCTGATGTCACTCCAAAGACATAATTTTTTGGATTTAGTCATACCTTGTATTCTTCAAGCCTATCAAAGATGGGTATGTCCTAAGACTGGTATGTGCTCACTTCTTTTTCTTGATTTTTCCAAAATATCGTCCACATAATCTTCAAATATTTTTTGGATCATGTCATGGAAGATGAGGGTCATTTCTCTTTGATAGGTTGCTCCTGCATTCTTTAACCCGAATGGTATCACATTCTAGCAATATGTTCCCCATGGACAAGTGAATACAATTTTATGTTGATCCTCCTTGGCAATTATGATATGATTGTAGCCTAACAATCCATCCATGAGTGATAGTATTTCATTCCTTGTTGTTAAGTCTACAATGAGGTCAATGTTAGGAAGAGGAAAATCATCCTTTGGGCATGCTTTGTTTAAGTCTCTGAAATCAGTGCAGATTCTAATGCCCCTAGTGGGTTTTGAGACTAGTACCAGGTTTGAAACACACTCAGGATAATTTATTGGTCAACCCGATAGCCATAAGTTTTTGTAACTCTAGTTTCACCAATAGTGTTATTTGAGGGTGCATCTTTCTTAACTTTTTCTTGACTGGCTTGGCTTCGGGATATATCGCTAAATGATGCACAACCACTTCAGGATCAATTCTAGGATTATTTGTGTATGACCATGCAAATTTATCTCTTTGTTCTTTTAAGAATGCTACTAGGTTCCTTTGTTCTTTGTCCAACAAAGATTCGGCATAGAAAGTGATCTAGGGTGCTTCTTTTGTTCCTAGATTGACCGGGGTAGCCTTTTTTGCTAGCATTGCTAACTTTTTGGGATGCATTGCACTAAGATGGAGATTGAACCCTTCATCCTTGGGTACCTCAGAGAGGTTTTCACCCTCGGATACACCTTTCTTTTTGGTGTTTTAGGATTAGAGAGTGCCACAGTGTGGTTTTCACTCAAGGATCTACATGTTAGTTGTACTTCATCAATTTCGTGATTGAAGGATTCAATCGTCTCTCCATAGTATGCCCCTGTGTCTAGCTCTATGTCGAAACTTGCTTTGTGATCTGCCCATGAGATATTATCATGAAGTCCCATGAATTCTGAGATTGCTTCATCATTTTCAAATAAATCAAGAATTGGTGGTCCTTGTTGGTCCATGTCAATAAGTTGTGGGTATACCAAGCATAGTTCAGTGGGATGATTGATTTGATCAAAGGATGTAATGGATATCATGAATAGGGACTTATTATCAAATAGGTCACCCATATCAAGGGGGAAGTCATCTAAGGCTGTGTCACATGGTATAGGTAACCAAGAGGAAGCCTCAGCTAGTTTAATAGAAGTACCTTTGCTAATAAGTGTAACCTTGCTAGTAGTACAACCTAAACCAAGATTCTTTAATCATTTCTCAGGAATGATAGGTTCTAGCAAGCCATTGTCATTTTGTCCCAGTTTCTCATTCTTGTTATAACTCATTCCCTTCATGAGCTTCAAGCCTTTATTATCATCCTCCATAGGAAGAACAATGATAGATTGTTCATCCTGATAGAGGAGTTTGGAAATATCCTCCTCGTTGCCATCTTCTTGATTCAAATCCCCCCATTTGGTGAAGGTAGTTGCTGCCATCTTGATTATTTCAGGCTCTTTGGTGCTAGATGTAGGTTTCTCATGAGCTTGGGGAGAAAGAGGTAATTCTCCTAAGACAAAGGTATCCTTCAGGAGTTTATAATTTCCACAACCATCATCTTGGATTACTGCTTTAATGTCAGGGATGTTCTACACGATGGGTGTATTTTTTGCTAAGGTAGATGCAAGAGATGATAGATCAACAAATGAGGTAGATGTGGATGTAGGCCCTTCATCATTCTTTGGTACTTGGGGGATCTTATATAACCTTGCCTCAAGATTCTTGTAGTAGTAAATGTTAGAGTAAAGTAATTAATTAACTATACTCTCCTCTTAAGATTTCGCCTTGCACACATATTAGTCATTTAATAATTAATATTAATTATTAAATGCACTCACCTTTAGGATTAGGTTTTCCTTTTAGGTTTTGATCTCCTTTTATAAGGATTGATCTCTTGTATTTCTTTAATGCTCTATTCATTTTTCTGGAATACATCTTGCACATTGTGAGAGCCAAACCCTTGTCTTGATCTCTCTCTTTCTCTGTGACAAGTCTTTTGCATGCAGGTATTGATCAGGTTCTGTGGATTTGCATTTCTCAAATCCTACATGGTATCAGAGCCAGATCTACTGCAGCTTGTTCAATTTTTGAAAGAATTAGAGATATTTTTTTTGGTTGCATCAGATCTGTGTTTGTTTTCTAGTTTTTATTTGGAATAGGGGGTGTATTTTTTTGGTGTACTTTGAGCTCAAACGGACCTCACCGTTGAGCTCGCAGCATCCAAAAATCCCTATTTTGATATAAAATTCATCAAATTTAGCTTCACGGCGTTAGATCTACGAGGGTTTGATGTTTTTTGAGGGTTCCTGATCCAGAGCGTACCTGAAATTTTGGAGTGATTTCAGCCCAAATGGACCTCACCATCGCATTCAGAGTGCCCAAAAACCCCTAAATCGACTGTCAAATCATCAAAATCAGACATAGTGACTCCGGGAGGAAATTTTTTTAATTTCTGGGTCGTACGGCCTGGTATGGCACGCAATCCGAAAAAAATAATTTAAAAATCACAGAGTTATGGGCGCCGCCATCAGTTAACCACTAATGGTTAACAGCTAGCGGTTAATGCTAGCGGTTAATGCTAACCACTAGGTTTAACCCTCAAACTTTTTTGGAGCAGTTTTGGTATTTTGGCCATAAGTTTTGCATACGAACTTGGTTTTTCGAAAACAAAATATCGTCGGAAAGCTGGTTCTGAGCCCATTCTGATGGTGTAGGAATTTCTTCAAAAATATTTAGTTTGCATGCATTTTTTCGCAGTCAAAGTCAGATGATCTTTTTGCACTCCGAGAGGCATAACTTGCTCAATTTTGCTCCGTTTTTCGAAAGCGAATAGGCGTCGGAAAGGTGGTTTTGTGCTCTTTCCAGATATGTAGTTTATTTTACCAGAAAATTCTTTAGGTACACAAAGATTTGTCTCATACATATACTGCTTTCTATTATTTTTTGGCTTTTAGTTTGTACTGGGGATTGGTTTTTTGCATTGTGGGGGGGTGTTTTTTCTTGTTTTCTGTCATTTACATCAGAAAACCAAAATCTATAAGCACCAAAACAAAACAAAAACCCCTTCTGCATCTTCTGTCTAGTTCTGAAAGACCACTAAATAATAATAAAAAAATTCAGAGCAGTTGAGGCACAGTTCACAGCATGGCCGAAAATACTTCTAGTGTTGAACTTCTCACACCTCATAACTATCATACCTGGAAGACATTTATGACACGTCTTCTCAGATCAAAGGGGTTGTGGTCCTATTTAGATACAGTTCAGCCAATTTTGACAAGGCCATTTGAGATTATGCAGCATAGAAATAAGATGGATGAGGCTATGGGTTTGATTTCCTTACATGTTTCAGATAGCTTGTTGTTTCATCTTGATGCATGTAACAGTCCTCTTGAAATGTGGACCAAGTTCAATGATTTATTTGGTACCATCAATCAGTTCTGTGCACTACAGATTGAGGCAAAGTTGACTTCACTTGTACCTGATTCTTTTCCCTCCATTGAGGACTTTCTGATGAAATTCAAACAACAAAGATCTCTTCTACAGGGTTGTGGTAAGGTTAAGACTGATACAGAGTGTATTTACCTGATTTTTTCAAAGCTTCATGGGAACTTTCAGATATTCTCATTTACCTTCCATTCCACTATGGATGCCTTGGGTGCACATTTTACCATGCCTTCTTTTGAGGTGTTTTGTGATCGTTTGACATGAGAGCAGGCTAAAATATCATAGTTGGATGCTCTCACAGGATCACCGCACCAAGCATTGGTAGCACAGTCATCTCAGGGAAAGCAGAAGCAGAAACAGAAATAGAAACCACAAACCACAGAGCATTGGAAGGATTCTAGTTCATAGAAGACTTTTGATTCACCTTCTCCTAAGGGGGAATCATTAAAGAAAGATAGACCTAAGGGTGCCTATTGCACTAAGCTAGGACATGATGAGTCCAAGTGTTATGAGAAGAAGATAGATGGATATGCAAAACAGGTTTCAGATTTGATAGCTCTTCTTGAGAAGAACCATATTCATCACTCTTCTTCATCTACTTCAGGCGGGTCTTCTTCTTCACCATCATTCCAGATAGATGGACAGGCCCCACATAAGGGTCATGCATTATGTGCAACCACCAGTTCACATTCATCTAGATGGCTACTGGATTCAGGTGCTTCACACCATATGGCATCTTCTCAGGACATGTTCTCATCTTTCGAGGCTGCGTCCTCACCACACATATTGATGGGTAATAACACTTATATGAGTGTATGTGGGAAAGGTTCTATCGATATTGATGATGGTACATTCAATGATGTACTATGTGTTCCATCTTTGTCCACTAACCTTCTCTCCATCTATCAGATTGCTCATAGTGGGATAGGGAAGACAGTTGAGTTCACACCTGATTCAGTGCACATCAGAGACATTCAGACTGGCAACATTGTTGCAACAGGGATAGTTGATCATTCTTCCCAATTGTATGCATTCACACACTTTGGTCCACCATCTCCCTCTCTTTCTACAAGAGAGCATGCAGTATCTAAGGAGAAGTTCGGTCACTTGAACTTATGTGTTCTTCCATCTGTTCATGAGACTAGTGTTGAGACTTCTACACCTCTTCCTCTTGTTGAGATCACATTTGTTCAGCAGGATACCTCTTCAGTTGTGACTGACATTGTTGCTCCACTCATCGAGCCATCAACTGCAATTGTTGAGGCCATATCTGAGGATATTCCTTTCCTCACAGATGACAGATTCAGCACACCTGTTATCCCTTCTTCATTGGAGATTCCATTTCAGGATCATCTTGAGTTGTTTGATTCACCATTTTGTTATTCATACACTCATGTTGTTGTTTCGTTCTTCAGTGCGCATCATCCAGGACTTCCATTTTCACCTCAAATCCAGGGATTTCCTCTTCTTCGACTGTTGGATCTGTTTCTTCCTCCGAGGCGACACATCGGTTTGATCATTGGCACAAGGGTTCTCTCATTCTGGGGAGGCTTTGGAGTCTCCACTCTCTCTCTGATTGTATATCTGTATATGTTCTTGAGAGAGTCTCTTGAGACATTCCATTTGTACTTTCTTTTTGCATCTCTTTTTGGAGAGGAGTTTTTTCCCACTGGTTTTTCTCCTTTTCTCCGTTTCATAGAGATTTCCTTGTACTTGGGTACCTGATCAGGCCTAGTTGTCAGGACCCTTGTTTGCTTTCATGCATTGTAGTTACTTTTGCTTTCTTGCACTAGTTTGTAGTTGCACTCTTGCTCATCTTAAGGGGGGGTGTTAGAGTAAAGTAATTAATTAACTTTACTCTCCTCTTAAGATTTCGCCTTGCACACATATTAGTCATTTAATAATTAATATTAATTATTAAATGCACTCACCTTTAGGATTAGGTTTTCCTTTTAGGTTTTGATCTCCTTTTATAATGATTGATCTCTTGTATTTCTTTAATGCTCTATTCATTTTTCTGGAATACATCTTGCACATTGTGAGAGCCAAACCCTTGTCTTGATCTCTCTCTTTCTCTGTGACAAGTCTTTTGCATGCAGGTATTGATCGGGTTTTGTGGATTTGCATTTCTCAAATCCTATAGTAAAAAGGCTTAGGATCTCCATAGATGGTAACCTCCCTACCTTCAAAAGTAAACTTGACACATTGATGGTAGGTTGAAGCAACAAATTTTAAGGCGTGGATCCATGGTCGGCCAAGTAGGATATTGTACGGAAGGTCAAGATCTAGCACTTGACAATTAGTTTCTACAATGATAGGTCCCACTTGAATGGGTAATGCAATGATGCCCTGTGATACCTACTCTTGGTCGTCATATGCCCTGATGGTGGTACTCTTTGTTTTCTCAATGGTATCTTCTAAGTAGCCCAGGTCTTTGATAAAATTAAGGGTACAAATATTCAAACTAGCACCTCCATCTACTAATATTCTTTTGACCTTATTTTTATGAATATAGACCTCGAGGTGTAAAGCTTGATTATGAGATGGTTGTGATGGTAGGTCTTGCTTAGAAAAGGTAAGAACATTATCGGTAATGTGCCCTACCATAGCTTTAAACTTATCCATATCAATATCTTCAGGGACAGATGAATCTGACAAGGCTTTCTCTAAGATTTATCTATGTGTGGGAGAGAGCTTTAATAGTTCTAATATCGATATACGTGTGGGGGTATTTTTAATCTAGTCTATGAGATTGTACTTGTTGGGATTTGACGTTGGAAAAGTGGGTTGTGCCCTAGACTGGGATGAGACTCCTTGAATAGTGACCTTTCCATGGCATGTGGTGACTCCACACTCGACACTAGGTCATTTGATGGTGATGATTGTAATGACGCTATCACAAGATGTGACCACATTTGAATAGATATGCAACTCATTTTTGTAATCCTTAGCTTTTTCGTTGTTGTTCCCTTTGTTATGATCTGGCATAGGATTCTTGTATATCTTGAGATCCTGGATAATGTTCTTGAGTATCATGCAATTTGTGGTTTTGTGTCCTTTGATTTTATGAAAGTCACAAAGGTCATTTTCATTGTACCAAGATTGTTTCTCTTGCAGTTCTGGGTAATTTTCAAATTTGGGAAATGTTATCAAATTTGATTCTACCAACTTTTTCATGATGGTTTCAATGGGCTCAAATAACTGTGTATACTTGTGATTGGGATAGTTGTTCTTGTTGGAAGTTCGTTGTTCTTGCATCTCAGTGTTGTTGATTTGATTGTTCTGAGGGGATATTGTTTGTTACACAATTGGTTGTATTTTAGCAACTTGATTGTTGTTGGGTCTAGGTTCACTTAGGACCACCTTAGCATCCACCACACCATCATTTGTCACATTTTTTTTTTAACCCAGACACGACATTTATCATTTGAACTAGTTGATGGGCGGTTGTAAGCTTGATTATTCCCTTGTGAGATTAGAGATTGTTCAATGTTAAGGGCTCAAGGAACAAGCTCATCATAAGATGCGATGCACTACATTTTCAATTGAAATGAGAGATCGGGATCTAGATTGGATATGATGATTCCCACTTGTTGTTCATTGGGAAGAGTCCACTTACTCTTACTAACTTTGTGTCTCCATCATTGCAAGAAATTGGTGAAAGATTATCCTTTGGTTTGTTTGAGAGTAGATAAATTTTCTAGACTAACGTCCCTGTCTAGATTAAAGGACAAGTGGTCGATGAATTGATCAGTGATTTCTTGAAAAGTTTTAATGCCAAGAGATAGATGAGATAACCAATCCATAGCGAGACATGTTAAGCTTTGAGGGAAGAGACACATTAGATATGAGTCATTATAGGCTACCTCCATACACATGATGTTGAATTCTTTGAAATGGTCTATAGGACTTCCTCTCCCTTTGTATTTATCAAATTTAGGGATCTCAAATCTAGGAGGGAATGGTACCATTGCAATGTTGCAGTCAAAGGGGTAAGGACATAGGTTCTATGTATGGGGATTCTTTGGCCCATCTGAAAGTCTTACATTTCTTGGGATAGTGCCCTAAGTTGTGAAGCTAGATCATCTTGTGAATTTGGTGGAGGAACATATGATGGGATGAGGGATGAATTGCTTATGGGATTTTGATATGACAGTGTGTTGTAGGGTGTGTATGGTGGAGTGAGATTATGTGAAGGTGATTGGGGTGTTGATGTGTATGTTCCTAATGTGTTTGGATTGACAATGTTCTATTGGGGGTTATAGTAGTAACTTTGTTGTTGTTGTTGTTGATATGGGGCATACCATTGAGCTAGTAAGGCTTGTTGTTGTTGTGCCACAATGGCTTGTTGTTATTGTTATGTTGTGATGGCTTGCTATTGGTCCTGATGTTTTTGTTGTGTCATGATGGCTTGTTGTTGGGCCTGATGTTGTTGTGCCATGATGACTTGTTGTTGGGCCTGATTTTGTTTTTTTGTTACTAAGGATGCTTGATAGGATTGTTGTTGTTGTTGTTGTTGTTGTTGTTGTTGTTGTGTGGCTAAGGTTGCTTGTCATTTTTTTTATTGTTGTTGTGTGGCTAAGGTTTTTTTTTGTTGTTGTTGTTGTTGGATGGCTTGTTGATAATGCTGTGCTTTTTGTAAGGCTGAGGTATGATTTTTCAATATAGGACCAGTTGATTGTTGTGATATCTACGATATATTGTGGGTGTTGATGTTTTGGATGGGTCTTGAGTGCATGATAAGAGGTTGAGAGTTTCATTGGTTCAAAATTCTTTGTAAAATGGTGGATTGAGATGGAGGAATGTAATTTTGAGATCCCATTTGATTTTGCATGGTGAGGGGGATTGTGGGGAAGGATGTGGATGTTGGTGTTAGATTTTACAATGGTGCCAACATACTAGGACCTTGAGTCCATTGATTGAAAATATTCCATTGACTGATGTTTAGGGGATTTCCTTGTGCTTGAGACGTGATCAAGTTACTTCCTTGATTTATAGGGTTCATACCCAGGGTGTTGGTTTGATTTGGATCAATCATAGATGAATGGGATGTGTCTTGTGATGACAATGGTATAGATGAACCATGGAAGGATTGGGTAAAGATTTCCCTATTTTCATTGAAGGTTGACTCTACGATACCGTATGGACATGCCCTTGCATTATACCTTGAGATACTTCGTCTATACTATTTTGTGTGATGATGGGCATACTTGTGGTACTCATGGATGTAGATGAAGATGGATGTCCTCTATAGGTGGAGGTTTTGGTGGAGTAATGAAGGTCGAGAGGTTTATGTAATTGTTTTGAATTTTTGAGGATGGGAGGAGCACCAAAAGGTAGGTGTCCAAGTGGTTGTTGGAGTTGGAGGATTGGTATCAAGAGTACCCACAAGTGTACTATTGTCAAATGGAAGAGTTAGACCAAAGTCCTTAGAAAGGCTAACCACAAGACTAGGAGTAGGTGCTTTATTTATCCTTGATAGTGGAGCGATGAAGCCTTGTACTAAATTTTGTGCCATAAATGATGGAGAAATAGGAGCTATGTTTTCAAATGCTTCATGCTCCATGATTTCCTCCTCAGTTAGCTCAAAGGGGTTGTTTGTGACATCTTCAATCTCATATGGTCCTGTCGGAGATGATGGTTGTTGAGAAGGTATGACTTGGCTTCTTGGGTCAAATTCTAGAGGATTTGGATCACTTGAGGTAAATGTTACTTTGGTTTTCTCCATAATTCTCTTATATTGTGATCTCGTTACCATAAATTTTGGGTCACTAATGGGAGAGTTGTTTTGAGATTTATAATGTTTGAACTCTCTAGTTGACTCAAATCTAGGTAAGAGGGATGCTCTAAGTATTTTTGGAGCAATGATGATAATGGGGAATGAAAAGATGGGTGATATGGAAAGTGATCTTTGCAATCATTTTGGGACAACACTTTTGACTTTGAGTTTTATGTTTTGATGTTGGTATGATGATGAACTTGAGAATCTTTAAGGTAGACTTGTGACCTTCAATATAAACTAGTTCAAGGATGATAGCTAACTTAACTAGATGCATGGAAAAGGATACATTTCACATACAACTTTGCCAAGTTAGGGGTTGGTTTGATTTAATGCTTAAGTCAAAAGATGTTGGTGTGTTCAAAAGTTTTGCAAAGACAGGTGAGGTGAAACATGAAATTTGGATGAAGGGATGGATGAAATTTTTGACCCAATGTTTGACCTAGAATGACCCTATGTTTTCTAAGACCATAGTAGTGAAAATGATGCCCGACCTCTAGAAAATGTTCAAAACCTAAAGACTCAATGTTGACTTAGATGAGAGGATAAATGGGGATTTTTAAACCTATTCTTCTTCTCCTAGCTTGAGCATAGTAGTTTCTTAACAAATGGAAATGATTATGGTAAAGAATCACAACCCACTTCCTACCAAACTTTGAGTTACAATATCTATGTTTGAAATGA
The DNA here is from genome assembly GCA_007115665.2 of Sequoiadendron giganteum. Taxonomy (NCBI): domain Eukaryota; kingdom Viridiplantae; phylum Streptophyta; class Pinopsida; order Cupressales; family Cupressaceae; genus Sequoiadendron; species Sequoiadendron giganteum. The sequence goes on along the minus strand of CM021107.1, from coordinate 125,114,673 downwards.
CGAGATGCAAGTTTCAATTTATGGACTTTGATTGTGTGATGGACCATTCAAAGAAGCTCGATATCGTGAAAGAGACCAAGGTTTTGACTCCAACATAATGCATATAATTCTGGACTATACCTTGAAGCGTATCTATAAAATTTTATTACCAACTTGTTTCTATTCTTGTGAATTGTTAAAAGGTGTTTCTTGAAAGCTTTTGGTTTAAGATGTCTGAGCTTAGAATGATGACCTATAGATCTTGTTTTGGGGATCTTGATTTTGTGTGAAATCATTAAAGAAGAAGAAGATAATTATTGCCATGTGGGAGGTGGTAATATGAGCCTTCTAGCCAAAATATTTGCTCTTCGTTCTTCTTTATCCAAAATAGTTGCAGCAATTCTCCACTAATTAGATGTTTCTTTAGTTTCAAAAGTGAAGCTTCTCAAACTACTGATAATATTTTTTTGTTGTCCCTCAATGTATTCAAATTTTGGTTGAATGATAGCACCTAGAAGGTCGGGTTGTAAAATAGGAGTGTCCGGTCTCCAAATGGTCATGCGGGGTTCAATTTGTGTCTAGTTTATCTTGCTTAAATGAATTTATTTTACAAACTCTCTTCTTGATTAAGTTTTCAAACTAAATGTTTATGTCAAAAATATCATAACTTTCACAATGTCCATTTCATGAAAATCATGAGATTAGAGCCACAATTTCCTATGTTATCTTTGGGGAATATGGATTGTGATTGAGTTAAGATATTTAGAAGTCGCTAAGAATAGAAACCCTTAGGACAAGCAGTAATATCAAAGCTAAATCAAGAGGCACCCATATTTACCAAAGTGTTTGAAATTTTGAAGATAGTGAATGTTTGTTTTTGGAACGTTTTGAAACCAAGCAATGTATCAAACTGACCCACAATCATATACAATACTAGGTTCGAAATGACTATACTTTGTTGAGTTCCCACTTGGATTTCTCCAAATACTAAACAATGTGAATAGTTAGAGATTTGGTGACACTAGCTCCCCCTTTCTTGGCACACACTTCTCCAGACCACCAAATCTCAAAAGCCTTAAAATCCAAAGATCAAAAGGATTTTTTAGTTTTCTACAATTGAATAGTAAGAATGTGGGATGGCTTCAGAACGACTGTTCTTGCACCAACAAGTATTAAGGAATTTTGGATTTCTAAACAAAGGTTCGTAATAAGGGCTTCCAGTTTAGGCCATGTAATCATAAAATCCTTGTGAGAGGTCTCCCAATGCTTAGAACAATGGATTTACACATCATCAAGACGTTGGGGGAGAGCTATCATGTACCACTTCCCATTGATCATAATTTTCATTGTAACCACACATTTATATCACAGTTTGGAAAAGCTTGGCTTTAGATCGTTATCGTTTGATTTGTTCCCTTGGGGTGAGTACTTTTTCCCACCAAGGTAGGCCCTCTAAAGATAAATAATAGCAAAGAAGTACATTTGTAGTTCAACCGCCTAGGTTGTGTAAAGCAATTAGGGGGGAGCACACACAATACCTTTCCTTCACACTCGCATGATTGTTCAATTTTAGCTCCAAATTGAAATGTGTAGGTAACTTTTTAGATAAATAATGTCACCAAAATGCTTTTGATTCTCAAGATCACTATGAAGTGTGAGAGAAGTGCATACGCATCCAAATGACACAACTTGCAAAGAATTTTACAAGATAAATCAAACACAAGTGTATTTTAATCCTCAAAGCAATGATGAGTTATTTTTATAGCACCAAAACCAAGTGTGAATTTGCTTGTTTAGTTTTAAGCCCAAAGTAGGATGATAATATGAAGGTTCAATTTTAATTCCACTTGAGGGTTCATTTTAAGACCAAATTGAAATCTAGTGAGGTCCTAAAACAGAAATTAAAAAGCATGAAAATTGGGTTATAATTGCCCCAAAGCATTTAAACGCTCTTTACAATTATAGAATTTAAGATAGAAGAGGCTTTCTTCATTTTACCTCCATGTCTTTCAACCTACAAAATCCTATTAGTCTAACAACCAAAACATAGTCAGACGCCCATTAGTAATCAGATAAATCAAGGAAATTAAAGCACGTGTTTGAAAAACAATCAAAAATTTTCTTACCAGAGTTGGGCATCATTGAACATGATAGCATCGTAATTTGAAGTTTGGGCGTCGCTCTGGTGAAAATACGCATTGCTCTATAGCAGAAACAGTGAGCACAATAGCAACGGTATTTGGCCTGATGTCACTGCTAGCAATAGCATCGCGATTTGAAATTTGAAAGTGTCGCTCCAGTGAAGACGAGCATTGCCATTTAAATTCTTCGATACCTCCAGATTAATTCGGCATTGGCAGAATTAAATCGACATTAGTGCATCAAATTGACATCGTTGTTTCAAATTGGGTTAGTGTCGCTATATGGTGATGCTCTATAGAAGGCATCATTGTTTGTAGTTTGGGAGTCACTGCAACCTACAAAACAACAAATAAACAGAATTTGAGATAGAAAATTGTTAAGTTAATGGTTTTCCCTCCTTCTAGCACTAGAATGTGAGACGAGGATAGTCAAGGTGGACCAATTACACTGGACTCATGATGAATCAAAGCATAAATTCACCAAACATACCCGCATCTACAAACAAGACCATTCAAAATGGAAATCTAAGTTAAGCATTTAATTGAAAATGAAAGCTACAAACTACAAAAAAATAGTTAAATTCCTAATCTAGCCCATCTTAAACTTATCCTGTTTTGGAATTAGTGTCATGTTGATGTGAAATGACGACCCTTTCCTAATCTCATGATTAGTGAGCTTGTTTCAGTCGATTCTATGGAAGAGAATCGATGAAACCATTGTGATTGATGTATGAAAACCTAGTTTATGCAAAAATGAACATGATGCAAGCTAAGTTACCATGATTTTATGCTAAAAATGATCTAATTATGCTATTGCTAAACTAATCTAGGCTAAGATTATATTAAAATATGAAAACCCTAATTCAGATAAACTAAGATGGATGCATGGAGGCCATTAATGGATGTTCTAAGCTATTATGCAATTGAAATGAACTAAAATAAGCTAAAAGTGAGAAAAATATAAGTGTGGATGTAAGTTAATTCAACAACATAAGTTTGCAATTGAAAGATGGATCCATTTGTCTCCAAATAGTGACTTATTTATAGGAGAGCAAATGAGAAATGGAGGGTTGAGATCGAAAATCTTAATCAACGATTTAGGATGAATTGAAGGAGAGGCATGGATCATGGATTCTTATCAATGGATGAGAATGCATGATGGGATTTAATCAAGGGTTTACATTTTCTTAAAACAAACACACTTTTGACCTGCACACACAAGTCAAAGGTGACTTGTTCAAAAGGCTGAAAGATAACTTGTAACTCAAGATACAAGGTAACTTGCATTTGAAGCCAAGTAAATATCCCTTTTTAAAATGATGAAGGAATAAGAATATTCTTTTGGAATATTCCCATGGGTGAGGAAAAAGGCATTTTACAAATTCAAACAAAGTTTTAATTGTGCAAAAAGGGGATAAGGAATATTCCATGGGAATATTCCCTTTGATTAGAAGAAAGTTAGTTTAATTGCTAATTAAACAAGATTTAATTTATGCAATTTAGGGGATTAGAAGAATTAAAGTGACGTTTACTAAATTAGATGATTTAATAAATGGGCAAAGGGTGAGATGACATTTAATTAAATAAGTTGGGGTTATTTAATAAAATTAGAAGACTTGGGGGATTAAATTAAATATTCTGATTTATTTAATTTAATTAGATGGAATGTTAGTGCGAAAAGATATGAATTAACCTGATTAAATTTAATCAGTCCAACAAATGAAAATGATGCATTTAATTAGTTAGCTAGGCTAATTAAATCAATTAAGTGAAAAGAGGATTTATTTTAGAGGAAATGATGTTAATAAACTTGTTTTAAGTGTATGATATCAACTAGGACATTTTTCAATGTCTACAAGTTAATCTCATTCTTAGTTTACCCTAATCCCAGGATAATACTATCAATCAAAGATCGGTCTAATCATGTAGGTTATTCTCATCCTATGTCCTTAAAACAAAGATCAAATAATCAACCCAATTGAGTAGGTTATTCTCAACCTGGGGTTTCAACCAATAATGAAGTAAAACAACAATCAAGTGATCATTCAAGCATAGACTAACAATATGGTTCACATGTTGCATCCTATCAATGATAACACATCTTTCAAACCATCACTATTGTTGTGTTGCTAGCCTTATTATTTCCAAATTTTTCCTTGTTATAAGCCAACAAATCTGAGTCATCTCAAGACTTTGTTATGTTCTACATTTCACATTTTACTCTTCATACGTATAGTATAGACTATCTATGTAAAGTCTAAATAGAAACACATCATATAAAATCCCATATAGGGTATATAAAAGCATCAACCTAATAGATAGGTTCCATCAAAGCAAGTAATATCCAAGAACATTCAAGCATCACAAAAACATTCTAAAGTCAAACAAAGCATAAGGGAGTAAGATACAGCATGCGTATAAGTATAAGATCCAATTGATCTAGTTGGTTTCCAATCCTAGCCTCCACAAAATAGCTTGCATTTTGGCATCAAAACACTTCTATTATTCCCAAATTTCCTCAAAAATTCTCTCACTAAATCTCTTGCAAATTCACTCTTTAACTCTCCCTCACAAAACTCAAAAATGCAGAGTAACTCTTAGAAAGTAATAGCAGAGTGCATATATATGTCCCTTTGAGGTGAAGAATTCCTTTATATATACACAAGAATCAACATCTACAGGCCAGAAACAAGGTAGATGAATTGACACTTCTCAGCTTATATGATTCGAATCAGCATGGTAAACAAAAGGTGGTAGATTTTAAACTTAATACTTAGCAAAATAGAACAAAAAGTCACTTCATTCAAAGACAACAAGAATGCATTTCAGATATGCAAGGTAAATAATCAAACAAGTTGACTCTTTTCATGCAAGCTTCTACTTGACTTATTCTCCAATTTACTTTGGTTGAATGTAGTTATTCATAATTTGGTGCCATATATACTTCTTACGTGCTTTTGGTGTCTACAGATTTATGACCAAGTCAAAGCTTTTAAATGCATTTCATATATCTTCCAATACTCTTTCCTGAGTCTTATATCTTTTCCCGTGTGCCCTCCATTATATTACATTTCATTTGCAAGCATGGTAACTCATAATAAATGTCTTGCAACCATTTCCGCATGCTACTCATAGCGTTGCCCATGCTTCACACTCAACACTTTACTATTTAATTTGTATTTTAAATATTATACCATTCCACATATGGCGTAATGTGTGCAGTAAATTACTATCGTTTTACTGACTTTCATGCACAATCCCAAGTATATTATCTTATGCTCGATCAAAGGCTATGCAAGTTATCTTTTGTTTAAGACAGTTACCTCTTATGTTTGCACAATATATACATATATTCTTTATTCATTATGTGTAATATGCACCTATCAATAATGAATGTGCTCCCTTTTAAAATTGTGTGTTATCCCTTCTATTGCTATGCTTTATACTCCATGTATATCATGTGTTTTATATCTCTTATATTATATGTTATGTTTTAACATATAACTAGCACTGTAAACATTATATTATAATAATATATATATATATATACATATATATTGTCTCATGCTAATATATATCTATATATATTTATCAACTTACAATTCCATAGAATACGTCATTCGATATTCAAATGCATATACACATATTATCATTTTTTGTAAACAATATCACATGTGTATATATGTACAGATATTCACATATATTTATATTATTGTACCTATATGGACGCATCTATTTTTGTCAATACATACACACATATTAATATATATATATATATATATATATATATATATATATATATATATATATATATATATATATATATATATATATATATATATATCTATATGTGTTATCATATATTTACATATATCATTGTCTTGATAATTAAACTCATATATATATGTAACTATATCGATTGATATATATACATGAAGTGTATATATTTTTATAACTCATCGATTAATTATACACATAAAGAAGAACTCACATAAGGCAAGAGACTTATACAAATCACGATCAATCAAGAAACCAAAGAATAAAACCGAAGTCATTCAATTCAAGAAAACAACCTATCTCAATCAAGGTTGACTACACAATTATTCAAATAAGTCAAGACTATGACCCAAAGGCACTTACTTGATTTATGGACTAACCCAACTTAAGTAGACCAAATTGGAATGTGAGCGTGTGTGATAGCTTAGTATTGGCTTATTAAGGGTTACCAGACCAAATCCTTCTCCTAACTGATACTTCGCCTCCCTTTTGAAGGTGTCAACCTGTACCTACATCCAACTTGGCACATTTGCAATGGTAGTTAAACATTCACATGAAATCCACTTGCATCATAAAACATTAGAATATTCATATTGCAATTCATATTCTTTAAATATACTACATAAATATAAACATATTTACTCCTGTAGATAGGGAAAAATCTAAAATCTGAAATCTTATTAGATTAAGATTCAGATTTTCACCATCCTCAATGCAGTTACCTGTAAAACATACACATGCAAGATAAATAATCTTATCTAAACAAACATGCATGTCACCAAGGATTCACTCCATTGTTATTCTCAATCTCGCATAAGAATGGATGATTTCGAAGAATTTGACTATTGACGGAATGTTGATTGCTCAATGTTGCAGTATGACGATATGATGAGGATGACGGAAGAAGAATGTATGATGATGAAAATATTGCAGAATGAATTTGACAGAGTGAGGGTACTAGAAGAATCGATCCTCAATGGCTTGTGAGAGGCCGTATTTATAGAATTTTGATGTGAACAGAGAAGAAGATTTGATAAGATTTGATTTTTGACAAAAGAGGAAATACAACGAGATGGGATAAGATTCTAATAAAATAGAAAGATTTTGATTTTCTCTTTTTAAAGGAAATAAATCCTGAAAAAGACGAGAAGGATAAGTGATGAATTATCTAATTAAATTAATTAATTAGATACACATGAGTTCTGATTTTAGAAAGAAAGCGAGACGATATTTTAAGATTTTATTAATTAAATAAATATTTAATTTATTTAATTAATGTTGGATTTATGATTTCATTAATTAAATAATATAAATTATTTAATTAATATTAGAAGAATGGAGGGATTAATGAAAGGAAATGATTTAATTAATTAAATAATATAAATTATTTAATTAACATTAGAAGAATGGATGGATTATGAATGAAAATGATTTAATTAATTAAATAATATAAATTATTTAATTAACATTAGAAGAATGGATGGATTATGAATGAAAATGATTACATTAATTAATTAAATAATATAAACTATTTAATTGACATTGGAAGAATGAAGGGATTATGTGTGAAATTAGTCAAATAAATAAGATTTATTTAACTAATTAGATGATGACATGGGTACCTAGGGCAAAACATGCTACAAGATGTCTAAATGATGTAATGTCATGACAAAGTATCATAAGAGGACACTTTTGGGTGTCTACATTTGCCCCTCTTTGAGATGATGTTCGAGATGATGAGATTTGTGTCGAGTAACATCATTTCAAAGAAGCTAAAGTATGGATAGAGGAAAATGGATGATGCTAGAAAGATAAGCTAATGATGATGATAAGATGGGGAAAAGGATAAGATGATGATGCCCCCTTGAGAGGATAAGCGAGTTGGAAGGACATGGGTATGCTCTCGAAATGGATGAAATGATAAAAGATGGATAAAGAGATGGATAATACGTTATGCTGCAAGAAAGTGAGCAATCATGGTGTTTGCTATAGCACTAGACGTTATGCACCAAGATATAAGGACCAAGGTGACAATATGTCTCGTGCCCCAGCATAATATAACCTTGTCTAAACATATGAGGAAGTAAAATTAGAGCATTAAAGTCCTAATGCACAAAAGGTATGATAAGACCTTAGATGCAAAGGATAGTGCAAAAAGCCATTCCAACATACACAAGATATGAATATTAGCTGGAATGATACGGATTTGATACAAATGCAGGATAAAATAATCACACACACACAAGCAAGCATTCACAAATGATTCAAAAACAAATAAGGTATTGCCCCCGTCAAGCTATAAACCGTTGATTAATTGATTGACTGATGATAATGATAGTGTTGTCATTGTGGGGAATGATATATCCCTAGATCAACACAAGAATGATTGATTGACCGATTGGCTGATTGGTTGATTTGGTTTACGACAAGATTAGGATCAAGACCATTCATGCAATTGGATAATTTGACAAGATTGATCGACTTGATTGGTATGGATTAATGATTGACTTGCATTTGGATTATTGCTTGGAATGATTGATGATTGATGAATGGATGAATGGATTTGATGAAGATGATTGATTGGTTGAAATTGGAAGAATGGATTGGATTTTCGTTGGCTATTTGATTTTTTTCTTTTTTCAAGAATTTTTCCATTTTTTTGTATTTTTGGAATGTTTTGACTTCTTCTTTTTTTTTATATATATATGTTTTGATTTTTTTGTAATTTTTTAAGACTTTTTTGATTTGCAGGGATTTTTTCAGGACATTTTAACGGGGGAATGCAAGGATAAGGCTAATGAATGGGATGATCAAGATCAACTAGATAAGATATGGACACAAATGCCTAAGTATTTTGCCCCTATTCCTCATCAAGACCAAGGAAGGGAAGAAATGATGTATTTAGATAGAATGATGGAATATGGATAAGGTGAAGGATATGGCATGGAAGATATGGATAGTGTATAGGATAAGATGTATGATGCTCAAGAAGATCCTTAACCTTGTCAAGATCAAAGGTGGAAAGGTAAAGGATGAACGTAAAGATGATAATGGATATGAATGACAGGATGGACAAAACTTGCCCCCAAGTGTAAAGTGCAAGAGGAATATGAAAGATAGGATGTGGATAGGGATACGGAGGAAGGACTCAAGTATCAAGTTTCATGGCTAATATCCATCAAATATGTGCCCTAATAAACCATGGAAATAGACTCATAAATGTTGGCATGAGGAAGAAGCTAAGGACTTAAGCAAAGGTTTGGATTAAAGGAGGGTAATGGGGGATGGATGTTGGCTCATGGATAGTAGGTTGGAAATATTGTTGATGGATATATGGAAAGGATGGCAAGATCATCATCGGCACACACCTTGAAGGGTGGTGAAGTAATGGAGGACAAATGGAGTTTGAAGGTGACAAGTTTTTAGATGGAGGAGTGGATGGGGATTTTGGGATATAAGGACCCAAAATGGATGGTGGTGATAAAGGATATTTAGAATTGGATGGAGTTTTTGGATAAGAAAGTTTGGATGCCAATTTTGATTTTATTGCTTCTACGAGACTTTTAGGAATCCACATAGCTTTTGACTTTGACTTTTGATTCATGGGCCTTTGTGGCCTTTGAGATTTTTCTTTTTTCTTTATGGGCCTTTGTGGCCTTTGAAATTTTTCTTTTTGCTTTATGGGCCTTTGTGGCCTTTGAAATTTTTCTTTTTGATTTGTGGGCCTTTGTGGCCTTTGAATTTTTTTTTTTTTGAATTTGGATCAGATTTTCTTTTATTTTCGTATGTCTCTTCAAGGAGACATGTTGATCCTTTAATGTATGTGGATTCTGATATGGAAGCTTTTGACATTTGGCACCCAAATTGCTTCCAAGAGCAATGGGATGGGTAGATAAAGATGAATGATATGAAGGTATTATGGATGGGTTGGTGTAGGTATGCTGGAAAATGTTCAAGGGTGTGTACCTTTGTTGATCTTGACCAGGGATATGTGGGATGTAGGGCCCCAATATGGATGGAAGGGTTGATGAACTAGGGTTTGGATGATAAGGATCAAGGATAGATGGAAGGTTTGATGGATATGTATTGTTTATGAAACAAGATGCGAGTCCATGTTGTGGAGGATATGATATGGATGAAAGGATAGGTGTTGGAAGTAAACCGGAGTGGATAAAGGTAGAGGAATCCATTTTATAGGTGTGGGGTTCATGGATAGCTTGAATAGGGGTGATAGACTCTTGTGGATGATTGTGATCATGACATGAAGATAAAGGGGTGCTTTGATCTTGACTTAAGGTAGGATCATGGGATGGGATGGATGGTATCATTTGATCTTGGTTATAAGATGGAAGGGGCTCATAACATGGAGATGAAGGGATGCTTTGATCTTGACTTAGAGAAAGGGGATCATTGCATGGAATAGAAGTTAGACTTTGATCTTGATTTAGAGAGGGATCATGAGATGGAAGGGTATCATGTGATGGAGTGGGTGTGACATCTTGGTCTTGATTGGGAGGGGTATCATGAGATGGAAGGGTATCATGTGATGGAGTGGGTGTGACATGTTGATCTTGATTGGGAGGCGTATCATTAGATGAGGTAAAAATTGGAAAAATTTATTCTCATGATGGACTAGGGTCATGCCATGGAGGTAGTATAATAGGATCATGATACGAGGTGGATATGCTTGGATCATCAAATGGGTTGGATATGGTAAGATTATGAGATGATATGGATTCATTAGATGAGGTGGAAGGGGATGACTCTTTAGTAGGCTCGACATGTTCTAGATGGTCAACAACATGGAGACATGATGTATGTTGACTTGGGATCAATGGGGGAGATTCTTGAATAGGATCAAGGGGGAGACTACATGATGGGGTTGTAAGAATTGGAATGGTGTTTGAAGACTCTTTGGTAGGTGGATGGGTGGATTCAGATAACACCATAGGTTTAGTTTTGAAATGTTTGAAGTTAGGGTGAGGATTTGATGGAGAATTGCAAGGCTCTTGATTTTGTTGCCAAGGTGGACTTGGGATCCTATGTTCTTGTTGTGATATGGGTAGATATGTTGATGTAGCATTGACATGATAGGTAGATGGGTTAGGTTGGAAGGATGATGAAGGTGACATATAGGATTGTGGCTAAATTTGTTGAGGTTGGAATGGAGTTTGGACTTGTTGTGCTTGTTTGATTTGACTAGTGGTCATGATGTATTGTGCTTGTGCTATGAGATGTTGTATTTGAGGTGATTGGTTTCTTTGAAGTTGAGATTGTTGGATGAGGCCTTGGATCCTATGTATAATTCGTTGGTCTAAGGGTTGTGGTTCTTGATAAAGTGATTGGAGGAGGTCTTGGAATTGGGGTACTAGGTCTTCCAATGTTGGCATGGTGTAAAATGATGTTAATTGGATTAAAGAGATGGGGATGATTAAGATATGATGTGGAATGACAAGATTGGATGATTTGGATGATGTGGCAAGTATTTATTGGAAGTTTTGACTTGGGCAATATCAAATGTACAAGATCTCACATGTAAATGCATGAACACACACACCAAACACAATGATAAGTTTGTCTTTCAAGATTAAATGTTATGATTAAACAAACACTCAAATACACAACAATAAGCCTAATGATAGTCAAGTGGGTATGGCCAATTAGGTTTTGAACTAGGATGCACAAGGTTGACTAGGGATGATTTGAAATCAAAATCCTGCCACACAGCTGGGAGAAAGGGGTAACCCACCCTTCACCTTCACTTCCCAAAGGTATAAAGTTCTTTGGGGCTTAGCCAAGAGTGACAAGATTTTCATTCTCAAACAAGCGTGTCTTTCGATTCACACTTCGACTAGGTCATCCCTAGGGGTGATGAAATCCCCTAGCAGGCCTCCTATGACGGGTTTGACAAAAGAAAACCAAGTGAGGTGTTTTTTATCACACATGCACTTGATTCACACTCGCAGTTGTTAATTTCCCTTAGAAATGAAATTTGTGGAAAACAGTTCAAACACTTGTTCTTTTTAAATCCCAAATCCAAAAATATGTGATGGAAGACACTTGTTCATTTTAACCCAACTTCAATGATGTGACAGCAAACAAGATGTTCTTTTTAATCCCAAAATCCAAGTGTGTGTTGACAAGCAATGATTAAGAGATAAAAGATGGAATGTGTGCCCCTGATTGTTTTCGCTTTCCAAATTTATGTTGTGATTGATCCCAATGCTTTTCGAGCTTCGTATAATACCCCTGAAAATCACCAAGACAAGAAGAAATACAAACTTGGAAGCCAATATGAGGTTAGGTCAAAAACTTGCAATTCGTTAAAAAAAAAATTAAAATTAAAAAAAATCTAAACTAAATTAAAAATTAGAAATCTAAACCACATTAAAAAGTTAAAAATCTAAATTAAATTATAAGTTAAAAATATAACTAAATTAAGAATTAGAAATCTAAACTAAGTTAAAAAATTAAAAAATCTCAATTGAATTAGAAGCTAAATCTAAAATTATCTCATCTAGATTAGAAAAATCTATTCTAAAATCTAAGCTAAAATTTAACTTAAAAATCTAAATCAAATTAAGAATCTAAATTAATTTAAAATAAATAAATAAATTAAAAAGCTAATTTCAAACCTAAGAATCTAAGAATCTAATTAAAAAATGTAAAATCTAATTTAAAATAAAACTAAAAGCTAATTTAAAATAAAACTAAAATCTAAAATTATTAGTAAATGGGAGTCTAAGGTTAAAATCTAAATGAAAAATGAAAATTTCTAATTCTAAATTAAAATTTGAGTTAAAATTTAATACTAAATTAAAAAAAATTAAATTACATGCCGGATGATGCCAAAGCCTACGGATAAATGAATAACGACGTGATCAAACCGGTATACCTTGATGCAGATCGGACGCAATGGAGAACCAGTGATAGACCTGCAGGGGTACGGTGATTTGACCAAGCAATATGCCCCAATAAATGCCGATGTGACCTCGGCTCAAACCTGCCGATGGATGACCGTACCAACGCGTGCTAGGTGAAATGACCGATGGAATGACAGGTACTGGACGCCAATGAATGGATCTCAGAAGATCAAGTATAGGTCTATAATGTTTAATCTTAAAGATGGAAGTAATTCAGACTTGCGAAGGAGAGTTCCTTTGAGGAGATTAAACCTGAGATGCATCCAATACCAAGATTCGAAACTACAAGAGAGCATTCACATAGTAACGGTGGCGGTGAAATGAAGGTTCGTAAAATGAATGAATGGCAGATGATGGAAAATATGGAAGGTATAGGAAGAACACAGGTCGTGAGGGAAGATAATGAATGTCATCTACCACTACAAAACCGACTGCACAAAGTGCCAAGACATCCCTTCGAAGCCGATGGATTATTGAAGATCGGCGAGCCTAGTCAAAGCAAGCTGGTTGGAGAATGTATGGCCATTGTTGACGAGGGGTGTTGGAGGAAAAACCGGTGAAGGTGTTGAGGAAGGTTTGGCCAAGCAGAGGCCGGGGCGGGAATTTAACAGTGTGTTAGGGCTCACATGCAAGCGGGCGAACGAAGGTGGCACAACTCACTACCACTAGTGGTGATGATCGAGATGGTTGACAGCGGAAGAGGACAGTGGTATACAGAGCGGTTGGAGAGTACAAGAGGTGGCGACCAGTGATCAAAAATGGGTGGCGCTAGGAGAATTCGCTGAGGTACAACAAAGGTGGTGGAGATGGGGTTTGGAAGATGTCGGCTGGCAATTCAAAGGGGGTATGATGGTTTAACTGTCAACGGTGGCTGGGAGAAATGAAATCGGCGGGGATGTAAGGAGAAAGGGTCAGTGACCAGAGGGATTAGCAAGGAGGATGAGAAATCAACTAGGGTTTTCCTTTAATCGCCATGGAACCTGCAAACATAAACTTTGAACAAGCACCCATAAGAAAATGAATTTTAAGGTGATCCTTTTCTGCAAGGCCTCCTAGACTCAACAATGAGGTCCGTCTGAGCTCCTGAGATCACTTGGAACAGATCCTTTGCAAAAATTAACAAACAATAGCTAGAGAAACATTTTTTATTTTTATTTTTACAATAAAAACCTCAAAACTAATGATTAGATTCTTGGAGCATGTCTGGTCGGGTTCACCAATGTAGATAGGGGAAAAATCTAAAATCAAAAATCTTATTAGATTAAGATTTAGATTTTCACCATCCTCAATGCAGTTACCTGTAAAACATACACATGTAAGATAAATAATCTTATCTAAACAAACATGCATGTCACCAGGGATTCACTCCATTGTTCTTCTCAATCTTGCATAAGAATGCATGATTTCGAAGGATTTGACTATTGACGGAATGTTGATTACTCAATGTTGCAGTATGACGATATGATGAGGATGACGGAAGAAGAATGTATGATGATGAAAATATTGCAGAATGAATTTGACAGAGTGAGGGTACTAGAAGAATCAATTCTCAATGGTTTGTGAGAGGCCGTATTTATAGAATTTTGATGTGGACAGAGAAGAAGATTTGATAAGATTTGATTTTTGACAAAAGAGGAAATACAACGAAATGGGATAAGATTCTAATAAAATAGAAAGATTTTGATTTTCTCTTTTTAAAGGAAATAAATCCTGAAAAAGATGAGAAGGATAAGTGATGAATTATCTAATTAAATTAATTAATTAGATACACATGAGTTCTTATTTTAGAAAGAAAGCGAGAAAATATTTTAAGATTTTATTTAATTAATGTTGGATTTGTGATTTCATTAATTAAATAATATAAATTATTTAATTAATATTAGAAGAATGGAGGGATTATGAAAGGAAATGATTTAATTAATTAAATAATATAAATTATTTAATTAATATTAGAAGAATGGATGGATTATGAATGAAAATGATTTAATTAATTAATTAAATAATATAAATTATTTAATTGACATTGGAAGAATGAAGGGATTATGAATGAAATTAGTCAAATAAATAAGATTTATTTAACTAATTAGATGATGACATGGGTACCTAGGGCAAAACATGCTACAAGATGTCTAAATGATGTACTGTCATGACAAAGTATCATAAGAGGACACTTTTGGGTGTCTACAACTCCTTCAAAGCAATAACATCTTAATGCCTATTTCAATATTTCATTCATTCATCAAACATATTGAAATCATGATTTACATTCATCATCCTATTTACCCATGAAAATAAAAGTAACTCATTAATAATAAGTCAAGGTGTAACAAACCAAAGGCTACAAACAAGTTAATATTTCTACCACCTTTCTAACCTCATGCAGTGACTCACCAAGCTAACTCACAGGTTTGCAACACATAACAATCCTCGCCATTTAAATGACCGGGTCGACTTGTTATAAGGGATAGCAAGCTCAAAAGACATTTCCTAATTCAAATTCCTTCACATAATGTTGTCAAGTTTAATCTTGATTGAGTCTCAATGCTATTTATAGACTTATGTATATTTTGAATACCTCTTAAGCATTCCAAACACTTGCAATATGGTGCCACATTCATATGTTGGCACCCATAATTATAGCGCGAGTTTGACAGATTCAAAAAGGATTTTATAACAGTATTAACTTCCTTCTCAAACGTTTACACAATAGCAATAAACTCCTACATGCCTCTTAATTTGGTTGACTTGGTCTCATATTACTTATGTGCTGGTTTACCATGCCTTCTTAAGTTGCATAATGTATTACCTTATGCATTGGTCAAAGCACAATATGTTGGCTATAAGCATGGGTTCCAAACTCTCCATGTGTTGGCTTATGACTTAATCTATGCATTACATTAAATGATAAGAATCTTGGTTATATTTGAATCATGCACCATAACCTTTCTTACCTAAGCGCTATACTTATATATGCACAAAAATTGTTAATATATTGCTTTGGCTTCTAAACAGCCATATTCTCATATGGCTCACGCTTCACATAAGTGCTTTGCTTACCTTGAAGATATTACAATATCCATTATATATATAGCATCAGGAAAATTCACCGCCACCAATTTACTGCAGGAAAATTCACCGCCATGACAAATTCACCGCAAGGAAAATTCACCACTAGCAATTCACCGCCACGAAAATTAATCGCATTAACATTTTTTAATATATATTTCCAAAGTTTTGGAAATATATATTTTAAAATATTTTTTACTGCATTTTTATTATCATAAATCAAATTTATTCTTTTACAAAAAATATTCAAAATTTTGAAAACATATATTAAAAAAAGTTAATGCGATTAATTTTCCCATGGCAGTGAATTACTGGTGAATTTTCCTTGAGGTGAATTTGTCATGGCGATGAATTTTCCCATGGTGAATTGTTGGTGGTGAATTTTTTGGGCGGTGAATTTTCCTAGAGCCATATATATATAATAGTATATGTATATATTCGCATAAAACCATTCTTTGGTTTTTAAATGTATCCACAATTATATATGCATATACATTATATATATCCATACGTAAATATATGTTTCATCAATGTACAAATATACATTAACATCTTTCTATATGTTGACTTATATATATTAGTACTTATATTTAATTATATACATTTATATATGTGACGATCGATTATTCACATTGACAATACATATATACATGCATATTTAATACATGTAGACACACACATATAAGCATCCAAGCATAGTCATTAATATATATATGTTAAAATAATCATACATATATGCCCGTTAAGGGGCTTGGTTGGGTTAATCCAGCTAATTTTTTAGTAGAGGTGGATAAATGGGAGAAACCAGATGAAGGCTGGTGGAAGGTAAACTTTGACAAAGCGGCAAAAGGAAATTTGGGCCCATCTAGTGCTAAGAGTATTGTGCATGACTAGAACAGGAATGTGTTGGCTATAGGAGCAATGAGGTTGAAGGAGGGAACAAATAATGTAGCAGAAGCAACAACTTCCTTAATGGCAATTAAGATAGCCTGAAAGTTAAGGGGGCCGAAGATTCATCTGAAGGGAGATTCCTTAATAATAATTCAAGCAATTTCAAAAGGTGAAATCAATGTTTGGCATTTGCAGGGAGTGGTTAGAAAAATAACATAAGAGTTATCCCTTTTTGAAGATTTTAAAGTTAGTCATATAAAGTGCATGGGGAATGTCGAGGCAAATGTCTTATCAAAGTGGGCACTATCCTTTGCAGACGTAGATGTTTTAAGATTGGAAGATTTTAGTGGCATTAACTTGGAGTACAATACTTCGAGGAATTTCATGTAAGAAGGAATGAATGTTTTGAAAGCATGTTAACGTTGTAACTCTCGAAGGAAGAGATGCATTAATGAAGGTTGATTGTCGGCATTGGACGTACATTCGGCATTAATGAAGATGGTTGGAAAATGTCTTAAAGATATACATCTCAGCACCTTCAATGCTTTTTGGTTTGCAGAACTGCAAGAAAGGCAGTCGATCGGCGGTGGGTGAATTTTTGGAAGCCAGCGAACCTGAGAACAATGGAGGCCAATTTCACCTTGACTTCATGAAGGAAGTTGGACCTATTTGTTGGTAAAGCATCGGTGAAAAGATTGCAGGGTCTATTTCTATTCAAGGAGGTGCAAGCTGCGCAAGTAGTGCAAGTAATCTTGGGGAATGGCTTTGACAGTTTAAAGCATAGATACAGGACCAATATGGATATTTATTCATTGGTCATGGCGTGGGGTCTGGATTTAGGTGAATTGGTGGTTGTTGTAAGTAAAGTCATGAATTCTCTGGCTCATAGAGATTTTTTAGAGGATATGGAAGGCATTCTGGAGTGGGTGATTCCTGGAGTGGGGCTTGTTAAGGTGGGAAGTTTGGATGGAGGAGGCTCAGAGCTTGAAAACTTAAACCATCTCTTCATTAGATGGTTAGAAGGACACACGAAAGATCTATAGCAGAAAGATGTGGAACACGGGTGGCAAGCTCTCAAAGTTTGTGTGGAATTAATGGAGGTGGAGGAGGTCTTAGAGAATCTCAAAGAAGTTGCAAGAGAAGAGAAGCATGAAATGATGGGTTTGTGGCCAAGGAAGAGGATGAACCATTAATGGAGATGGTGTCATTGGAGCTGGAGAATTCAACGAAGGCGTTTGAGTAGTACAAGTTCCTTTTTTTTGTTAAGTATATTGTTCAAATTTAGTTTCTGGTTTTGATTGTGTAAATTTGTTATATCGAAGTTTCGGATCACACTCCGTGATCCATAATATGCATATTCTTGAATGATGTAAATGAATACATCATTCAAGAATATGCATATGATGGATCACGGAGTGTGATCCGAAATATCAATATAAAAAATTTACACAATCAAAACCAGAAACTAAATTTGAACAGCATGATGGATTGTGGAAACTTGATATCTTTAAGTATATTGTGTTATTTTTTGATTGGGTATTGGTTTTTTGGGGATTTTCCCAGATATTCTCTATAATTGAAATCATCTTAGGGCATGTACGATGGTAGGCTGGGCAGTTTTCAGGCTGTGTGTTTTAGATTTTCTCTATTATTTTGAAACTCAGTTGGTTAAACAACCATTTTGGTAGTTGTTGGTTGAAGGTCAAACTGAAGCTTTTGTAATCTTATCTTTAATTTTAATAAAATAAACATTATCACCGATCAAAAAAATAAATCATACATATATAGACACACACACATATACATATATTAGTATATATGTATATTCGTTTATATTCACATAATAATACACGTATAATATAATATAATATATATATTATATATAATATAATATAATATAATATAATATAAAATAATATATAATATAATATAATATATATAACATTATTTTAACATCCATACCTAAGCACGTATACCCATATATTCATCAATCATCATATATACACAAAGTGTATATACTTCATCGATTAGCATATAGATATGAACACACAAAGAAGAATCATATACTCTAAATAGAGATTCAATCACATCATACAATTCAAAGAAACAACCATAGTAATCAAAGATGACCCCCCCTCCCCCCCAATTATCCCAATAAGCCAAGATTATGACCATGGGCTCACTTACTAAATTCAAACTGAATTGACTCAACATGACCAATACTAAGTTGTGAGTGTGTATGTTAGCTCTCAAATATGCAGGTTTGAACCATGAAAGGTTGCCAAGCTTCCACGACGTTTTAGGGTAATAGAACAAGGTTTTGGAACAATTAAACCTTCTACTCTTTAGATGCTACTAGACCTAGGCGGGTATACCAATTCGAATTAAGCAGATTTTGACTTTTGATCTTCTCCTATTGCCCTAATTTATCCAAGATGGCAATTTGAAATGGATAAAATAAAACAATTTTGGTACAACTAGCACGATAATATTCAAAACTAAAACTTAAAACGCTCAAAAATGACAGATAAAAGATTGTGAGTGAAACTAGAGGATGAAAACGAAGAGACCAGTGCCTTATAGGGTTTATGGAGTCAAGAAAATCTAAAACAAGTTTACTTGTTTTGGCAGACATTCAAGTTATTTAGCATTTTATTTGGTTTATAACTTGTATAAACATGCAATATTGTGATTACTGAGTTCTTCTTAATAATCCAATTGATATTCCCTAATTACTATGATCAATTCAGAGAATTTAATCTTTACTAGAAAGAGACAATTAATTGATCATACAAGTACAGCAAATGTGCATCGATGAACTATGTAAAAACTTGTTTACACTAATTCAAATAACCAGGAAACACCATTACGGAGACAAATTCAATAATACCCTTCAACAAATATCATAAACAACTGATACCAGAAACATCGCACCATCATATTAAATTTTCATTGATATCTCCATGATTTACACATGCTACTAATCTCATCCTTTTCCAAAAAATTGTATATTGCTATATCTTCTCTCTTTTCTATCTAATTCTACTTCGCCCCCTCTAACTGATTTTCTGAAACATTTATACAATAAAATATCAAGGGTCGTGATCCTTCATTTTCAATTGCAGCCGTTTGATATTCTTGCCCGCCTTTGATTTTGCTTTGACACTTAAATCGCTCCATGCATTTCCTTATTTCATTTCCATGGCTCTCTATTTTTTACCGCTCCACCTCAGTCCTCTTGTTGCCTCATCACGGTACTGTGATAGCCACCTCTTAACCACTGCTTAGCCGCTGCTTCCTTGTCCACCACCTTACTGCGATCTACATCTCTATCTCTGGTGATTCTATAGTGTTCAACTCTTATTTCCATCTCCACCGCTACCCGCGTTACCTCGGTCCTCATTCTTCCAATCCGTGGTATAGTGGTAACCATACTAACCACTACCTCCAATACCTTGTCGTTTACCGCATTATCGCGACCACTGGCTTGACCACAAGTGGTACAGCAATAGGCCTTCGCTAACCGCCGCCTCTGTCCACCACGGGCTTTGACTGTCACTCACTGTCCATCTCCTTTTATTGCTTTACCGCGGTCAACATTCTATCATGTCGTGGTGCCACAGTGGCCGTTGCTAACCGCTATCACCGCGGTCAATGTTTTAGCAGTTATGGTATCACGGTAACTGTTCTGAGTTCGCCACTTCACTGTCTCGCCGGTCACCAACCCTATCACCGCAGTCACCGCAGTCCATGTTCAGACCGCGTGCGATGGCGCGTTAAACGCCTTACGCCTGCCTGCTAACCGCTACCGCCATGTCCTCATCCACCGCACAACCGCGGTCACTAGTTTGACTGCCAGCGGTACCGTGGTGAACACTATCTGCCAGCCCCTTAACTGCTTCGCCAATGACTAATGGTTCACCGCGCTACCGCGGTCAATGAATTGACTGCGCACGGTAGCGCTGTAAATACTTCATGCCTATTCCTTTAGCCGCTACCGCCATACCGCGAGCCCAATGTGGGAGGCCACGGTAAGGCGATAGGTGATGTAAAATGTGAAGATTAAGGCAACGGTGTAAGGAATATATATGTTTGAATATTTTTTATGGGGGTAGAATGCATTTTCACAAACAAAATAGGAAAATAATAGGATAATCCTAGGAATTCTAGTGGAAAATTTCAGTTCTAACAGTGTGAATGCTCAGTTAGGCTAAATTAAGGGTTACTAGACCAAGCTCCTCTCCTGAGTGATACTCCCCCTCTCTCCTAGAGGTTCGAACCTGTTCCTACATTCAGCTTAGTACATCACATAGGTAGTTAGTCGTTCACATAAAATCCATTTGCATCATCAAAGCATTAACGTATTCACATTGCAATACATATTCATTCAACACATTTTCATCAATATAAAATGTAAATAATTCCTTCAAAAGCAATAACATCATAATGCATATTTAGTATTTCATTCTCCTATCAAAAATATCAAAGTTCTAATAAACATTTATCATCTTATTTACTTACAAGGTAAAAGTAACTCAGTAACTAAGAAATGGGGTGTAACAATCTACCTCCTCTAAGGAACAAAAACGTTAATCAACCAAAATAGAAGGGTAGCATAGGAATCTAGTTCTCCTCCTAAAGGCTAAATACTCAAATATTTCTAGTGATAGATTGAAGAATCTTGTAAATATTCCCCACCAATCAAAAAATCTTAAAGTTACGATCTTTAGACCAAATAGATTCTAGAAAGAATTCATTCAAAGGGAGAAGATGAAGATAGGAAGTTAGGTTTGGTCGATGGAGGTATAAAGAGGTTTATAGCTGGAAATGATGATTGAGAAGATGCCTCTTTTAAAAAGTGAATCACCCTTCTTTATGGTATTCTAAACCATGTATTCTTTCCCAATCAAATACATTCTTGGAACATTATCAACATTAACACCAACCAAAATAGAGGCCTTGGAAATAAAAGTGAATTTTTTGATCATGGGTTGATTGGAAATGAACTAAGAAAACCTAAAAGAGTTGGATATTTGCATAACCACTCAAATACAAATCTTCTCTTTGATTCAAAAATATAGAATTCTCTATTAACAACACTAACTACTAGAAGGTAGAAAATTAATTGACACCACTAGCTTATATTTTTAGAGGTCAATAACATTGATCAAATGAAATTCATAGATTATTAAGTACATAACAACATGAAATAAAATTAATTAAAACTTACAGAGCATACTTACAAACTATGTAGAACCTTCGAGTCATTAAACATTATTCAATTACGAAATATGTGATTTTTAATTTCAAAATTAAAAATTATTTGTATTACTTGAGTGAAAGTTTGATAACCACCTCCATTGCCAAGTGTTGATGTCGAAGGCCCAACATTAACCTATTCAACATACAAAGTGATTTATAAGAATACAATTCATATAATGTTCAACTATTCATATGTAATAATTAAAATTCTTTACTAGTTACATACCTCTGCACTCAACATTGTCGTGTAATAGAGAGGTGGAGGACCGCTGGAAGTAGGGTGAACACTATGACCCTAAAATTTCATTATAATCATTCAACTAATTTAGTTAATCTTGTATTTCAAAATGATATTTAATAAATTGAATTAAATTAACTTGTTGACATTTACCTAACTATCAAAGTCAATTGTATCACGTAGGAGAGCTTTTGTCATCACCATCTAATCTACTGTAGATGTGGCTTGGCCACATGCATCCTGACTATCCTCGGGATTATAAACATAGAGTGACCTACAATAATGAAATAAATGAGGTGGAATTGGATGCTTGGAAGAATCTACCACCTCACCCTATGCTAGATGCATAGTATGTTGTATAAGGCTCTGAATGAGTGAGCTAATTGGTTGTAAGGTATCCACCTCAATACTCTCCTTCACAATGGAAGGGATAGTCACATGCTCATAGTCTGGTCTAGCGAGTGGTCACATTGGCTATTGTGGGTCAAGATGTGCCCCCACTCTATCCTATATATGAATCCCTCACCTCTACCTTGGAACTCCCGCATGTCAACATAGTTTGGGATTTCATTGAGGAAAAACTCACAAATAGAGTTTCCTCAAAAAATATTGTGGTACCTCACTATTGTTGAATGTAGGATGGTCAAAAACCATCCACCACCTATCCCAAAAATCATTATTTATCCCTTGGTGGTGGCACCAATGGATAGGAAACCTCTTGCATGCACCATGTAAGAGTTTATTCATTCTTGGGTCAGTGAAGAGTGCACATAAGTCAATTTTTATTTTTTTGTCTTTAACTTGTTTATATGATAGTTTGTTTGCATAAAATTATTTTAGTTCTTGCCTCTTGTTGAACCAACTATTTATTTGCTTGCTAATTGATTCTACGTGAGATATTATGGATCACAATGATTAAGTAAGGGTGGTCCTCTGCAAGTTTGTTCTTGTGGGATCTCTCAACCTTGCAATTAATTCCTTTTTTTTATTTTATTTTTATTTTCCCCAATATGTTTTCTTGTGTTTGTAGAGGATGATGAGGAGTTCTAGGAGGTGTTTGTTAAGGTTGTTCTTCAGGAGGGATTTCATCATGAGGTAAATTAGGATTTTTCAAGATCTTTGGGGTGAATTGTTAATTCCTAAAAATTAAATAAATTTTAATTAAAAAACATATTCAATCTACCTATTTAATACAAAAATAACATTAAAAAACTAAAAAAACTTACTTCTTTGACCTTCTCGACATCTTGAAGACATTTTGACAAAGATTTGGTGAAAAAGAGGCCTCCTAGAATGCGAGCATGCTTTGGAGGGTTTGTAGGGTGTGAGCAAACTATTTTTTGGTAGAAATGAGGAAATGAAATGAGTTTTTCCCTCTTTATTGCTTCACTTAGCAATAATGCAAGCACATTATAAAACACTCACATTATGGATTTTATGGAGCCAAAAAGTAGGGTTGCCACTTTTTGTCCCCCATATTTGTGCACCTGCCCCCTAGGTAAGGTGTTTTGATGGTGATAAATAAATATCAAAAATAATAGGAAAGCATACAATATATATAAGATGATGATGTTATTTGACATTGCAATTAAGATGCTCTATTTAATGCTCTTATGTGGATGCTCTTGGATCTAGATCTTATAAGATAATAAATAATTTGGACATGTTCTTAAGTGGACCACACCTACCACACAATTTGAAATAATTCACAAGTAATAGAAAATAGAAAACATAGTCCCAATTTAAAGTTCTAAGTTAAGTTTGCGTCTAGAACTAATCTAAATCAATTTTACATCTATAAATATAAACCATAGTGACAAACAATTAAATGTAAAGGTGTTCACTAAAATTATGCACATTCATTCTAGAGAGCTTTTGTAGTGCATGTGAGTGTGTCTTGTACAATATATTTGATAGAAACAAAGGCACTTGATTCAATGATAACAAAATCAATGCATGTGTTCCATGACTTGATGATCAAAATTGATAAGTTGCTACCTGCATAGCTTGGGAAAGTCACTCATGATTGAGGATTGGTTAGAGAAAATGTGATAGTTTTTGTTGTAGATCTCTAATGAACCATAGAGTCTTTTCTTTGGTTAAAAATAAAAAAATGTTGGGTTTTAGGCAGGATCTAATTGAGTGTAGAGCAGTGTTTGAGAGACTACACGGTGTAGGAGGCATAGGCCTTTCATGGCTTGTTGACTAGTTTTTAAAGGTTCTTAGAATAGAACAAATTCATTGAATTTATATATCGAGTCATAAGAAAAAAAGAGAAGAAAATGTATAACAATATGCAACATAGCTGGTGAAGAGACTTTTCAATCTAGCTACAATGGTGATGTGCATGTTGTTTATAGGACCAGCTACATCAAAGCCTACCTAGCAGGCCCAAGTCAAGAGAAGATAAAATCTTCCATGGGCTCCAACTAATTATCCTTAAATAATAATAGCATTATGTTAAAATTAATACTTTTATTACAATATGTGAATGGTGGGTGTGTTTTTTTGTAGACCCAAAGGCCAAAGTGATGGCCTGCCATCAAAAAATTTGTGAGTGAAAGATGTGACAAGGCTTCTAGAGGAACCAACATATGCAACTCCATAAGCAAAGGACCCAAAGGCTGAAGTGGTGGCTCTGCCACTGAAAAATTTGCGAGTGAAAGATGCGACAAGGCTTCTAGAGGGACCAACACCCGCAACTCCACAAGCAAGGGTATAACTCACCATGGAAGCTACGATAGTGAACGGGCAAGAAGATAAGAGGAACATAGAAGATTTCAACACAAGGAAAACAAAAGATTTGATTGTATTTCATAGTCAAAGTCAAATATCATTTCAACGGTCATTAAGAAATGACTAACCATTATTTTATGATGTGAGATTTGAGCTTGAAAAAAGTCTCACATCTACAAATAACTCTTTCGTGGGATAATAATTTTCAGCTATCTTTTAATTATGTTGATAGTTATGTTGATAGACATACTACAATGACAACATGGTGTCTATAAAAGGTCAACACAATCCATCACAAAAAAACACAAAAACAAACACATTTTAGAAACAAAACAAAATAAAATAAAAATAAACAAATAAAATAAAAAACATAATATTACTTAGCCAAATCACAAAAAATAAACACATTTTAGAAACAAAACAAAAAAAAACATAATATAATAATAAGATATATATATATATATATATATATATTGACATTTTTTTTTTGATACATAAGATAAGTATTTTATTAATATGAAATAACGAGGCTACAATCGTCTGCATAGTAGGAAATATGCATAATCTAAAACCTATAGGGTTATCGATCTTCAACTTCTCCATTATATACCAGTCTATAAACATACTACCCAACCAAAAACATGAGAACCTCGACCAGACAAAAAACCACAAAGCCATTACTCACTGTAACCGAAGCACCAACAAAACAAACAAAAAAGTAGCTTCTCCTTAATCCAAAAAAAAACCCAGCCCATCACCCGACTCACAGAAAGCCATTTAATTTTGCAAAGTCCTCAAATTTTGTTATCCACTCAAAACTTTCAACCGCCTTCAGCCCAAAGGATTTTTTCAAGAACTCTACTGCCACCGCCATAATCATCATGTGCCTCATGAGGCCCAACCTATGCAAATCCAAAAGAAATAGGTATATCTTCATAGTGTCCTCCATGCGAATCTGTTCCACATCACAGGGCCTCAGACAACCCCTGCCTTTGATCACTACACACAGAATTTCATCCACGCCTTCCATCAAGTCCTCCCTGAAAATTTTGAGCAACAACCCTTTCACTTCTGCTTTTGGCACCGTATTATCCAAAAGAGAAGCAAGGACATGAGATGAGATGTGCAAATTATATCTCCCATATGCCTTGCTCTCCAGATGATTCGAACCCAATATCATTTTCACAGCCACCATCACTAGGGGATCATAATTGAGAAGGATCAGCTTCAGCCTTTGATCGGTGATCTCCCTGAAGGAGTTTTGCCTTGCACTTGACCACAATGATATCAACGTATCATCTCCAAACCTTGCTACGCCCTCCACCAATACCTCTATAAAAAAATTTAAGCTCTTCGCCATCATGTATCCTATAGAGACCGCTCCCAAGACAAAAGGAAAAGGTCGCTCACATTCTCCATTTCGCACCTACAATAAAACATGGCCAAAAAAATAAAGGGATTCATCCATAAATAATTTCATTCATCACAAGGTCGCTACCACCATATGTGAATGGTACTCTCGATAGCATGCAAGATGTCCTTGCAATAAGAAGGAGATCCTGAAGGTTGGATCTTCACTTAATTCTATGTGTGGGAATGGGAGTCGTAGTTGGCCTCCTCTATCCCTTGTACGTCGATGAAAAGACCATTCCTACCACCTTTTGTCATAATGAATGAAAACACCAACCTTCCTTAGCTCCACGTTCCTATCCTTGTGGCATGAAATGCCACCTCCCTCCACCAGCCTGGAGGGGCACCCTCCCTTCCTCCCACAAATTTTATTTCCTTTAGAATCATATTTATTTTAGATCTAGCCTCGAAACTCCTAGATTGGAGAGAAGATTTGATTCTATGTTTCCTTCCCTCAAAATATGGTTGATCATAACTTGATCAAAACAAACAATTTAATCCAAGGTTGCATCCAGTTTCTCCCCTAATTTCCAATTATGAATTTGCTTAGTTCTTAAAGCGTTGATCACTAAAGAGGAATCCCCTTCAATTATGACCTTCCTCACCCCCAATTCTTTACACAAGACCAAACCCAGAAGAAGAGCCTGGAATTCAACCGTATTATTGATGCCTTCTAGCACAAATTTTGCAATTTTCCCCAGTGTCTCTCCTTTGTGGTCTCTAACAATGCAACCTAACCTGAGGGCCCAAAATTACCCTTAGAAGCTCCATCGAAGTTCAATTTTACCCACCCTGGTTCTAGTGGAAACCACACTACCTTTCTGTGATCTTCCAAAGAGGCTACTCCACTAGGATTCCCACAACTTGGAGCTTTTAAACCAAACCAATTTTTTAAAACCCAAGATTCCCACTCTGAAAATTTTCCTTTCTTTGGATTCATTTCCACCAATCTGGCATTAAATAATTCCACAATACAAGCCTCTATTTTGCACTACAGCCTGGGAATTGAAAGTTCCTTTTCTTGAAAGATGTGTCTATTTCTTTCTTTCCACACTTCCCACAAGACAATCGATGGGCTCAACACCCATAAATCACCAAAAATTGCTTGCTTGGATTGGACCGACCATGACTTCAACCAATCCAATATTTTGTTTAAAAGAGCATATTTCCAACGAAACTTGAGGTAGAGTCATTGCCATATTTCCTTTGTGAATTGACAATTCAAGAACAAATGATCTACAATCTCTTCATCAACATGATATAACAGGCATTTGGAAGGGCCATAGAAACCCAATTTGGCAAATTTGTCTCCTGTTAGTACCCTTCCTTGAGCAACCGCCCATGTAAAGATCCCCACTTTAGGAAGACAAGATATATTCCAACACAGATGTGTTGGCAAATACAATTCTTCACTCCCTAAAGAAGCTAGTATAGCATAACCTATTTTAGCTTAATAACCTCTTGTTGGCAATGCATTCCACCTTAATCTATCTCTTCCCTGCCTTCACCAAATTCTCCTTTCCAAAAACACTTGTTCCATCATTTCCACCTCTTGATCTGTTAGACCTAGTTAGCAAAAAGACTTCCATTTGTGCCAGCCTTCTTTCGTTGAGGAGGGTTCATCAAAGTAATCCTTCACCTTCAAGCCCCATGCTTGGACTAATTTTTCTTTGATTCTAACTAAGGCTAGATTATTTGCTAAGATGGGGAAGCTTTCCCATGAGTCCTCCTAGAATAAAGCCTCCTAACCATCTTTTATCTCCCATGTTAAGTAATCCGAAATGAGATTCCTAGAATTTCTAATGAAATTCCAAATTCTAGAGCCATTAGGAGGAGATTTGGTTGTGAACAAACAATTTAGGTCATCATCAAGATATTTGGCCTTGACAATTTTTACCCATTTAAGCTCTGGCTGAGAGTGAATTACCCAGGCCAATTTTTCCCCCAGTGCCTTGTTTTGCAACATGATATTTTTGAGGTTGGCACCATCTTCCTCTTTCCTTTCACAAATCTTATGCCATTTAATAAGGGGAAACTTTTTCTAGTCTGAGTTGCCCTTCCAAAAAAAAATATTTCATTATTCTATTCAGAGATTTTCTAGTACCAACTGGTAGCGGTAAACATGACATCATGTAAATAGGGAGAGCTGAGATAGCACTTTTCAACAATTTTAGTCGTCCTGCCCATGATAACCAATAATTTTTCCATGAAGAGAGTTGTTCCTTGAATTTTTCTATCATAGAGTTTCAAATGCCTCCACTTTGGGTACCCCTCTCAAGAGGAAGACCCAAATATTTGCATGGTAATTGCCCTTTTTTGAATCCGAGAATCCTCATAATTTGCACTTCTCGTAAACATGACATGTTAAAGAAGAAGACTTCCGACTTTTCCACATTGACCTCTTGCCCCGAGGCTAAAGAATACTTGTCCAACATTTCTTTAAATCTCCTAGCTTCCCTTATTGAAGCAAAGCCAAACAACATTGTATCATCCACAAATTGTTGATGCGTAATTGAGGGAAGACTACTTGTTACCTAAATACCTTCCACCCAAACTGTCCTCCTTGCATTCTCCAAAGCTTGGCCTAAAGCTTCCACCATAATTATAAATAAGAAATGGGAGAGGGGATCCCCTTGCCTTAACCCTCTTGATGCTGCAAAGAAACCTTCAGGTGATCCATTCACAAGCACCGAGTAATGTGGGCTTGCAATCCAATAGAATATCTAGTCCAACTAGGCTTTCTGAAATCCAAAAGCTTCCAAGACTTTGAACAGAAAATGCCAATTTACCCTATCATAAGCTTTTTTGATATCCGATTTCACTAACACCATAGGTTTTTTTAATTTTTGCAATGAATGTATGACCTCTTGAGCTATTATTATGCCATCAAAAATCATTCTACCAGGAATAAATCCCATCTGCTCATCTGAGATGATAAACGGTAAAACCTTCTTCAGCTAATTAGCTACCACTTTTGCCAATATCTTGTAGAATGTATTGCACAGAGATATGGGTCGATATTCATCCCAGAATTCTGGCTTTTCCTTTTTAGGAATTAGAGCTATTAAAGTGTTGTTCACTTCCCTTAATACCTTGCCCATGCTCCTTGAATCTTCAATTGCCTCACATAATTCCTTACCTACAAAGTCCTAGCACTTGTGGAAAAAAGTCGCTGGGAAACCATCCGGGCTAGGGGCCTTCTCTGGTTGAAGATCAATGGTCGCCTTCTTGATCTCTTCCACCAAAAATTTGGCATTCAAGGACTATCGATGTATTATATATATATATATTATATTTAAGATATATATACTGGGTGGGTGCATGGAAATGGGTAGCCATTTCGTGGACACCTTTCAAAAAAACTTTTGAAAAGTCATAACGTGGGTGCGTTATTGGCTTGTTGTGCCAAGCCTAAGGCTCGACAACAACAAGCCAATAACACAAGCATGTTATAATGCGCTCATGTTATTTCTTGTTAAAAGCAAAAAAAAAGAAGAGAAAACCATTCATTCTTATTTCGACTATTTTTTTCTTCTAGTCGTGGCCAAAACCCCCATATTTTGTGCTTGCATTCTAGGAGGAGAAATTTAGAAAATTTATTCACCAAAAATTTCTATTTCTTCATAATGATGGTGCCACGACGACAAGGAGGTGTGAGAGGTAAGGATTCTATGGTTTTTGTTTTGAATTAGTTAGTTCTAGGTTGAATCTGTTAGTTTTAGGTTGAATTTGATATATATTTGTTTGAATTTTTAGGAGATGCAAATCAACCTGCAAACCCTCAAGATCCTCAACAGGAAGACCAACCAAATCCTCAAAATCAAAATCAACCACAACAACAACCTCCTCCATTAATCACTCAACCCCCTCCTAGCACTCAACAAAATTTAATGAGTGAAATTAAGAACAACAAAAAATAAAATGAGGATTTGATCAATAGGTTGACTAATCCAAATGGTTCAACCGCAGAAAGAATGACCCTAGCAAATTCATTGAAAGATATGTTAAAAAATGTAGATTCAATTATCAAACAAATAACTAGATGGCAAGATAGGAGGCAGGCGGCTAGGGATTATTATGCAAATAAACTATCATACAAAGATGTAAAGGATTTAAAAATTACAAAAGGTGATTTGTGCTCATTATTCACCAACCCACGCACAAATCAAAATCCTACCCTTAATGTGAAGAGGTTTCCTATCCATTTGTGCCACCACCAATAGATTAGGGACCAGTTTTATGATAGGTGGTACATGGTCTTTGATTACCCACCGTGCAACAATTGCGAGGTCCCGCAATATTTCCTTAGGAAACTATACAGTGAGTTCATATTGAACAAAATCCCAAATTATTTTGATATGAGGGATTTCCAAGGGAGAGGTGGGGGGCCAGCTCAGGATAGACCCGGTGCACAGTTAGATCCTACGAGACAAGGTAGACAAGCTCTCGCTAAGCCACCTCATGAGCACTTTGTTATGTCTTTCATCGTGAAGGAAATTATTGATGTAGAGATGTTGTAGGCAATCAACACTTTGACCCATAGTGTCATCCATCATACTAGCCCTATTCTATAGTGCCATCTAGGTGATTCTTCAAGTGGTGGCCTTCGAACACGTGTGTCAATCTTGTGGGGCTACTTGTTCATATGACCCCACTGACACTCTAGAGACTGCTACACAGGATCCGTCTACGGCTATGGAGACGGAGAGGGCAGCTGACATTTTGCATGAGGCATATGGTATTGGTAGTCAGGTAAAAGTTAGTGCATGTTCATTGAATTTAATTTATTAAATTTCAATTTTGAAATGCAAGATTAACTAAAAATGTTTTATGATTTTAATAAAATTGCAAGGTCACAGTGTTGAGATTGGATACACTAGCCCCCCATCTACTTATTTCTGTAGTACACCTATCGCTGGGGTATGTAACTAGTAAATAATTATAAATTTATTGCATGTTAATAGCATTGTTTTACGAATGGTAATTTAATATGCGATTTTGGATGTTGAACAGACTAATATTGGAGGTTTTGATGGAACACTTCCCAGTCGCAATGGATTTACTCAAACCTACAAGAAGGTAATAAAATAAAGAGTTTAACTAATGAATTGTACTTAATAGATTTGTGTAGTTTATATGCACATCGTTGATTACGTTGAATAATTTGTAGTTTTATTTTTAGATGTTGCAAGCCAAAACACCTTTGAATATGACGAGGGAAATGGAGATTGGTGTTTCATCTGCTATACAATCCTCTATGGCTCTGACGGGGGAGGTATGAGGAAAATTAGTAAATTTCAATTTGCATTTGTTGTTATAGATGTTAGTTAGTGAAAAATCAAACCATTATTGATTCACGTAGTTTAATTTCTATTTGTATGGTTTATACAAGGCTTGAGCATGCCTGAGCATGGGCATGAGAATATATCCCTTGTGTAGAGTGATCATGAGATGGCGATAAGTGATTATTTTGTCAAATATATCATTTTTTATAATGTAATTTCTATGTATTCATGTCTTTACTTCTTATTGTAATAGTTAAAACTTCACCATGAACTAAATACTAGGAGGAGCAGAAGGAGCACTCCTCGAGCATAGAAAAAATGAGTGACAGACCTATCGCCATCCAATCGAAAAGAAAAGGGAAAGATTTTATTTGCAGAGCATGAAGAGCAATGAATTTTGATTCCAGAGCCCTTTGTTGTATGCCGACATGGCAGTTTTGTACATATTTTGTATTGGACATATTTGACATTGTATACCTATATGGGATTCTCATAAGCCTATATGGCTATTTTGTACATATATTTCATACTTATATTGACATGTATTGATGTATTCCTACATGGCTATTTGGTTAATACAAATATCTTTTATCGATGGTGTCCATATTTGCATTCTAAATTGATGGTTCAATAGATATGAGTTACGTGTATTCAAGTGTATACTTTACAACTTACATGTATACTTTGTGACTTACATGTATTCAAATGTATACTTTGTGGCTTATGTGTTTTTGAGTACTTGTGCTTCCCTTATTGACATGTGCATGCTTGACTTATTCATGTGTATAATTATTAATTGGTTAGCCCTAGCATTGATCATTGTTGTCCTTCATGGTTTGTCTTGAATATTAATTGATTGATGCTAAACCACTTTATCTAAAAGAAAAAAAACATGTTTTCAATTGGTATTCCATGAAATGATTCATAAAAATATTCCAATATGTTCTTAATGCGTCACTATCGAAAGATTTATATGTCAATTTTTTGCAATATTATTTCTTGTATACAAAATGGACTCGGGAGAAAGCAAGTTATAATTTATAATACAAATAAGAAATGGACTTAACGTTGTCTTAGACCTCCGAATAGTTCTATTTAACAAAGCAACAAACTCTCAATCAATATTTGAATTACAAAGCACCATTGGTGATGCAGAGTGGCTCAACCAAGTTGTAATTTGACATAGCTTCTCTCAAATATGCCCACTAAGACTCCAACATTCACTTGACTCAACAATAAGAACTCTCTTATTCATTTATGGTTTTTCACCAAACCACTACCAAAAGAAAACCAACTCAACCCTCTTTGAATCCATGTCAGCCTTGGGACTGTACAGGAAATTTGTAGGTCGTAGGTCAAATACGAGATCAACAAGTTTGTATCAAAAATCTAAAAAATAGAGAACAGTGTGAATAATTTTTATTAGATCTTCTCCAAAAGTTCATCAAAAACCTCCATTCAAGCCTCTCAAGGCTTTACATAGTGTTTTAAACCCTTCTCTAACTGATCTATGCCCTCAACTAACTAAAAACCAACTTTCAAAACAAGTAACCATTGCATTTCAAATTTGTTGATTTAAGCAACTTACAAATTTGCAACTTTAGACTCCTCCAACCTAATGATTACTTCTAATGACATCTAAACCCACAAAAATGGCTTACAAATAGCCTTATTATATCAACAAAACTCCATTCTTTCACACTCATATACAAATTCACAAATTTTCCTTCAAAGGCTACAAAGACAACTTCTAGTGCAAGATTGAAATTTTCACATTTTTAATCACTAGACCCAAAAGTCACCCTAAAACATACCTAATGGTCTTAATTGACCTTATTCAAGACATTGTATGCTCAAAATACCCACAACAACCTATTGACCAACCTATTCACCATCAGATAATCACTAAAACCATTGAACTAGACCTTCTTCATCAAATGGAGGAACAAGGTGCTATGCACCAATGATCATACACTTTTTGTGTGGAATACTCAGACTTCTCAACCGTCATTTGTATGTTTCTCTTTTCCATTGTTTTGCATGTCATCATAAGGGATCAAGCTAGTTGAACACAAGTAAGATCAATTCCACGTGTTTGGGTGTTAAAAAAGGACCATGCCTAGCGTAAACCTACCTATTGGGACGTGTTGGAGCAGTTAGTTTGGTGTCACGAATTGCAAAACGAAAGTTGCACCACTTTGCAACTTTGCACAACTTGAATTTGACACTTTTTCCATCAAGTGACAATCCGTCACCACGGGAAAAACACTCCTAGATAGCCAAAACTGAGAGAGTTTTTTGTAGAGGGGCCCAATGCAATCCTGTAGGATCATATGAGAATTTTCTAAGCATCATGGTATCCGAGTAATAGCATGCTGAAGTTTGCAGCCATTTGACACTTTGGACCCTTACGGGATCGATCCGGTGGAACGTAGCTCAGAGTGATTCTGCATGTTTCGATGTGAAATAGGACCATGCCTAGTGTAAACATACCTATTTAGATGCATTGGAACAGTCTGCTTGGTCACACAAGTTGCAGAGCGAAAGTTGCACCACTTTGCAACTTTGCACAACTTGAATTTGACACTTTTTCCATCAAGTGAAAATCCGCCACCACGAAAAAAACCACTTCGAGATAGCCAAAACCGAGAGAGGTTTTTGTAGAGGGGTCCAACGTAATCCTGTTGGATTAGACGATAAGTTTCTAAGCATCACGGTATCCGAGTAATAGCATGCTGAAGTTTGCAGCCATTTTGCACTTTGGACCCTTAAGGGATCGATCTGGTGGAACGTAGCTCGAAGCGATTTCGCATGTTTGGGTGCAAAATAGGACCATTCCTAGCGTAAACATACCTATTCGGATGTGTTGGAATAGTCTGCTTGGTCACACAAGTTGCAGAATGACAGTTGTACTACTTTGTAACTTTGCTCTACTTGCATTTGACGTTTTTCCATCAAAGGAAAATTCGTCGCCACGGGAAAACCACTCCAAGATAGCCAAAACCGAGAGAGGTTTTTGTAGAGGGGCCCAACTTGATCCTATAGGATTAGATGAGAATTTTCTAAGCATCATGTTATCCGAGTAATAGCATGCTAAATTTTGCAGCCATTTTGCACTTTGGACCTTTAAGGGATCGATCCAGTGGAATGTAGCTCAGAGCGATTCCACGTGTTTTGGTGTGAAAAAAGACCATGCCTAGCGTAAAAATACCTATTCAGACATTTTGGAGCAGTTAGTTTGGTCACATGAGTTGTAGAGCGAAAGTTGCACCACTTTGCAACTTTGCACAGCTTAAATTTGACACTTTTTCCATCAAATGAAAATCCACCGCCACAGGAAAACCACTCCGACATAGACAAAACTAAGAGAGATTTTTGTATAGGGTCCCAATGTGATTCTATAGGATCAGAAGAGAAGTTTCCAATCATCACGGTATCCGAGTAATAGCATGTTGAATTTTGCAGCCATTTTGCACTTTGGACCCTTAAGGGATCAATCCGATGGAACATAGCTCAGAGTGATTTCGCATGTTTCAGTGTGAAAAAGGACCATTCCTAGCATAAAAAAATACCAATTCAAACATGTTAGAATAGTCCACTTGGTCACACGAGTTGTAGAGCGAAAGTTGCACCACTTTGCAACTTTGCACAACTTGAATTTGACACTTTTTCCATCAAGTGAAAATTAGCTGCCACAGGAAAACCACTCCGAGATAGCCAAAACCGAGAGAGGTTTTTGTAGAGGGGACCAACACAATCCTGTATGATCAGATGATAAGTTTCTAAGTATCACGGTATCCGAGTAATAACATGATGAAGTTTTCAGCCATTTTGCACTTTGGACCCTTGAGGGATCGATCCGTTGGAACGTAGCTCAGAGCGATTCTGTGAGTTTTGGTGTGAAAGAGGACCATGCCTAGTGTAAACATACATATTCAGACGTGTTGGAATAGTCCACTTGGTCACACGAGTTGCAGAATGAAAGTTGCACCACTTTGCAACTTTGCACTACTTGCATTTGACGCTTTTTCCATCAAGTGAAAATCCGCCACCACGGGAAAACCACTTCGAGATAGCCAAAACCGAGAGAGGTTTTTATAGAGGGGCCCAACGCGATCCTGTAGGATCATACAAGAATTTTTTGAGCATCAAGGTATTCGAGTAATAGCATGCTGAAGTTTGCAGCCATTTTTCACTTTGCACCCTTGAGGGATCGATCCGATGGAACGTAGCTCAGAGCGATTTCGCATGTTTTGGTGTGAAACAGGACCATGCCTAGCATAAAAATACCTATTCAGACATGTTGGAATAGTCTGCTTGGTCACACAAGTTGCAAAGTGAAAGTTGCACCACTTTGCAACTTTGCACAACTTGAATTTGACATTTTTTCTATCAAGTGAAAATCCACTACCATAGAAAAATCACTCTAAGATAGCCAAAATCGAGAGAGTTTTTTGTAGAGGGGCCCAACACAATCTTGTTGGATTAGATGAGAAGTTTCTAAATGAAAGGGAATAATTTTTATGGGGTTTATGTTGCTACCCCTGTAGATTTTGATGGAAAAGAGCATGAAAAATGAGGTTTCACCCTAGGGTTTGATAAAATATTGCATGTAGAGGTTGGGTGATCGTCTTTTAAGTTTTTGTAGGTAATTTTAAGAAGGTCTAATGTAGTGGCATGTTCTGGTAAGGTGTGGAACCATTTCTTTCAATAAAACCTCCTTATACTAGCATAAAATAAGGGTTTTGGTTTGGCATGGTGGAGTGAGTTTGTCCAGAGACAAATTATGGATCTGAGGGTTTAGATACATGATAATTTCTACCCCAACAAGTTAAGGTGGTTCTTGAATGTTTAAAGGTACATTTATTTGTAAATTAGGCCTAG
Source organism: Sequoiadendron giganteum (assembly GCA_007115665.2). Classification (NCBI taxonomy): domain Eukaryota; kingdom Viridiplantae; phylum Streptophyta; class Pinopsida; order Cupressales; family Cupressaceae; genus Sequoiadendron; species Sequoiadendron giganteum. Next base: position 125,078,081 of record CM021107.1, on the reverse strand, counting down.
TTAGCCTAATGAGGACAGTGAAGAAGGTCATTTTTTATACACATGTTCCAAGATAGCCACTGTTGATTTTGAAGTATGTGTTGTAACTCAATAATAGCTATCTAGATAAGTCATCTGTTTGTGAAGTCATTTGAGAATATTTCCTCAAAACACCACTTGGAGCCACTCTTTTCACTTGAAAGTTCATCATAAAACCCTTTAGCAACAACTCCACCTTTGTTTCTTGAATTCCCCTAGACAAATAAACACACACACACCTAAAAAATCATAATACTAACTTACTGGACACTGATCTAAACTATCAAATTCAATGGAGTAGTCATTATTGGTTTACAAACTGAGTTGAGAAGAACCAGTTCAAACTAATGATTAACTCAATGGATACCATCCTAAATAGATTCAAATGAAAGATATTTCACTATTCTACCTTAAACAACAAGATTCAATTCCTTAAACTACTGTACAGGTCGTACAAGTTAATGAACAACTAGAAAAACTCATAAAATCACTAAAATATGAACTTTATTGATTGTAAATATTGAATAATATACAAAAGATCTTTGTTTTGCTCGACCTTACATGCTTTATATCACTTCTCTAATCACCTGATGACCTTTTTGAGACTTTCAATACATTACATGTAACCTTTACATGACCTTTTTCACATTGTTTACATTTCAAAATTCAAATTTTCCTATTGAAGACATTTACAGAACAAGGTGCTACTCCTCCAAACATGAACTCCAAAATTACAGTATTTGAGTAAATCTCATTATGTAAGTAAATCTCATTATAATGCCTTATGTACTTCATTCTCACAGATCTTTTACAATATCACTCATACATTTGAGATTATCTTTAAATGTCTACATCATAGGTGCTCATTATGAGGTTAACTTCAATTGAGTAACTTGAGATTCCCTCTCTAAGCTTCACACGCTCTTTTATAATGGCTTGAAATCAAAATTGAAATTTGTTCATATCATCAAAATAAAGATGTTGCATTGCTTTTCTGGTTGAGATTCTCTTTGATGGCTCATAAATCAACATTTTCTGCAATGAGAGATCAATCAATTTTTAGTAGTTTACTTACTATGATCTCTAAATGTTTATCCTATTCTAAAGATACAAATTTAACTAATATGCAATAATGGAAGAACACTAAGATTAGCCTAAGAAATGATAATGCAAAGATATGAGATGAAATAAAAGATAAATGATTATACCTTCTTTGTTGTAGAAATCCCTTGGTTGGCCCTTGATATTGTATGCTTTTGTATGCTCTTTGGATGGAAAATGAGATTAAAGATGCAAGATGATTGAAAGGTTGATAATGGTGGATTCAAGTGCTATGATGAAGTCAAAATGTGCAAGTTGGCTAAGTATGGTTTTAAATAACAAAATAACAAGATTTTGGTATCAAAATCATGAGGTTCCCAAATGAGAGAAAAGGGGGGGTATTCATAGAGCAATTTGAATTCTCTAGAGAATTCAACGGTTGAGATTAAACCAACAAGGCCAAGATGGAGGGCTATGGTGAGTTGAGGACTCACAAGCCCTCACATATTGACATGTGAAATGTGAGATGGCCTAGGATGAGATGATGTGGAAGTGAGGTGGAAGGAAGGTACATGATGTGGAGGAAGGACAAGTACCTTGGAAAAATGATGATGTGACCTCTCAATGATCACATAGGGAAGAGGAGAATCTTGGGTGAAGAAAAGTGAATTAAAAATTCACGTGATTGGAAGAATCTAGTGGATAAGACAAGGTTCCCAAAAATGTGGGAACTTGCCACCTGTGAGTGATGTGACAAGTCAAATATTCTAGAAGACTTTGGCACATGTGATGTGACAAGTCAAAGGTTCTATAATTTTGCATGGGGAAGAAAAGATTCCTTAGAGGAATAAAAGTGAATTAAAAATTTACATGGGGAAGAGAGGAGCCTTGGATGAATAAAAAGGAATTAAAAATTCCTTGGGAGATGGGGATAGTTGACCAAGGTACTGATTAGGTTTAACTGATTAGTAATTATAATATAATTAGTGGTCAAGGAGGATTAGAAGCCAACTTGCAAAAGTTGGAGGATGTGACATGTCTTAATCAAGGATTAGACATTTGCACATCTCTAATGATGAGATTAGAGGATGGATTAAGATTAAGGAAAATGATGTGACATGTGAGTAATTAAATAAATTTAATATTTATTTAATTCATTTGGTGAAAAGGAGAACAAAGGGTAAGGTATTTAATTATTAATCGAATACCTTAGGGATTTGGCAGAATTAAGAGTATTAATTAGATAATGGTGATATTACCTAATTAACGTAATCAAAAGGATTTTTTAAATAAAAAAGGATAAATTTGGACCAATGTAAGTGTCAAAATTTAGGTTTCTACATTTTCCCCCTCTTTGAGATGGTGTTACGAAGTAGCATCATTTCAAAGAATATTAAAACGTAGCACCTAGAAGAAGATGATTAGATTGGGAAAGATGCTCTAGTCATTCAAAGTAGTGACTAGGAAGAAATATGATGGGGGTGAAGGTGAAGATTAGGGATTGAGGATGCCACCTTGAGAGGACATGCGGGTTCAAGAGAACATGGGTGTGCTCTCAAAATGGATGAAATGATGAAAGGGGAGATGAGAAAGATGATGCAAAGTGATGGAGAAGAGATGATGATAAGCGATGGGAGATGATGAGAAGCACAAATGGATTCCAGGACAAATATGATGTTGCCCCAATTAAGCTACAAGCCAGGATGGATTGATGGTTTGATGGAGTGTTGTTGATGAGGGAACAATATATCCAAGAACAACACAAGGATAGGGAAGGATACACCCTGATGAGGATGAGGATGAGAGTGTTGTTGATGATGGAAGGATACCTACCAAAATAACACGAGGATAGGGAAGAATACATCTTGATGAAAGGTTTGTTGATGAGGGAAAGATACATCCTAAAACAACACCAAAATATAGGGAAGGATACATCCTGATGTTGATGACGAAGGTGATGATTGGATCAAGGCTTGTAGCAAGGCTAGGAACAAGACCAAGGATGTGATTAAATGATTTGTGCAGTATTGAATGGATGAGGATGGGGGATACATGCACGATGATGGAATGGAAAATGAAATGCAATCCTAATGAAATTTGCCATCTTTGGAGAATTGATATTTGCTATAGCATAAGACACTGAGCGTCAAGGTATGTAAACCAAGATGGATTAGTGTCTAATGCGTAAAACAAACACAATAGACAAGAAGGCTATTCCAACACCCCAAAGTCATGAAGACCTTGGTCGGGCTAGGTATTGGAATAACCACAAGCACAAAAGGATGCCCCAGCGTAACACAAGACCTTGGGGATCTTGGTGGGTACTACGTGGGACAACCAAGAAGACAAAAATAGAAAAAATATCAAGATACACCCCTATGTTTACTATTCAAAGCACACCATGATATGATGGATCAAGGCGATCATGACAAGTGATGATAGGGAGATCAAACAATAAACAAAATCCAAAAGCATCAAAAGATCACAATCAATTTCAAACATCATTTGCCATAGGATCAAGAGGATTGATGGGGTTGATGAGGTTTGTTAGGAAGGATACATCCTATTGAGACCGATGATGGATACTAACTAAAAGATCAATATGATGTAGGATATTCAAAGCTGATTGGAGCTACCGATACAAGTGGATCTCGTTTGTTAAGAACCGGCTAAATAAGGGTATACTTAACTACATGACAAGACAACAGGATGACAAGACAAAAGACAACAAAACCTTAAAGACCTAAGGGACACAAGACCGACACACCCTAAATACCTAGGGGCTCAAGGGTTGATCAAAGATCAACCTTTCCTACGTGAAAGTGCAGAGCCCTTGTAGTTCAATAAAAGACCATGGATAAAAGTGGAAAGAGGACAAGGGTGACCAATGATGGATGGTGAAAGACATGATAGATACCCTAGGGGAAGACAAAATGATTTAGCCTTGCCTACGTGAAAGTGCAGGGGAAATGTAGTTCAATACAAGGCCAATGACAGACGATGGAGGATGACAAGACGGACAAAAGATAGAGCCCTGGGGGTGGATCAAATGATCAACCTTGCCTACGTGAAAGCGCAGGGGCAACGCAGTTTAGAACAAGACCAACGAAAAAATATGGATAAAGGATGATGAGATGACCATGATAAATGGATAAAAGGATGGAACCGATATGATGAGACAAGATATACTTGCAGGATTGGATAGGATGATGGTTGATATGTGTAAGATATGTTTGATGTGAAGTTCAGGGATGGGATAGGTAGTCAGATCATTAGAATATGAATTGGGAAGGTGAGACGATGGATAGATGAGCGATGAAGATATGAGAAAGATGTGGGAAATAGATAGGAATGATGAGAGGGAGGTAGCAAGGCATTGGATTGCATGGGGGTAGCCTATAGCTAGATACCAATGACAAGGGATTATGAGATAGGAGGAAAATAGAAGTAAATGGATGGATGGATAAAGATGGGGAGATAGAAAGATGCTAGGATAGGTGGATAGAGGGATAAGGAATTGGAAGGATGGAATGGATTAGTGGATGAATAAATGGATGGGAAGATAAGGATGAAAATATGGAAAAGGACTAGTGGATGAGAGTATAGGAAGATAAGGATTTGGTAGATGGAAGGGATGACTAGATGGATAAGTATATAGGGAGGTAAGGATGGGTAGGATGGGGATATGGAGAGGATTACCTAGAGGAATGGATGGATGATGTTTCCAAGGACTCTATCGCAAATAAGGAGATGCCCCCACTCTAGATGTGTCATGCAGGACGAGGCAAGAAGGATAGCAGGATTGGTGGATAAGGGAGTGAGATGGGCAATGGAAGATAGATAGAGGTGGATAGGATACAGGGACAATGGAAGATAGATAGAGGTGGATAGGATGCATAGACAATGGGAGATAGAGAGAGGTGGATAAGGAATATGATAGTGTATGGATGAGGGGAATATATGCCAAGAGATGTCCAAAGCATGTATATAGGTTTGCCCCTATCTTTATCAAGATCACAAGGAAGATGGAGGGAATGGGATAAATGGGATATGATAGGATGGGGAAGGTAGGAAGATGTAGGAGATAGAGGAAATGAATGTGTAAGTGGATGTTGCCCCCAATCGTGGAAGGAGACTAGATGGGGGATTTACGCATAACGCCTATTTGCCAAGTTTTCATCATAGTACTTATCTAAGGCACTTGTTTGCCAAGTTTTCACCATGGTACTTATCCAAGGCACTTGTTTTTTAAGTTTTCACCATTGGAAAAATGATTTTCTCTTTACTATTTCCTTTTTTTCCTTTGTTTTTTCTCTTCTTTTTTTTGATTTTTTGATTTTTTGATTTTTTTGTATTTTTTCTAACTTTTTGGACTAGGATGTGGACGAAGATGGATAAAGATATGGATATGGATATGTGGATTTAGAAGATAGTTGATAAGGAGGTGGATGAAGGACTCAAGCATCAAGTTCCATATGAGGTAATAAGAGCCCATGTGTAAAGTGACCATCGGATGTTGGTACAACCTTAGTAGGAGAAATGGATTATGCGAGAGGATGAATCAAAGGGATTGGATGGGGGAGATAGGGAGGATAGTGGATGGGGTGTTGGAAAGTGTATGGATGGAATGATGGATTGGATGTGTGATAGGGGAAGGTGTTCAGGACCAACATTGGCACATGTGGTGGATGTGAAATGGGAGGAGGGTTGATGGATGGAGAATGTGGCGAGACAAGAGGTGTTGGGATAGTGAATTTTGGGACATAAGGACCCAAAACAGATTTAGAAGATGGAGGATGTGAATTATGAGCATTGGGAATAACAACTTTGGATGTTGTCATGGATTTTTCATTTGAAGGCGTTGTCTCTTTTTTCTTTGGGATCCACATGGTGCTGATTTTTTCTTTGGTGGGCCTTAGTGGCCATTTGGATTGATTTAGATTTTGGATTCGATTTTTATTTTTGTCATGTCTTTTGGAGGGGACATGAGGAGCTGTAGATTCATGTGGATGTTTGGATTTATATATTTTTTCTTTGGCATCCAAAGTTCTTTTAGTAGCAATGGGATGGGTATGGAGAGATGGATGATGTGGAGAGGACGTGGATGGAGTGATAGAAGTAGGCATTTGATGAGGAAGTGTGGATGGAGGATGCGAGATAGCATGCATGGAGGTGTTCCTGTTGATTGTGATTAGGAGTTATGAAGGTAGGATTTTTATGTTGTGTACGAGGGATAGGGGGTGGATGAATGAAAGGATGAATAGGATAAGATGGAGGGGGTGATTTTGGGATATAAGGACCCAAAATAGACTCTGTATATGGAGGATGTGTGGGGTTTGATGGAGGGATATAAGAACCCATAGTAGATGGAGGATGAGCAATGATGGATGGAGGGACATAAGGACCCAAAATGGATTTAGAGGATGAGGGAGGAAGATGGATGGTTGTTTTGAGGTAATATGATGGAGGAGAGGGGATGGCAGTAAATGACTTGGTAGAACGATGGAAAGTACCTCTTGTGCCTTTAGAAGAGGATTGTTTAGGATGTACGGAGGTTGTACCAACATATTTGAAGGGTGAGTTTTGGGAGATATATCCAAGACCAGGTGTGCTTGGATGTTCTTTGACTTGGATGGGCTCTAAAGTACCTTGCTCATGAAGGCCTAAACCTTTTCCTTGATAGTTCATGTTCTGTAGCATGTGATTTATGGTAGGATGCTTATTCTTTTGGAAGCATGATGTGAATCTGTTATTAGGTAAAGGAGGATGGGTGGTGCATATACTTTGTTTTTCTTCCACAAGAAAACCACCATGGACGCATGTAATGTTATTGAGGTGATAAAAAAGTGGTGTTGGGATGGTAGGCAGCGATGGAGGATCATACGATGGGGATGAGGGGAGAGCAACATCTTGATTGGGAGGAGGAGGTGATAAGGGATCAAGAGAGGAATTAGAGAGTATGATAGGATCTGGATAAATGGCAGTGGATGATAAGGGATCATGAGATGGAGTGATTGGATCGTGAATGCAAAGGGGATCATGGGGTGGAGTGGATGAGATAGTGTGATCTTGAGATGGGATGGATGGGAGGATATGATCGTGACTTGGTTGAGGATATGGATCATGCGATGAAATGGATGGAAGACTATGTTCTTGAGATGGAGTAGATGGGATGGAAAGATCTTGATTTGGAGGAGGGGATATGCTTGCATGTTTTAGATCAAGCTCTTGGCATGACTCATCTTGTGTGGGATGTATGATGATGGAAGAGTGTTGGAGGGACTTCTCAATTGGGGGAGATAAGAGGATGGAGGATTCATGAAGCTCATGGGATTGAAGTTTGTGAATATTAGGATTGGGAGGAGGGGATTGGATGTCTTCAATGGATTGGGTGGATCTAGTAGTAGAAGATGGGGATTTAATGGATTCGATGGGTTTGACTGGCTCAACCGTTTGGACAATGTCAGGAATGGTGATGGGAACAGTAGGTCTAGGATGGAGGAGGGCCTCATTACTAGTGATAATACATGATAGAGTGGGAGGGCATGGTGTCTCTTATGTCATGAGTCCTTTGGTGACATTTGTAAGGGATGTAGGATTAGGTAGAGTGATGGGAATAGATGGAGGATCAGGGATGGATGGAGGATTAGGATTAGGGATTGGTGGATTAGGATTAGACGTGGGGATGGGATTGGATGGAGGATTAGGAGGAGATGGAGGATTAAGATTAGGAATTGGTGGATTAGGGTTATATGAGGGGATGGGAATGGATGAAGGACTAGGAGGAGATGGAGGATTAGGGTTAGGGATTGGAGGTTTAGATGAGTGGATGGGTGGATGAGGATTAGATGTAGAACTAGGAGGAGATGGAGGATTATGATTAGATGAGTGGATGGGACTAGATGGAGGACTAGGAGTGGTTGGAGGACTAGGTGGGTTATGTTTAGATGGAGGATTGAGATATAATGCGGTGAAAGGGGGAGTGATGTAGGAGGATGCAGATGTTGGATTAGATTGGGATGGTGAGTGATACTAGGAATATGTGGATGAAGGATTAGAATGGGGAGATGTGGAATTAATGTAAGGGTATTGGGATGGGGGATTGTGATAGGAAGGTGTGGATGTTGGATTAGAACAAGAATATTGAGGTGGTGGACCACCATAGGAAGACATGTATGGTGAGTTGGCATAGAAGGATAGGGATGATGGATTAGGATAAGGGGATTGAGATGGTGGATTAAGATAAGAGGAATATTGGGATGGGAGATTATGATAGGAATGTGTGAGTATTGGATTAGGATGGGAAGATTGGGATGGGTGATAAAAGTGGAGATATTGGGATTGTTGATGATGATGAGGGTAAGAGGATGTGGATTTTGGATAGGATAGAGGTTGAGAGGGGGGTATGATGAATATGTCGATGGTGAAGATGTTGGATATCCCTTGTCAAGGGTAGCATAAGGACTGTTAGTAGATGCAGATGAAGACATGGTGGGATAGTTCGAAGGAGTAATTAGATTTTGGGAGGCATTTGGAGAGATCTTGCTAGCAATGATAGTGTCAAGGGGATCTATATAACAATCTTCGTGATCAACAATATTTTTTTGTCATCATCAACGTAGTTAGGATTCCCCTTGACTACTATTATTGGTTGTGTCAGAGGGGGATAAATATTCACGATGGATACAGATTAGCAGGAAAGAATAGATGATGGATAAAGAACTAGGATGGATTGGAAGCTCATATGGGCATTGGATGAAAGCTCAGAATAAGATGATGGGATTGACGCTCAGATTAGAACTGGATTGGAGCTTAGATTGGGATTGAATCAGAGGCTATGATAGGATAAGTTTGTTTTGGATTGGATGATGAATTAGGATTGGTTGATGGAAAGGGTCCTAAACCCAATTTGGAAATCACCCTAGGTGACTTAATACGTTGGTTGATCAGATTAAACGATTGAACCAATGATCACAGTGCCGAATCCACCTTGAGATGGAAGGGGATTGATTTGGGCCAATGATGCTAATTTTCAAAACAAATCCACCTCAAGATATAAGCGAATTGATTAGGTTGAAGACAATGATTGATATGTAGGATAATGATCAAACTTAACACCTTGGTCAATTCGAGAGATAACTCCTAAAATAAGGTTTAAGGGATTTTGTGTTGAAATATGATGAAGAATGGAAACTAAAGACGTCTTGATGGTTTTTATGATGGGGGGTGATGTCAAAGTGATCTTTTCAGAAAGTGCAAATGTTTAGGTCACACGTGGTGAAATGGTGAAACGGGTTCCCCTAGTTGTGAAATGAATAACGTGAATGAGAAACGAAAGTTTAGAAAGGTTAAATGGAGGCTTGAAATCGTCAAACAAATGTTTAGAAGGGTTAAATGGATGTTTGGAATGGTTAAACGGTCGAACGAAGGCATGAAATGGTCAAACAGAGGATTGAGATGGTCAAACAGGGCGAAATTGTTTGTTCAGGAGGGCGTATCCGCCCCTCTATAGTCAAAACAATGAACTAGGAGGGAAAATCTGCCCTTCTATAGTCAAAACAGTGAACCAGGAGGGCAAATCTGCCCCTCTATAGTCAAAACAATGAACCAGGAGGGAAAATCTGCCCCTCTGCAGTCAAATATTAGAAAAAAGTGTCAACAATAGGGCAAATCTGCCCCTCTGTAGAAAATAGGGACTTGGTCTAGATGAGAATGACTATGGCAAGGACTTTGAAATGACAATAATGAGGTTGACTTATCAAAAAAATTACTGGTTTCTCACAAAAAGACATTGTAGACAAGCACAATCCTATGATTAGTGTTAAGGGTATGGCCAAAAGGTCTTAATCTAGGATATACAAGGCTTCTAGGGAGTCCTTGATATACTCTCGGTACGTGAGGCCCAGACCATGAACACTAGTCTGTCACAAGCGTGAGTCGGGAACCCCAGCAAGATACTGAAGGGCTCGGACCAACTCTTCACGTCTATCTAGGTATCACCCTAGCTTCAATGCTCTGCCAGACACGACGTGACTAGATTGGGGTACAACTTTGGTTCTCCCCCCTTTTTATACCCCATTAGTACATGTGGTTGGGATCGTCCCTTGGGGTGATGAAATCCCCAAGCAGGTCCCTCTAAAAAGAAGGCACTAACTGTTTCCAACTACTCCTCAGGATCACACGAAGTGCAAGGGGAAAGCAAAAACAAACTAGTGCCCCCTTGGGTGACACAAAAATAGAGACAACAAGCAATAAATTTTACTTTCCCTTGATTAAGCTATGTGCCTAGATGAAAACAACAAGGAAAACTTTTAAAATTTGAACAAACAGATGGCCCTACAAATAAATGCTAGTTGCTTTATCCTTCGTTCTTTGTTGATTACGAAATTATGCTGCCAAATATTAGCAATAAATCCAACTATACTAGCAAAAAAACAAGGTTAGGGAGTTAGAACCTCAAAACAACAAAAAATTGAGACAAAAACGAAGCTAAAATGCCTATTTTTACCTTCTAAAACGTGTTGTTTAGGACAACCCTCTATAGTAAAAATGTTAGAAAATAGTGTGAAGAATAGGGAAATATTAGCAAGAAATCCAACTATACCCTCAAACAAACAAGGTTAGGGGGTTAGAACTTCAAAATAACAAAAAATTGAGGAAAAAACGAAGCTAAAATGCCCATTTTTACCTTCCAAAACGTGTTGTTTAGGGCAAATCCGCCCCTCTGCAGTAAAAATGCTAGAAAATAGTGTGAAGCATAGGGAAAATATTAGCAAGAAATCCAATTATACCCTCAAACAAATAAGGTTAGGGGGTTAGAACCTTAAAACAACAAAAAACTGAGGCAAAAACGAAGCTAAAATGCTCATTTTTACCTTCCAAAACATGTTGTTTAGGGCAAATCCGCCCCTCTGCAGTCAAAACAGTGAACTAGGAGGGCAAATCCGCCCCTTTGCAGTTAAAACAGTGAACCAGAATGGCAAATTCACCCCTCTACAGTCAAAACAGTGAACCAAGAGGGCATATCTGCCCCTCTACAGTCAAAACAGTGAACCAGGAGGGCATATCCGCCCCTCTATAGTGAAGATGTTAGAAAATAGTGAACTAGTAAGGCAAATCCGCCCCTATGCAGCAGAAATTTTTGAAAACAATGTGAAAAATAGGGCAAATATTAGCAAGAATTCTAGCTATACCCTTAAACAAACAAGGTTGGGGGGTTAGAACCTCAAAACAACAAAAAATTGAGGCAAAAACGAAACTAAAATGCCCATTTTTACCTTCCAAATGTGTTGTTTAGGGCAAATACGCCCCTCTGCAGTAAAAATGTTAGAGAATAGTGTGAAGAACAAGGCAAATATAAATATTAGCAAGAAATCTAATTATACCCTCAAACAAACAAGGTTAGGGGGTTAGAACCTCAAAACAACAAAAAATTGAGGCAAAAATGAAGCTAAAATGCTCATTTTTACCTTCCAAAACGTGTTGTTTAGAGAAAATCCGCCCCTCTGCAGTCAAAACAGTGAACGAGGAGGGAAAATCCGCCCCTTTGTAGTCAAAACAGTGAACTAGGGGGACAAATCGGCCTCTCTGTAGTCAAAATAGTGAATCAGGAGAGCAAATCCGCCCCTCTGTAGTCAAAACAGTGAACCAGGAGGGAAAATCTGCCCCTCTGCAGTCAAAATAGTGAATCGGGAGGGCAAATCCGCCCCTCTGTAGCAGACTAGAGGGCAAGTCCGCCCATCTACAGCAGACTGGAGGGCAAGTTCGCCTCTCTGCAGCACACTAGAGGGCAAGTCCGCCCCTCTACAAGACAAATCCACCCCTCTGCGACCTGGACCTTCAAACAATTCAACAACAACAAACGTGAAATAAAGGGACCCGTTTGTGGGTCCCATCGGGCATGCCAACAATGTGATCCCTAAATGTTTATCCTATTCTAAAGATGCAAATCTAACTAATATGCAATAATGGAAGAACACTAAGATACACCTCAAGATTAGCCTAAGAAATGATAATGCAAAGAAATGAGATGAAATAAAAGATAAATGATTATACCTTCTTTGTTGTAGAAATCCCTTGGTTGGCCCTTGATGTTGTATGCTTTGTATGCTCCTTGGATGACAAATGAGATTAAGGATGCAAGATGATTGAAAGTGTGATAATGGCGGATTCAAGGGCTATGATGAAGTCAAAATGTGCAAGTTGGCTAAGTATGGTTTTAAATAACAAAATGGCAAGAGTTTGGCATCAAAATCATGAGGTTCCCAAATGAGAGAAAAGGGGGGGTATTTATAGAGCAATTTGAATTCTCTAGAGAATTCAACGGTTGAAATTAAACCAACAAGGCCAAGATGGAGGGCTATGGTGTGTTGAAGACCTACAAGCCCTCACATCTTGACATGTGGAATGTGAGATGGTCTAGGATGAGATGATGTGGAAGTGAGGTTGAAGGAAGGTACATGAGGTGGAAGGAAGGTACATGATGTGGAGAAAGGAAAAATACCTTAGAAAAATGATTATGTGACCTCTCAATGATCACATAAGGAAGAAGAGAATCTTGGGTGAATAAAAGTGAATTAAAAATTCACATGATTGGAAGAATCTAGTGGATAAGACAAGGTTCCCAAAAATATGGGAATTTGTCACATGTGAGTGATGTGACAAGTCAAAGATTCTAGAAGACTTTAGCACATGTGATGTGACAAGTCAAAGGTTCTATAATTTTGCATGGGGAAGAGAAGATTCCTTGGAGGAATAAAAGTGAATTAAAAATTTACATAGGGAAGACAGGAGCTTTGGATGAATAAAAAAGAATTAAAAATTTCTTGGGGGATGGGGAGAGTTGACCAAGGTACTGATTAGGCTTAAATGATTAGTAATTAGAAGATAATTAGTGGTTAAGGAGGATTAGAAGCCAACTTGCAAAAATTGGAGGATGTGACATGTCTTAATCAAGGATTAGACATGTGCACATCTCTAATGATGAGATTAGAGGATGGATTAAGATTAAGTAAAAAAGAATTTGACATGTGAGGAATTAAATAAATTTATTTAATTCATTTGGTGAAAAGGAGAATAAAGGGTAAGGTTTTTAATTATTAATTGAATACTTTAGGGATTTGGCAGAATTAAGGGTATTAATTAGATAATGGTGATATCACCTAATTAACACAATCAAAATGATGTTTTAGACAAAAAAGGATAATTTTGGACCAATGTAAGTGTCCAAATTTAGGTGTCTACACTTACAAATACGTAAAGTAAAAGAGAGAAAGAAAGAGCATCCAAAATGGAAATGAAATAAAAATAGATGGAAGGCACTTATAGATAGGCATGTAGGTCTCACAGCTTAGTCACTCTTGATCATACATCTTCACTGGGAATTCCAACATACCTATTGCACACAACACCTCTCATGAATAGAGTAAGTTGAAATTTTAGATGCTCTTATAATGTCTACATCATAGCTGCTCATGATAAGGTTAACTTCAAATGAATAACTTGAAATTCCCTCACCAACCTTTGCACACACTTTTCTAATGGCTTAAATCATGATTGAGATTTGTCAAGATCATTAAAATAAGGATGTTGCATTGCTTTTTTGGCTGACATTCTCTTGGATGGCTCATATATCTGCATTTTTTGCAAGGGGACACCAATCACTATTTAGTATGTTACTTACAAATAGGCAAAGTAAAAGGAGATGATAGCATTGACATCAAACAAATTAATGTGCATACAAGTATAAATTAATAAGAACCAATGTGCATATACTTACAAATTAATCCAACGAACCATCCAAGTTTGCTCTTCTCTTTATTGTGTCAAGTATTGCCTCATGGTCAGACTCGTGCAAACCTTCCACAAGGTCTTTTTCAAAGGTCTACCCCCATATTTGGTCAAACAAACATTGGATTCCACGACAAGGTTCGAGTAATGAAGAATCTTACGATGCGTGTCAAAGTCATGAAATAACCAATGTTTAACAATTGAATGTGGGTACCTTCTAAGCCATGTTCCAGTAACCACAACTGAGCCTGTAGGGTATTCGATGTTTTCTCCATCTATAACTGGGGCCTCCAATTTATTTTTGGCTTCAACACAATGACACAAGTAATTGTTTTCCCTCTTCGTTGTCTTCATCTGCAATAACTACATAAAAATGCCCTACATTGATATGTGCAGAAAATCTCTTGAAATTTGTCAACATTATGAATATAGAAAAAGTAAGATAACGATATGGAATTTCAACAACTAAGCAAGTAGATATGTCACCTGGTTGAACTAGATCTGATACATGGTCAAAGTTGATCGATGATTCCATCTATGTCAGTTCCAATGTTGTCGGAGGACGATACGTGTGAAGTGGGTTAAGATAACTTTTCAACCATTCGTCAACCCACTCCCCTAACTCACAATCATTCCAAGGTTGCATTGTACATGAAGAAAAAAAGTATGCCATCTTTTGTGTATCGATATTCCATGAACTTGCATTTGAGCTAAGGAAAAATTACATACCTCACTCGATCCTGTTAGTGTACAACAGTCTTCATATGGTGCAATGTTAGTATCATCCATCAACCAAAAAATCTACGAACTGAAGATGTACCTTCATTACCTGGACCCATCGAAGCATTACACCACTCGACGATTGATTTTGCATCTGTCAACTTTTCACTGTCTTTATACTTTAACTCTTCTCATGCTAATGCTCTTTTCGCGCATGCTCTTGCACCATCATGCTCCCCCTTTCCATTTCTAACCTCACAAAAGTTCCACATATGTTGTTGAACACCTGTAATGACATGCATCCTGCACAACCAGTAGAACATGCACGAGTTCTTGAACTGTGTTGCACAGTTATCAGACCATATTATATGTCAGTCATATTCTATGCCCCTCTTAGCCAAACCACTATAGAACATCTAGAAGCAACCTTGAACGAACTATGGAGAATGTGTACGATCATCACTAATGTAAAAGTGGTACTCCCTCAATACCTTCCTTTGGTCATCTATACTATCAGATGCATGAATGAATGCTATGTGCACAAATATCAAAACCTATGTGGAGTTGTAATACTGTGACTACATTGTAGCTATAGAGTGTAGTTCTCCACAAAATCAACCACTGATACTATGCTTCCAACTGGAAAGGTGTCCTTGCATAGCTTGAATTGTTTGTCCAACCATCGAGCTCTATGGATATGCATTGCATACTCAGACAATATATTGTCATGAAACATGGACATAAACCGATACACTGGAATTTTCTCAATAACCAAATCACACCTTTTTGCCTCTTAATCCCCTCAACCCTCAACCCTTATACCCTAATCCCTCAACCCCTATACCCTCTTAATACTTCAACCCTCAACCCTTAAACCCTTAAACCCTTAAACCCTAATCCCTCAACCCCTATACCCTCTTAATCCCTCAACCCTCAACCCTTAAACCCTAATCCCTCAACCCCTATACCCTCTTAATCCAAGAACCCTCAACCCTTAAACCCTAATCCCTCAACCCCTATACCCTCTTAATCCCTCAACCCTCAACCCTTATACCCTAATCCCTCAACCCCTATACCCTCTTAATCCCTCAAACCTTATACCCTAATCCCTCAACCCCTATAGCCTCTTAATCCCTCAACCCTCAACCCTTAAACCCTAATCCCTCAACCCCTATACCCTCTTAATCCCTTAATCCTCAACCCTTAAACCCTAATCCCCCTATACCCTCTTAATCACTCAATTGTCAACCATCAACCCTTTAACCCTAATCCCTCAACCCCTTTACCCTCGTAATCCCTGAACCGTCAACCCTCAACCCTTAAACCTTAATCCCTCAACCCCTATACCCTCTAATTCCTCAACCCTCGACCCTCAACCCTTAAACCCTAATCCCTTAACCCCTATATCCTCTTAATCCCTCAACCCTCAACCCTTCAACCCTAATCCTCTCAACCCCTATACCCTCTTAATCCCTCAACCTCAACCTTTCAACCCTAATCCCTCAACCCTATAACCTCTAATCATCAACTCCTAAACCCTAAAACCCTAACTTCAACCCCTATATTTCTTAATTCAACCCTCAACCCTCAACCCTCAACCCTTAAACCCTAATCCCTCAACCCCTATACCCTCTTAATCCCTCAACCCTCAACCCTCAACCCTTAAACCCTAATCCCTCAACCCATACCCTCTTAATCCCTCAACCCTCAACCCTTAAACCCTAATCCATCAACCCTTATACCCTCTTAATCCCTCAACCCTTAAACCCTAATCCCTCAAAATTTATAGCCTCTTAATCCCTCAACCATCAACCCTCAAACCTTAAAACCTAATCCCTCAACCCCTATAGCTTCTTAATCCCTCAACCGTCAACCCTCAACCCTTAAGCCCTAATCCCTCAATCCTTATAGCCTCTTAATCCCTCAATCGTCAACCTTCAACCCTTAGAACCCTAATCCCTCAACCTCTATAGCCTCAACCCTTAAACCCTAATCCCTCAACCTCTATACCCTCTTAATCCCTGAATCCTCAACCCTTAAACCCTATCCCTCAACCCCTATACCCTCTTAATCCTTGAACCCTGGACCCTTAAACCCTAATCCCTCAACCCCTATATTCACTTAGTCCCTCAACCCTCAACCCTTAAACCCTAATCCATCAACCCCTATACCCTCTTAATCCCTCAACCCTCAACCCTTAAACCCTAATCCCTCAATCCCTATACCATCTTAATCCCTCAACCCTCAACCTTGAACCATTAAACCCTAATCCCTTAACCCCTATACCCTCTTAATCCTTCACCCCTCAACCCTCAACCCTCAACCCTTAAAACCTAATCCCTCAACCCCTATACCCTCTTAATTCCTCAACCCTCAACCCTAAACCCTTAAACCCTAATCCCTCAACCCCTATACCCTCTACCCTATAACCTCTTAATCCCTCAACCCTAAACCCTAACTTGTAAACCCTCTACCCTCTACCGTCAATCCTCTACCCTTTACTCTCAACCCTAATCCCCCAATCCTTAAACCCGCTTAATAAACTCTCTACCCTTATCCCTCAACCCTCTTGACCCTTAAACCCTCAACCCTTAAACCCTTAAACACTCAACCCTAAACCCTCGACCCTCAACCCTCAACCCTTAAACCCTAAACTCTTAAACCCTCTACCCTCTACCTTCAACCCAATACTCTCTACCCTAAACCCTAATCCCTCAACCCTTACACCGTTAAATCCAAGAAAACTCTATACCCTAATCCCTAAACCCTCAACCCTTAATATCTCAACCCCTATAACCTCTACCCTATATATTGGACCCTCAACCCTAATCCCTCGACCCTATACCCTATACCCTCAACCCTCAACCATCAACCTTAAACCCTCAATCTTCAATCCTCAACCCTTAAACCCTAAACCCTAAACCCTTAAACCCTCTACCCTCAATTCTCAACTCTCAATCGTTAAACCCTAAACCCTCTACCCCTTACATTGGACCCTGAACCTAATCCTTCAACCATATACCCTCAAACCTATACCCTAAACCCTCTACCCTCAACCAAGTAAACCCTTAACCCTAAACCGTTCAACCCTAAACCATTAAACTTTCTACCCTATATCCTCAACCAAATACCCTCTACCATTGACCCTATTCCCTCAACCCTCAAACCTTAAACCCTAATACCCTAGAAACCATCAACCCTATAGGTCCTCCACCCTAATCCCTCAACCCTATACCCTATACCCTCAACCCCTATCTCTTTCTCTCTATCTATACATCTCACCTCTCCCTCCCTCCCTCGTACCCTCTCTAATTGTCTCTATCTACCATCTCCCTCTTTCTACGTACCTCTCGTTCAATCAATCCCTACCACCCTCTCTCACTCCCTCTATCCATCTCTCTCTATGTCCCTCCCACTCTATCCCACTCTCTCCCACTCCCTCTCTCTCATGTCTCTCCCTCTCACCCCCTCTCTCTCTCATGTCTCTCCCTCTAGCAACCTACCTAGGTAACTCTCTCTCTGTCTCTCTCCCCTCTCTCTATCTATCCCTCCCACCCTACCTAGATAAGTCCCTCTCACTCCACCCCCCTCTTTCTCTACCTCTATCAGGTCACAACCTCCCACACCCTCTCCCTCTCTCAAGTCTCTCACTCACACTCCCTCTCTCTCCCACTCCCTCTCTCTCACACTCCCTCTCACTACCTATCTCTCAAGTCTCTCTCTCTCACCCCCCTCACACTCTCAAGTCTCTCCCTTTGGCACCCTACCTACATAACTCTCTCTTTCTCTCCATCTCTCTCTCTCCCCCCTCTCTCTCTCCCTCTCTCTCAATTCTCTCTCTCACACCCCCCCTCGCACCCCCCGCTCCCTCTATCCCTCCCACCCTACCTAGCTAAGTACCTCTCACTCCAACCCCTTCTCTCTCGCTCCCTCTCTCTTAAACTCTCACTTCCACCCCCTCTCCATCTCTCCAGACTCTCTCTCTAAATTCTCCCTCCCTCTAAAGACATACGTAAATACATACATACAATCCTACATCCATACAAGCATACATACATACATACATGTGTAGATACAATCTTACATACATACAAGCATACATGCATTGATACATACAAGCATACGTACATACATACAAGCATGCATACATGCATACATATATGGCATACAAGCATACATGTACATACAAACATACAAATATATCAACATACATTCAATATATTGGCATTTAACATAAAGGAGGACATAACGCGAGCACATTATAACACACTCGCGTTATGTCTTAGTTGACATGTTTCCTACAGAAACAAAAACCATGTCAAAACTGAGATATAACACGAGCGTGTTATAACGCGCTCGTGTTATATCTTGCTCTGGGAATTCCCGAGCCTTAGGATTGGTATTTGCCTTAGAATACCAACCCAAAGGCTTGGAGGGAATTCCCAACGACCAGAGACATGTTTTTAAAAAATCTACCATATTTCACATAATCAAGTTTGTGCTCATCGTTAGGATTGCACGTGGGTCAATATCAAAAAAATCGAACACATGGGTAATGTTGGGTTCTCTCTTAGCTATCCAACGATGTAATTTTTTACACTTTCTGAAAATGTTAAGCCTTTCATCCATAATTTCTTTTATTTGTATGTCTATTTTTTGCCAAAAATCAGTGTTTGATATTTTTTTTGTTATAAATTAATCGTTTATCGAATTTTCAAATAAATTACATTTTTAGAAACTAGACTCCATTCTACAAATTTTAAAAATAAACAATAAAATATTCAATTAGTTTCGAAAATTTGTAGGGGTAGCACGACCAAAATTTTGTTTTTTAGGAAGTGTCCACTTCAAAAATTGGTAAAAAATCAAATATTCATTAAAAAATTATCAGAAAAATCGTGCATCAACTACATATTGTTAGCTAACTTCTGACTGTTGCGATTTTAAAAATACTAAAAAAAAGTTCATCGTACGAGGGTCGTACAAGAGTTGCTATGTTATGTTTTTCTTACAAAAACAACACCAATTTGTGTACGTCCCTCTTTTGAACCCCTTAATCTCAACCATTTTAAAAATAAATTAGTAGTTTATAAATTAGACTCAGAGCACTTCGATCCTTGGTTTTGTTCCATCTCAAAATTTTGAGTGTAACTATCCTCAATTTCATGTCCAATGTCAGCATTTCCTGATTTAAAAAAAAAACTGTCCACTTAATTCCCCTTTTTGGGAACCATCTTGGTGCACTTACCCTACTAGTGGTAAATTAGCTGTAGTATAAAGGTAAAAAATTCCAAAATATCGGGTGGAAGCCTCCAAAATCTCATTTAATATCGGGTGAAAGCTTCCAAAATCTCATTTATCATGTAAATTCTAAATAAATATTGATTTGCTAATTGGATGAGAACATTCTATTTTCATTTGGAGTGATTTTTGTCAATTTGATGGCTAACTTTATTTTATTCCATTATTGAGTACTTGTTATTAATTGTTTAATCCACCCACTCTATAATTTTCTATGGGCCTAATCCTTAACCTCCATTAGGTACAAGTTCTAGTTTAAACCAAATGCACTTGTAGGCATGATTTTTCTAGAGTTCATAAAGGTGTATGATTAAATACATAAAATTTCCACAGTCTATGATTGATTAGTTTGATAGTTTCCTTATTTAACCTTGTAAACTATTTTTTCATCAGTGTTTTGGATCATATTCCATGATCCATCATGAGGATGAGTTGGCTAGAGAAGATAATTATTTTTCTTTTAATTATGAATATTTTTTCAATTGATCTTTGGATCACACCCTCCTCTTTCCGATAATGGATCACTAAATGTGATCCCACAATCATAAAACTAAGTGCACTTTTTTTTTCAACATTTTAATAATTTTCAACCATCTACAAAAATGATTTCCACTGAATTTTACATTTTATTTTATACTATTTACTAAATATATTTTTAATAGAATTTTAATATGTATATTTGATTGTGCACACAAAAATTACAATACAATTCATATTTATTTAAAAACAATGATTGTAAAACAAATCTTAAATAAATAACAATAACTTTTTAAATAAAGTAATTCGAGATTGATATTTCTAAATGTAGGAATTATTTTTCTATAGTCCATGAGATTAGTAATGAATTTTTTTTTGGATTCAAAATTGATATTTCTAAATGTATTTAAGATATCTATTTTATAAACATAAAATATTTATATTTAAATTAGGTATAAATTTTTCACATTCCATGATGAATAGTAAGAGTGCTTCTGAATTAAAAAAAAGCATAAACAATTTAATCCAAATACATTCTTACTATTTTTACTCGTACTTATTTATTTTAATATATTAATTTTTTAAATATAAAATTATTATTTCGACTAATATACTAAAATTTTATTATTAATATAAAAAATACTTATTTTACTAATATACTAAAATCTTGAAAAATGGCACAGTCGAGCGGTAAAGCTAATTTTGAACAGGGTGTGAGCAGGAAAGGACTGGAAGGAGCAGAAGAAAGTGGTAAGGATGAAGACGGCAATGGTGTTTTCGAAGGGGTTTCAGACGAGGATCTTGCGGACGAATGATACCTGCAGTTGGATGAAGAGGACGAAAGGCTATTAGACATCTGTTTGGAGGCCCAACAGCAGTCCATTTCTTTGGGCTGCAAGAAGGCACTATCAGGTGGGTTATCTCCGGCGTTGAGGAAGGACTCCAAGTTCACGCAGTTCGTGCAAAGGGTTTCTAGAGGCTCCGATTCTCCTGGCGCTCATTCACTCCTTTTTCGTGGTTTTATCATTCCCTCCCACCCCAAGAAAGAAGTTGAACCTATGGCTAATGCACAGGTGGTGTGTTTCGAGGTGGGAGCTCTCCTTGCACAGTGGGCGAATGCTTCTCCTATGCACCCTATTGGGTTGTGCAACTCTGAGACTAGGTTGGTTATGCCTGAAGGTTTGAAGGAGTATACTGATCAGATGGAGGATATGCTATCCAAGTATGGATTTCTTTCCTCTGGTGCCCTTGTGGGTAGCGATGTGGAAGCTATGCGTGGTGTTGACAACGGGAATGTGAATGCCTATGTTTTGAATGAGGCCAAGAGGGAATTTGTTAGCTTGGTAGTCTTCTTCAATGATGTGATGATGTCGTGGATGGGCGTGGTTGTCACATCCTAACTCTTCTCTTCTGTGTTTAGGGGGAACTGTTTTCCCTGTTCTTGGTCTAATGTTTGCCATGGGGGCTGCGTCTGACTGCATCTGCAACTCTTTATGTGTCGACGCTATCAAAGGTAAATCTATTTCTTCCTCTGATCAACCTTTCTCTTCGGTTTTAGTCGAGGAGGGCAAGGAAGGTCTACTTAAAGACCCTGATGCACTTCGGAATAAATCATCTTCCAAGTTGAGGAATGCTCTTATAGGAAAATTTTAGGGTTTAGGACTAATGTTGATATTTTCAGAAATCTGGATAAGAGAAAATGGAAATTTCATGGTATGATGGAGATCTTGTTCTTATCGAAGGGTTTCGTTCTAATTTTCTTTTCTCTCTATAAAGATTGTGTGTAGACCCTGTTAGGGGGCCCATGGTTCTTAGGCGATTCTGGTGTTTTTCCTAAGAGGTGGAAACTGGGTTTTGATCCAGAGAAGGAATGAATTAAGAGTGTCACAGTTTGGATTAGACTTCTTATTTTACTGCTGGAATATCAGGTGGAGGAGGTTTGGTGCAGCATTGCTAGGTCCTTCAGCCAACTCATTGTTGGTAATAGAGTCACCAAATCTACGAAATGTACGTAAGGATAAAATAGAGCCTTCTTTACCTTAGATTTGGTTGAGGTTCCACTTGGGTATAAAGGAGCGGCGGCTGGTCCTTTTGTGGACATGATTAATTCAAGTGATGTTAATCTTATTTTTGAAGCAGGTTTCACCATGTTGAGAGAAGATTGGGGAGATTTGTAAAGAGAAGTTAACAGCTAGGGATGGCTTGGATGGGTTCATGCCCTTTGCTCTTTTTTTGTGCTTTCAGGTTAAGAAGTATGCTTGAGATGTTTTATTTTCTTTAGTTTTAAACTTGACACTTAAAAGATGAGAACTCTACCAAAAAGAAATTAGATTTTTTTTGAGACAAAGGATAAGACTGATGGGAAGATATAGAGTTTTCCAAAACATTCTGGTTTCAAATTACTTCGAAATATTGAACTTCTTCTTGTTTTTGGACTGTTAGCCTTGTCTTCTTTTCCTTCCCTATTGATGGAGCGCTGTAAGTTAAAATCCCTATTTGCAATTCATAACTTCAACAGACCATTTACCTATAATAAAAATAAATAAACTAAAATCATGATAAGTTAATTATTATTTTTGTTTAACAATTTATTATTTACTTTACTTTAAACATGTTATAATGACATGAACTGATCTATACGACAGGTGTTATATCTCATGTGATGATGAATTGTGAGGATGATGGAAAGAAGACAGTATACTGTCTTTGCTATAAACTTCAGTTACTATTATTGCAAGGTAGTCGTTGACACAAAAGACAATCTTGCTAAGCGACACAGATAAAAACAAAGAAAGTCGTGTGTTTTATAAGTACTGGTTAGTCCAGTGTGGATATACTCGATGTGCAATTGTTTTGGGAAGACAATGGTAGGCTCGCTATTTGTTAAACTTATTATTTTTTATTAGTTTAAAATGGTTAATAATTAAACAGAGAGCTAATTTACCATTTTTCTTTTTCTAAGAACTACTCTCACATACAATAGTCAGTACCATGTGATTGAAATCCAACGACAAAAATATCACGCAATGGATTGTTGTCCTTTGTTAAGTGCTTGGACGGCTCTGTTGACAGATGCTCTCGGGAACTGTTCTTTTCCCTTTCAATGGGCATCACGAGACAGACCATTGCACTCTTTCAACTGGTCAGGCTTCTGAATTCTTTAATTCATTTCAAGCCTGCAGATCTAAGATTCCAATTTTTGGAATGGAACAGAGTATGCTTTCAGCCAGAAAGTCAGAAACTTAACCATTTCAGTAATTGTAGTTTTTGGATGAAATAATTTGTTAGTCATATCCCTTCCTCCTTCCATACATTTTGTCTGAAGATTAATGGAGATGAACAACTCCGAGTTATTTCCTTCTCCTATTTCCGACAATGTTGATGACATTTGTGCCTATAATGGCCAATATATGAGTAAAAGGTTTCCAAAGTTTTCCGGTCTGACCTTGAGAAAATCCCCCAATCAATCTTCCTTATCGCGAGATCCTCTTAAAATTTCTGGTGGTGTGGATTCTGAAACTCCAAAGCTTCATTACAAGTTCATTGAACCTGGTTCTAAGATTGGAAAAGCTCAAACGACCAGTAAAAATAGCATTCACAAATTAACAGAAAGACAAAGGCGAGAAGACATGAAATCGCTTTATTCTTCATTGAGATCTTTGCTGCCAGAGGAATATGTAATGATGTGATTTTTATTATCTTGCTCAAAGATTAACTATTAGAGTTTAGGCTTATGCTCAGTTCGTTCACATTCAGCTTACTTATAGTGTTTGATATTTGTGCAGGGGAAACGTTCAATAGCAGAACAACTTTTAGGAGCCGCTAACTACATTAAACATCTGCAGGAAAATGTTAAGGAGGCTAAACAAGTGAGAGATGAGACCTGCCAGAAAAAAATGTGCAAGGCTCTTCCAGTTTCTATGGCATCAGAGACTCTCCCAGCTATTAAAATAGATTCCGTTGGTTCATGTATTGTGGTATCAACAATCAATTGCCAGATAGCGTTTTCTGATCTTCTGCTTGCAATGGAAAATAATGACCTTCATGTCATTAGTGCTTCTTCTTGTGCCATGAATGACAAAGTCTTTCACACCATCCATGCCAAGGTATTGCTGCAATATCTGTTCTGTTTTTGTTTTTAAAATATCGTGATGAAATAACTCAATAGAAATATATTGTATGCTAGCAAAAGGGGCTGAAACATGGTATCGTTTAATATGGCAGGTTTCAGATCTAAATAGTTTTGACAGAAGAATTCTATATCGCAAGATCTCGAATTTCGTAGGGAGAAATGAGAAAAATCTCGATGCTTTGGCCCTTTAAAGTTAAGGAATAATTGAATAGATTTGGGGTACTCTCTGTCTTGTACTCTGCCATTCTAGTAATTTGCTAAGGGGATTTTATTAAAAGGTAGACATTTCAAAAAGATTTTAGATGCTACTTTATTCTATATCCAAATATTAAGGTATGGTGCATATTAAGGTCTTTTCTTGAAAAAGATGAAACTGCTCCCTGTTCTAGCTGGATCTGATATGACCTGCAGAAGTATAACAGTTACTGCATATGATGCCGTTGTTAAACTCGTACTTATTTTGCCATAGCAGTTGCTCCATAAGGTCCTGTTCATAAACTTATATGTAAAGAATTAGATTGATAAAAGCATGAAGAAGAGATAGAAGCTAGCGTAATTGCATTTACAGTTCCAATATGCGAAGAAGTTTCGGAATGGTTAGGATTAAGAGACACAGGTTTATAGAAAGCTTTGAGATTCTAGGACTGCTGAATGATTGATTGAACGATCCAAAAGATGGATCATTCAGTATGATTCGAAACGTTAATAAAAGTATACATAATTGATTTTAGAAATATAATCTTTTGAATTTTTTTAAATTTTTTTTTTATAATACCCTTTCTCAAGCTCTTTTAACAGGCGGGCTTTTTCTAGAATTTTGAGAAATTGTTTCACTCGGGATTTTCGAAATAGATTGTTAGATGTCCTTTCAATGGAAGATTCTTAACAAAACCAGGCAAGATTTTAATCTCCCCAGTCTACCTCGTGGCCTGTGGATAAATAAAGATCTCATCCAACCCAGTTGGCTACTTTGCAACATAAAAAATTTAAGCTAAGGATTGCTTCATCTTCAAGAGCGTTTCAAAAGGTGTAAAGTTCGTATGATAAAATAAAAAGATGTTAAGCGACTTGAACTTGTTAACAATCTATCAGAATAAGATAGTATTTTCTGTTCACAAATTATTTGCTCATTCCAACGGCTTTGCAGATAATTTCATGGCTAAAACGTTAACAGTTGACAGTTCTGTCACTGGGATTGACCATTTAGCCCTTCATGTCTTTGGGCATCATCTGGCTGTTTGTTTAAGGAGTTGATATACATATTACTCTGAGACTTGCAAATTTGTTACTTTGGGGTTAAAAGCTGGACTTATTGCACTAAAAAAAATAAAAAATTTCTTTCTGTACAACCAATCCAATGTTACCCCAAGTTTCTAGGATGGGGACGGCAGGGGGCAGGGGCAGGGGCAGGGGGAGTGGGACGGGGGACGGGGGACGGGGGACGTGGGATGCAGAACAGGGACAGCAGGGGAGGGAAGGAGGTCAATTTTATGGGAATGACTATTTAAAAATAGGAAAAATTTAAAAAATATAGAAAATTTCAAATATTCATATATGATAAGACAATCATCATATACGTCATAGAACCTTAAAACATAATATTAAAGTTCAATTGATATTTTCATTTCTTAGAAAACAACATAAAATTACTTGTTTGGCTTTTCAAGTTTTGGTTCATGCCACAAGCTAGATGAAATGTGTTGAAATGCAGCATAATAAATTGTCTTTGCCTCATCTTTGTTTGTGCTTATTTTGAAAATTCACTTCAGCTTGTGAATTTATCTCTAGAATTTAGTTTCATTCACTTAGTTATTAGATATTTAGTCTTGACTCTTCTCTAATTGAAAATTTGGAGGTCATGTGGAAAACTTGATATTTCAAATTCCTTGATTAGGCTCATGCCCTCATATTGAGATGATGTGCTCATGAAGGAATAGTATAGAAATTCACATCAATATTCCTTCAAAAGTTCTATTAAAATTTCTCACTATCCATCATTTAGAAACATTCTATCATACATTCCTTATAGCATGTTAGTTCTCTAGTTATGTCTTCCAAATTGAAAATTTGAGAATAAGTAGATCAATTGAGAAGGTTGCAACACAAGCGTTGTAATAGTCAAATTTGAAGCAAAGATAAAATGTTTGGTTGAGATTTAAAGCAAAATTGTTGTCCAATATTACAATAATAAGAGAGTAGGATCAACAGAAGGTTAGGTCTAATACTAATGAGATGTGTGTAGGCTGTTCAAACTATAGACTTACAATGGTTGTTATCAAAATTATAACTATTAGTGGGATGTTGTGTCTACAAAGGTGTTTTGAACATAATATTTTTAATAACTTTATGTTTTAAAAAAAAAAATGAAATCATAACTTGTTGGGCCGTAGGGGACGGTTAATCGTCTTCGAGATAGTTGGGGGATGTTCAGGCGTCCCTTGGTTGTCCCTTGTTGTTTCCAACTTATTGATAGATGTCTTCGGGATGTTTCCAAATTTTGCTAGTGAATCAAGGATGGTGTAGGGATGTTTTTGAGGCGTCCCCACATCTCTAGGACATTTTCGACCAGGAATGCCCCTAAATATGCTTGGTACATGTCCTAGGTAACATAGTTATGAACTCAATAATAGCTTGCTACTCATTATAATAGCAAACAAATGATTTATGTCACTGTTTGTTGAAACATAGTTGGGAATGACATTGTCTCTTTGCTTGTGGGGGGAAGATAAGACATTCTTTTTAAATAAAAAATTAAAATCGATTGAATTAGATTTCTTTTTTTCTAGAAGACTTATCTGGAAAGCAATTTTTGATGGAGATAAAGAGAACGTTTGTATCTCTTGTGCCCATACCTAAACCTATGCAAGTGAATGTAAGGAAGCTAAGGTAGCAGAACAACTTCCTACACTAATCTTGTGAGGAGAATAATGCAAAATTTTTACAGATCTTTAATAGTTATAGAAACTTAAACATAAATAAACACAAATATCATGCATACCACAACACAATGATTTACATGGGAAAAACCCTTTTGGGAGAAAAACTCCACACTCCAAAAGCTGCCCAATATATTATTTAGAAATCACAAAGATTACAATATAATTGTAGAGCAAGCTTTTCATAGGAGTATCACCACTTAGAGATCCAAACACAACACAATGGCTATCATACTCTTAGAATACATCGCAATACACAACTATAATACAATGCCCTCATAAAATAGGGTTTCCTTCTAGGGCAAGTCAAGCTAATAAAACATCGGTCGTCGAATATGAGACATAATGATGAATGGTCCAAATTTACAATAATAAAATATAATTTTTTTTTCTTTCAGGGGCATTGCCCTAACCCCACTCCAAAAGTTGCTTGATATATTATTCAGAAATAATAAAGATTACAATATACTTGCAAAGCAAGCTTTTCACAAGATTATCACCACTAAGAAATCTAGAGGCAACACAACTGCTATCAAACTTTCATAATACATCGCAATATACAGTCGTAATACGATGCCCTCATAAAATAGGATTGCCTTCTAGGGCAAGTCAAGCTAATAAAATATTGACCATCGAATATGAGACATAATGATGAATGATGCCCAAACCCCTCGTGGGGGGGATCCCCCCATGCCCCCCTTGTCGTTGTCGATTGAATAATACCTTATGTAATTGCAAGGTTGAGGCATTTTTTCAACAATGAAAAGTGCACAAGGTGTGGGGGAGATGTCATGTGAATTGAAGGAAACAATGGGTGAGTACAAAGGTAATATGTCTAAAGATATGCTTGATGGTTTACCACTCATGCACACATTAGACATGCAATGCATCTAATTTCTAGATCTAGTCAATAAAAATAAAAAGAATAGAGGATGATGTTAGAAAAGAATGAGGATGTGAAGAGGTAAGCAAAAGAGCTACTTGTAAAGGGGTTGATTAGAGAAATCTTGACCTGATGTGTTTGGTATAGTAGTAAATTAAGATGGAATGATAATCACATAATTCAACAAGTTAAATGACACATGTAGGAAGTACTCAATGTATAATAAAAAATTCTATGGAATTATACAAGCACTAGAGAAGTGGAGGCACTACTTATAGTCAATATAGTTCATATTTTACAAGGACCATCATGCAAAGTAATTCATAAATAACTATGGTAAGGTGAATCAACAATACATGATATGTGTGGAGTTCTTGCAAAGCTACTTAATTATACTAAAACATAAAAGCAAGAGGTCTAATTGAGTTGCATATGCACTAAGTCAAAGATGTGCCTTATTGTATGAGGTGTGTGGAAGTCATGGGATTTCATTCCACCTTTGCAAGGTCCCATCCCCATTATCATACTATTGTTGTTAACCTTCCTTTCCATTCACCATCTTAGCCCTACTTATCTTATTTTGAGCCTACCATTTACCCTTATTATCCATTTCCTCTACCACTTTCATCCATTATAATTTCAATGGCCACTAATTTTGCAATAGGTTCTTCTCCATGAAACCCTAAGCCCTCACTGAAATCCTTACATTCCTAAAAAATCCATTCGTCCCACCTCATTTGACCATGTTTCTTCATCCATCACTAGGCAACCTTACTTCCCACTATTCATCAAACATTACACCAATTCTATAGCTCCCATTCCCACACTCACATTCGTCAACATTTTTCTCCCCACCAATATATCATTAGCAATCCTTTTAACTAACCACCCTTGAATAATCATTAGAGCATGGATTGTACCTAATCCCCATCTTACTCTTTCCTCACATTTTTACCCTTGAAAGATGATATTGAACTATACCCACCATTACCTATCATATTTTCCTTCAATTGCATAGAAGACACCCTACCCACCACTTCACCTAGGCTACCACATGTTGATTCACCCCATTTATCCATTCAAACGTACCCATACAAACCCTTTTTCTCCCCACAACCCTCATTAACACATGATTCACCCTATGATATCCTACATTTCCTACCATGTCAATTAACCTTACCATCATCCTTCAAATAATCCTATGAATTATCCCCATTTCCTCTCGCATCTAGAGACATCATATCACCAAAAATTCTCTCCATTACATCTACCCAAAAATTTAACTAGCATTGATCACTAATTTCCCATGCTACTACCTCTATTTTTGTAATGCCCTAAGTCTCACACTTGGGACATTAGCCAAGTGAACATATTGTTTTGAAAGAACACAAGAACAAGTCCACTATTTAAGATATGACATTGACATGTTGTATTGCATGTTGTGTACGCAAAGTGTTGTGTCAAGCATAATGACACAAGAGACAATATCACCATTGCTCCAAGCAAGGTGGTACAAGTGTAATATGTTGCTAATCATGTGACAAAGTCACCATGATGAACATATGAGAGCATGGAACTTTCTCCACCAAGATTATTGGACACAAGTCCATAATCTTGTTCTTGCAAAGACAACACAAGGGTAGGATAAGTGAATCATCTACCTCGAGTCTACTCCCTAAACACACACAATGACACTCACAACACCAAGGGAAACCTAAGCAAGAGGTGGGACAGTTAGGAGATACCATATCTTAACTAGTTAGAATAGCCACCAGTTTCCTATACATGGAGTAGGGTGAGGGTGACAACTACTACCCATCCATTCCATGACAACCCAAATGAAACCCAAACATAATAGGGAGACCTACAAGAGGTCACTCTACTAAGAGGTATTGTAAGCCCTCAACCAAATGAAACAACAATTGATTGGTTTCATGCAATGGCACCCTCCCCAATGCAAAAGTAGCAATATCTCCCAAACAAGGACACCTATAATGTTGAAAATTACACACCCTTGAAATTTTGAAGGGGAATTAATAAAATAAATAAAGTATTCATCTAGTTAATGGGATCATGATGAAGGGACAATAATTAAATAAATGGTAAATATTTATTTAATTAAAAGATTAGGATAAAGATGGGAAAGGATGAGAATAATTAAATAAATAATGGATATTTATTTATTTAATGGCTTAGGATAGGCTAAAATTAGGTGTTGTTGGGTAAGGTCAGATTTAGGTGTCTACATTTCCCCCCTCTTTGATATCATGCCACGAAGTGGTGTTGTATCAAAGAAGTTTAAAACATAGTGGATGAGAGAGGGTAAGGATCAAAGATGACACCCTAGTCAGTGGGAGGATGGAAAAGGATGAAGGAAATATTAGGATGATTAAGTGATGAGATGCCCCCTCAAGAGGACATGTGGGTTAGGAGAACATGAGTGCCCTCTCGAAATGGAAGGGAATGATGGGGGATAAGGATCAAGAAGAAGATGAATTGGAAGATGAAAGAGGATGAAGGGGATGAAAAGGAAGGGGAATTTGATGGAAAAAGATGAAAAGGAAGGAGACATTGATGATGATTGATAGATTATGCCAGTATGTATTGAGAAATCCTAAGACTTGATATAGCAGAGGTAATTATGCACCACTTGTTATGAGGAACCAAGGTGACAAGGTAACCTTCACATGGAATTGACACCCAAATAGTGACAAGAATGACATACAAGATAAAACGATGCCCCATTATACATTAGTTGTGACACACTAAGATATAAATAGATCAAGGGAACCGTAAGTAGGTGTAGTCATGGGTTAAAATATAATCATCAAAAGATAAATGAACACAAAAGACTCACTACAAACATGCCATGCAACCAACATCTCTCTTGCCAAAGATCAGATAATGATGATGATGATTGATTTGCTTATATTAGGCTTGGATATTCATCTAAACAAGGCTTTGATTTGCTTACTTAAGCTTGGATAATCACTTTATCAAGGCTTTGATAAGGATGATTTTCTTACATTAGGCTTGGATAATCACCTGAGAAAGGCTTTGAGTTGATTACTTAAGCTTGGATGATCACTTAAGCAAGGCTTTGATAAGGATAATTTTCTTATGTTAGGCTTCGATAATCACCTAAGCAAGGCTTTGAGTTTCTTACTTAAGCTTGGATAATCACTTAAAAAAGGCTTTGATAAAGATGACGATGATTGATTGATTGCCAAAGAGATAAGATGATTGATTAATGTTTGACATCCAAGATCATGATATGATTTCAATTAAGGATTGAATGTCTTGGATGCAATTTTTGGATTGATTGAATATCAAGTCTTGGGAGCTCAAGATTTTAATTTTTTTTGGTTGGGATTTGGGATGATGATTTTTTTATTATGTGAGATGGGATGAATAGGATAGGATGGGTTGATGGGTTTGGTGTTTGATTTAATATAGATGAATAATGGACTCCAAATGCATGAGACTTGAAGGTCAATGAATTGGAAACTAAAGATATACAAGATAAAATCTTGAACATAATGTAGATGTAACTTCCATATCTAACATATGGGGAAGGGTGGGTGATGATGGGTGAAGAAGGGATGACACCAATCAAGGATCAAAGATAAGCCATGATAGGTTTATTATGGATGGATGAATGTAGATTATAGTTTAAATGAGGATACATATAAGAATGATAGTGGATGGGATGGGATCCTACAAGATGGTGGATAAGAGACTACCACACATGACATCTGTTTCTAGATTTTCACCATGGTAGTCATCCAAGGTTCCACTGAAGTGTTTTTCATCTTTGGACAAATTATTTCTTTTTACTAATTTTTTTTGGATTTTTGATTTTATATTTTTTTAGATTTTAGATTTTTTGATTATTAGATTTTTTTATTTTTTAAGACTTGATGATGTTGTGATCATGGTGGACACTCTTTAATATATGGATGATGAAGCGTGATGGATAGATGTGGATGGTATGAGATGGATGATGGAGGATGCTTTATTATATAGATGGAGGGAGCTAAAGTATGATCCCTAATGTGTCCACTACAAGGGTCGTCATGCTTTACACATAAATGAGTTTGGGAAACCAATGGATTGGGAGGGAGAAGATCATGAGGTGGAAGGAGACAATCTTAGTTTTCCTCCATAAAATCATGATAAAAAGTGGATTATCATAGATATCATGATCAAACATAGGATTATCATGGACATCAAAAGATTTGGATGGAGTGGATGGTGGTGGGGGAGGTTGGTATGCATGGGAATCTATGTAAAAGGTTTGTAGCTCATATTCTTAAATGCCAAGGTCTTTGATCTTAGATTTGACCTTTAGGATAGTGTGAGAGGTGATTAGTGATGAAGGATCAATGTATGAGGATGAAGATGCTAATGTAGTGTTGGTAGGGCAATGCTGTGAAAGGTTGTGACCGCTTTGTAATAATTTGCAATATTGGAACAACTTGTGATAAACATGTACAGTCACTTCAGTTCCATTATGGGGGAAATTTATGCATTGATTGAATATGGATGGAATGAATTGCATGTCATGGATCTGTGGGTGGTCAAGAAGGATATTATTTGGAGATCAAGGTCTAATATTTGGCAAGTGGTTTCAACTATAGCTGGTCCAACTTGGATGGGTAGCTTGATAGAGCCTTTGAATTTGCACTCAGCTTTGTCATATGCTTTGATGGTAGTTTTGTTTTGGGGTCGACACCATCAAAATATACCAACTATTTTATTAGACTCAAGTTGCAAAGATCAAGTCTCGATTCACCATCTATGAGGATGTGTTTGATTGTGGTTTTATGGATATGGACTTGAAGGTAAAGTGGGTTGTTATGAGATGGATTAATGGAAGGCATGTCTTTAGCGGGAAAGGTGAGGGATTGTGGGGATGATAAGTATCCTATCATGGCTTTAAATTTAGCAAGATCAATGTCATTAGAGACACAAGATTCATGGAGGGCTTTCTCAAGGAGGTCCTTTCGGATGGCGGATGTCTTGAGTAGCTCAAGGATTGATATTTGTGTTGGTGCTTTTTTCAATTGATCGAGGATACTATATTTCTGTGTAGATTGGGAGGAGGATGAAAATCCTTGAATAGATATTTGACCATGTCGGGTAGTGAAAAAACAATTAGGCGCTTTGATGGTTATGGTGAATACTTGGGAAAGACTTTGTTTGATGCAACTAATGACAAAGTCAGAGGAGATATTGTTTTTGTATGTATAAGGCATAAAATTATATGTGAAATTTCTACCTTCATTATGTTGAGGAAAAATATGCTTGTGTATACCCAATTTTTCATTAGGGGATGTATGGCCTTTGATAGATATGCCTCCATGATCAACATCTTGGATGGAGTTCTTGAGTTTTATGCATGAGGAGGTTTTATGTAGATGAACCCTATGGTTGTCACAAAATTT
The DNA here is from genome assembly GCA_007115665.2 of Sequoiadendron giganteum. Lineage (NCBI taxonomy): Eukaryota > Viridiplantae > Streptophyta > Pinopsida > Cupressales > Cupressaceae > Sequoiadendron > Sequoiadendron giganteum. The sequence goes on along the minus strand of CM021107.1, from coordinate 125,044,337 downwards.
ATGTTCTTTGTACCAAGAGGGTTTAGGAACATCCAAACCAAGGGGTTTGATGGGTGACAATTGGATCATGTTGTCTTGGTCAAGCTTGTGAAGGATGGTTTTGATTGGTTCACCCAACACGTATATTCTTATCTAGTGTGTCATTTAGGTTGACCTTTAAGGATAAACACAAGTTCTGGGGGAGTTAGATTGTTATGAGATGATGGTGGTGGAGGTATTTGGATATTTTGAACATGTTTTGAATCAGTCGCACCATCATGGACCACATTTTTGTTTTTACTCCAAAAATAGGATTTGTCACTAGATTAGGGATTATTGTCTTTGCATTCTTTATACATCTTGACTAGTCATTTGGATATAAGGGATTTTTATATGGATACTCATTTTTTATGATCTCATTAAAGGAGTGAGAACATTCCATTCAAAAATAAAAACCCAATTTAGTGTTGAGGTTCTCAACAAAGATTGTGACAAGTTGTTTTTCAAGTATGGGTCATGCAAAGTGACTAGAAATGTCTCCATCTTTGTAAGAATGAGGCAAAGGATTCACCAGTATTTATTGTTGCAAAGTTCCATCATGGTGACATCATGCTCTATGTTTTAGGAAAAGTGATTGACAAATTTACTGGCTAGCTTGGAAAATGTTATGATTGTCACATGGGGGAGGTGAGTGAACCAATCAAGGGCTTGTACATCTAATCTTCTAGGGAAGAGCCTCGTAAGGTAATAATAAAGATCTAGGAGACCTCTTGGCATACAATATAGAATTATTTTAGTTGCTCCCTAGGTTCTCCCTTTCCTTTGTACTTGTCAAATGGCATTTCAAAATTTTGGGGAAGGGGATCATGGTGATGGACTTGTCAAAAGGATAAGGACATAGTTCTTGGAAGGTGTAATATTTCTTGTGATGTCCTAGGTGAAGTCCCTTAAGGTTATCCTTTATTTACTACACATATTGGGCCAAAGTACTTGTGAAATTGAAGGGTGGTGGTTGATAATTAGGTTTGGCAGGAACTAAGAGGATGATATGTGTTGGTATTGATGGGAGGATAAAATGGAATTAGAATATTGGAGGTGTTGATAGGTAGATTAAATTGGATTTGATGTTTGGAGATGATATGATGGGTTAAATGGGATGGATGTTGAGATGTGAGGAGAAGGGATGACATGTTGAGGTTGAGGAACATGCGATGAAATGTTTTGGGTGTGAGAAGGGATTTTTGATATGCAAGTGGGATGTGGGATTAATGGATTGAGATGAAATGGGGAGATTAGAAAAGATGGGAGAGATGAAGGATCATGAGGATTAGAAGAAGATGGATGATATGTAGGATTATGATGAATAGAAGGTGGCAGTGTAAAAGGAGGTTGCTGGGTGATTTGGGATGTGTCAAAATCATGGGGTAATTTGGAACCTTTATTTGGTAGCATGAGGATATATTGGTTGGGATGCTTCATGATGTATTTATGCATCAAGTCCATAGCTTGCCCGTATCTTGGGAAAATCCATCTAATGATGTGGGTGAGTCTTGATCACTTGAATCATGATCATGCATGATGTAGGATGGATATGGAAATGGATTCTCCATGGGGATTTGATGGACTACCTCGTCAAAGAATGTATCGTGAGATGATGAGGGAAAATATTGGAAGGCTATTTTGTTTTTTTCTTGGGACCTTGTGATAGGCATCTAAGAGAGAGACCTATGAATGATGAGATGGGATGAAAATGATTAAGGATGATGGGGTAAACCTTGGATTTGAGATAATGGAGATGATAATGATGAAATAGATGGAAAGGGGATAATGATGAAAATGAGATACAAGACCAATGGTGTCTCAAGATAACTAGATCCATGGATTGATAATGATGGGGTTTTGATTACACTATAATTTGATAATCACCTAGGCAAGGCTTGGATTCTCTCACTCAAGATTAGATAATCACTTGAGTAAGGCTTGGATAAAGGATGAAAGATGGTTTTTCTTACCTAAGCTTTGATGATCTTTTAGGCAAGGCTTGGATATGCTTACTTAGGATTGAATAATCACATAAACAAGGCTTTTTTGGGGATTTCAATAACAAGGATTAGGATCTAGATAGACTCTTGACAAGATTGTTATTGATAGGATATGGTATGAATTATGAGATAGGTCAAAAATTGATAAGGATTTGATTGGATGATAGGATTGGTCAATGATTAAAGATAATGGATATGGAAGATAAGATAGATTGATGATGATAGGTGATGTATTAGGTATGATGTGATATGATAGATACTGGATAGGAATATAAGAAGGATCAATTATGAGCGAAGATGATAGTGATAGGATGATAAAGATATAATGATGGGCGATAGGACCAAGGTCTAAGGATGATGGTTAAGTAGTTGAGTAAGATCAAATTTTAGGTGTCTACAAGTTGAAGCAATACATAATCATCTAATGGGGTATAATATCAAATATTGTAGTTTTAGAAGTTAAATACCCCTTTGTGACTTTAAATTACATGAAAACTCCCCTTTAGCTTGATAAATAAAATATATTAATTTTAATAATGATGATATCAAAATATGTTTATACCAAAAATATTACCTTGTCTATGGCTCATTGGGTCTGATTTTCCTGAATGACAACACTATGCATGGACATCTATGTCACATGCTAGCGTACCACAAAAATCCATGATTCAAACAACTATTGGAATGTTATGTTCCTGGAAATCTAGCAATATAACACTCCTATTGTTAGTTGCGACCTGTAGGCGCTTCTAAGATATGTTATTTTGGAAAAAAAGGTCTTTCCTTGGCAAGAAGGAAAAAAAGACTTTAATTCATAGATTGATAAAAAAACACATACATATTTTGGCTCTCATCTCTACAACACTTGAAGTTTTTGAAGCTTTTATCCCAATAAAATATTCTCTACACTCTTGCACATCATTTTCTTCATGATGAGACTGAAAAGTATAATCTTGCTATAGATTTTGGAATCCTTCTAGAGGTCTGTGGAAACTTCTAGGTGGACTTCTCTAAGATTTCCTTCTTCTCTCACTATGGGTAAGTTATTAGAGCTGGTATTTTGAAATATCTTTGATATCGTTGTACTAATATTGAGTGATTTCTTCTATTTAGCATTACACACTTTTATAAATATTTTATTATTTCTCTCTTTTATTGAAATCCTATTTGGTTGTCTATCGAGGTAGAAATACCAAAACAGGGGTTTGACTAAGGACCCCTTAACACAGCCAACCCAAACATTTTTCTTCTCTAATGTGTAGGTTTTTAGGGTTTCTTTTGCTTTGGATGAATAGAAGTGACATTTATTTTATTTTAGAGTTTTTTATTTTCACTCGTATGGGATGATAACACGACATGCTATAGTCCACACGTGGAACTAGTGCTTGTGACAAAGACCTTGTAAAAGTCACATAAGCATATTTAAAACCTATACTTTATGTTTATGATTGATCAAATTGTAATTATTCATATAAAAACATATATTTTTGTTAATTTGTTATAATTAAAAAATAATATTAATGTTTTTAAGTTAGTTTTATCTTTTAGATTATAAAAAGAATAAATCAAGTACTTATTCATATAAAAGCATATATTTTTGTCAATTTGTTATAATTGGAAAATAATATTAATGCTATTAAGTTAGTTTTATTTTTTAGATTATAAAAAGAAATCAAGTTGTTAAGTAACATTTGATTCATTAGAATGTATTAGAAAGTTGAGTTCTCAAAGAAAACACTTTTCTTTTGTAGAGCTCAATTTTCTATCTTACACATACATCACATAATCATTAGTTTTATAATAACTCAATGTAGACACTAAAAATTGTCCTAAGCCCGCAACCTCTAAATTCTCCATCATTTCCTCTTTTGTCTTTCATAATTAAATAATTTTAATAATTTAATTATTTTCTAAACTCATAAGTCTTCTATTAATTAAATAATTTTAGTTATTTAATTAATTCATTTCTCTTTATTCCTCCTTGATTAATTTAATTACGTCACTAATTAAGTCCCTTTCTTTACGTCACTAATTAATTCAAATATATAACATAATCTAGACGCCAACCATGATATTTATGTATAAGGGCTCTGTAACAGTAGATTAAAATGTAGATGTATCTTCGAATGATGATGATGAATAATCTGCAACTAGAATAACAAAGCTAATCCTAATCTAAAACAATAATCTAAAATCAAACAACAAAGAACGAGGAAATAAACTAAACAAACTAAACAATTTAATGGAAAGCTCTCACCGAATATGCATTCACCCCTTCAAATTATCTCGATTGTTCTTCTCCATTTTGCCTTTCAGTATTCTTGCCCTCAGATTTATGTGTTTGAATGCAAGTATAACTTCATTGAGTGTCTAAGCAAAATATCGAAGAATAGTCTCTTCTCAAAAGTGTATGATTTCAGGAGGAGGAATAATGATAATGACAGGTCATTTTATAGATTTTGGGTTTTTGAACGATCGTCTTAGATTGAAAGAGAGATTGACAAATGAGATTGATGAATGCCATGCGATGTGAGTTCTTTCTCAGATAGAACGTGAGTTAGAATGCGAGTTAGAACACGAGTTCAGGAAAGACTGCAGATAGAGACTAAGTTAGAACGTGAGTTAGAACACGAGTTCAAGATTTTAATCTCCAAAAATAGAAGAAATATACTTTGTATGCAAAAGGCAAAGTTAGAACTCGAAGACTAATGCATTCGAATGCAAACAGGAGTTAGAACTAGTTAATCGACTAGTTGTGACAGAGAGTCTTCTTGTAGAGATAAACAGGTGTTGAATCCGGAGATAACTAGAGAACTAAAAATAGATCTCAAGTCAGAAGGTGAGTGAATGACTTAGATAATTGAATGATAGAGGAATGTGACATAAATAATTAAATATGAATTTAATTCAACATTCGAAAATGAAAGACTTTAATTAAATAAATAAAGTAATTTATTTAATTTGACTGTTGAAAAGGATAATATAAATAATTAAATAATAAATATTTAATTATAGATAAAGGGGGTTAAATTGAATAATTAAATAAAGATATTTAATTATAGTTGAAATATGATAAAAGGGGGGGTGTGATTAAATAAGAAATTATTTAATTGATAGATAAAGGGGGTTTAATTAAATAATACACATTTAATTAAGAAGGAATAATTAATTAGTTAGGGACATAATTAAATAAATATGATCTATTTAATTAATCAAGTTGAATCAAGATTAATAATGAATTAATTAAAAAGGGGTATTTAATTAATAGAGGAAATATGTGTTAGAAAGGTTAATTAAATAATTAACATTATTTAATCAAGATGACGGACTATAGAAAATTATGTCGAATGTGTACTCACAGGCCTAGACCAATTTTCGGTATCCACAGTTTGCCCCTCTTTGATACAATGTTGGTACGACATTGTGTCAAAGAAAATATGCCTCGATCGTGCCCCAGCATGAAACAGGTTAAGGTATGCCCCCTCGGGAAAATTGACAAATTTTTGAAAGTTTCAAAAAAATTAGGAAATATTCCCAATAAGTCAATTTGATAGTCAGAAATGCTATGGAGTTGACGGAATTGAATTTGGAGTTGATACAGATGAATACGGGTTGTTTGAAGTTAAAAGGTTACACGGCCAATAGATTAGGTTAGAAGAAATGCCATTTTAAACCCACCTATAAATAGAAATTGGGGCTAAACCTAATTCATTTGCACCTAGAGGAGTTAGAAAAAGAGGAGATTTTGCTCTGACTAGCTAACGAAATGGCACCCATTCCATACGTTGCGCATCGAGGTTATTGGATCCTGACATTCAGGAGGCCAGCTGACGCAGGACCACCGGTATGTACTCGAAAACAAACTCTTGAAAGTTAATTTTACACGTATTTTTAGGCATTTGAAAAGTAATTAGGAAAATGCGGTGCATCGTAAACGACGCATATGCCGTCGTATTCACCGCATCTGACTGTGAACGATGCATTTGCAAAAACACGTCTAGGCTAGATTAGGCTGTTTAGGGAATGAATGCATTTGAAGTATAATACACCGCATGTGTAGTTATGCAACACATTTGCATTAGGGATAGACACATGTGTGGTTGTGAACTGCATATGCTGTTGTGAAACGCATATGTTGTAGTTAGGTGGGTAGAAGAAATTGCACCACATTTGTTAAAAATGCACCGCATGTGAGGCTCCCTACAAAACATTTGCAAAAATGCACCACATCTGTAAAAGTGAGCCGCATTTGAATGGTAAAATTTTCAAAAAACATTTCTAAGGAAAATTTGAAATTCTTAACATCATGGTTTAAATGCAGGTGGTTCTAGATCCTATTTATACGCGGGAGTCACAACCAGACACATTCGATCTGAGAGATCGATTAACGAGTGCAGAGATTCAACTACTATGGAGACTGGGTCTACGCCACTGTTTGTCAATGCCCACTATTCGGGCGAACAAGGGTATGCTGACGACACTATGCGAGCGATGGCATTCAAAGACATCATCATTTCATTTATCAACTGGGGAGGCCACTGTCACATTGGAGGATGTGTACAAGATTTTGAGACTACCTATTAGAGGAGAGCGGGTTATGTATGATACCCAGCGAGGATTGACTGAGTTAGTGCAGTTTTATCAGGTGGATGACATCAGCAGGCTCGGGATCGAGCACTATGAGATTAGATGGCCAGTGTTAGCAGACAGATACGATCAGATTGATTGTATTCTATGTACATTGATCGGGGGATAGTCCTACCAGACAGACGGGGTCACGAATTTCCAGTGGGATGGGAAGCTATGTTGGTTGGCATGTTAGAGAGTGAGACGAGGTATGCATGGGGTCCATATCTACTCGGGATATTATATTTTCATTTACACAACATTGCCTATAGAGATGCACAGTCATTGAGATGTGGGACTACACTACTGATGGTATGGGGTTGGGAGAGGATAGCTTTCTTTCGTCCACCAGTTACTATAGAGAGACCGGAGAGACACCCTTATGTGTTCTGATATACAAGACAGATTACTTAGACACATGTGGGAGACACAAGGTATTGGAGACATGCATTGGATATTCTTGATCAGTTCACATGGAGACCTTACATGGATTGTGAGGAGTGGGTGGATGAGGATATACATTTTCCATTATGTAGACAGACACAGTATCTCATTGGGAGGACTGTTTCTAGTGTACACATTATTGAGCGACACTTGCTTGATAGAGTTCTGAGACAGTTTGGCGAGGTTCAGGATGAGCCTCAGAGCAGAGCAGAGTTTGCTCGTTCATCCAGAGAGGTGTCGTATTGGGGACCTATGATACTAGTGGCTACAACTGAGGTAGAGATACAGGCATTACAGCCAGTACATTGGGGGTGGAGAGATGGATTAGCAGACCCAGGTACGACTGTTGCGTATGACGCATGGTGGGTGGAGCATCGACCTATTCCTTACACGGATCCAGATCAGCCGACACTTATAGAGAGATGAGGCACAGGGCCTAGAGGATGGTAGAGAGGTGGAGGTGCTAGAGTAGGGAGAGTTAGAGGGAGAGACGGTGATGGGAGAGGTGGCAGACGAGGTCAGAGAGGATGGAGAGGGGGTCGGGTAGGTGCACTATCACCTATCCATGAGGCAGTAGCTGAGGATGTAATAATGTTAGACATCGGAGGGGGAGTGGATGTATAGGCTAGGGGTGAGCATGCTGCAATAGAGGTAGTGGTTGAGGAGCGTGCAAAGGTTGATGTTGCAGTAGAGGATGTGGAAGAGGATTTAGATGCAGATATGGCTATAGACCCTCTGGGAGTTTTGGCAGGATATAGAGAGGATGATGTGGAGGATGATGATGAGGATGATGTGGAGGAGGATGCACCGATGGAGGAGTAGGAGAGACAACTCAGAGATTGGATTGTGGAGGGGAGACGAGAGGAGGATGCTCCTAGAGATGGTGATAGGGAGGCTTTAGAGGAGAGACTCAGACTCATGACGACAAAGTTTGATGCGATGAGGCTAGAGAGAGATAGTGCCTACACAAAGAGGGACAATGCATATGTCGAGAGGGACAGTGCTCGCTCAGAGAGGGATAGTGCTCTTATGGAGAGAGACCAGGCTATATCACGAAGACATGAGATAGAGCAGCAGTTTATAGAGGTTAGATGCCTTTGTAGTGGGTCCTCATCTGATGGCATGGTACGAGAGTTGGTCAGATCAGTGGAGAGAGCCACTTATTACAGGGACTTATATGAGGCAGCAGTGCCAACAAAGAGATGGGCTCCTACATTTTCAGAGGTGTGCAGTCAGAGGTCACAGGGTAGGAGTTAGAGGACACAGAGCACAAAGGGGGTGGTATGACCATCAAGTATAGGTCTGTATGAGAGGCCTTCCACCTCACAGAGAGCACCTTCAAGTCTTTTCCCACCACCTTCACCACGTGACAGTAGTGGTAGTAGGACACCATGACAGGGTTACATTTATGTAGACATTTGTATTTTGATCAGAGAGCCTGCTAGCTCATGTTTTATTTATGGTTACATTTAGACATTGTACTGTGACACACTATTTTGAGCGATATATATATATATGATTTTGGCGGCTTCTATATGATATGCAGTTCTATGTTATGGATGATGCATTATTTCTATATGATTATGTTTCCTAAATTATGCATATACATGTGTTATGAATGAATGTTTCTATATTTTATGAGTTATGCATTTAATAATGATGTTATGGATGTCTGAACTCACTTATGGTAATGGATGCAATGATCTATATGATGTTTATTTATATGTGATGGTAATATGTACATGCAATGTTTACATTATGTATGTTATGATGATGCAATGCCTATTATGTCATGATGTCGAATATATGTAATGAAGATGTATGTTACTATCTATATGTTGAAATGCAATGCAACGATGTGAAATGCTTATTGAATGTATACTAAGGCAAATGATCTAATATTTTTATTATGTCACAGGACTTTATCTTTATGTCAAAGAAGAGAAATGTTAGGATGAAATGAATTCATAATGTTAATAAGAAATAATTAAGTTTGATTGATGGAGAAAAAGATATAATGAAGGTTGATCGATTGAGAAAAAGACATAATCTTCGATATATTGCCAAATACGCTATGCTTGCTTGTTATCATCATTGGGCGGGACATGACACAGATGGATAGTACACACTATGATATGAAATAGACCATAGTGTACAAAGTCATCCATCTGCGAAAAATAGACAGTCACAGACAAGGAGTGTCTTAACTCATACTAAGGACAGTATTGCCCCAGTCATTTTGTCAAGACAAACCACAGACAACAGACAAATAAAAGATGGGTCATGAGACGTCATTCCTCCTCTAAATCCTTGATAGGACATCCTTGAGGAAACTAGTAACATGACTCAAAAACCAATGTTTAAAAAGATAGTCGATAGACATCAGCCAAAGAAAAAGAGTCCCAAGACATCGTTGCTTCTCTAAATCCTTCAAGGGACATCCTCGAGAAAGCTAGTAATCGGACTAATTCACAAATCGATAATAAGATAAGACAAAATAAGATATAAAGTCATATAGCCAAATAAATGTATTCACCAAAACTTGATCTTGTGGGATTATTTGATGTTGATGTTTGACATAGCGTAATGTGAGAGAATGACACATACCGCATAAGACATTGAGTCTGGTTTCGATTTGGTGACTTTTGTATAAGGCATGACAAAGCCTGGTTTCAGAAAGACACATGCCATATAAGACGTTGGAGTCTGATGACGTTGAAGTGACAAGCCACATGAGACTATGACAATTTGATGACGTCTGTTGACAAGAAAGACATATCTTGCATAAGACATAGGTTGATTGCTTTGACAATGTGTTTGATATTGACTTGATGACTTTGAGATGTTTTGCCTTGTTGATGCATGACTTGTTTTGATTCCCTGACTGATAAAAAGTGTGTGTGTAGACAGTGTATGACATGAAATGATACCCTAAACTATGATATGTGACTTGTGTGATAGTGATTGTGAATGAACCCTATTGGACTGACCTAGTGTGGTCTCAGGAGCTCATCAATTGATTAGCCTTGTCTACGTTGTACACGCAGAGACCTCGTAGTTCGACACGACCAATGACTTTGAATATACAAAGTGTCATGATTTAAATGTGTGTGATACATGACAAACCTAGATTGATAGACCTAATGCCTTGGGGCACATCGATTGATGGCCTTGCCTACGTCCCAGTCGCAGAGGCAACGTAGTTTGACTATGACTAACTGAACATGACTGACTTGACTCTGTTTTTGGTATTTTGACACTTTTTGATTTTTTTTGATTTTTGAAGTTTTCTAATGTTTTTGGGATTTTTCAGGACATTTTCGATGGTGTGACGCTATGTACACGGTGTTAGGGCATAGAACAAGGATTTGCCCCCAGTCGGGAATAAGATTTGTAAGATGGAGTGGGTAATGTGATGGAATGGACGCTAGATGTCAATCGTTCCAAGTAATGGATAAGACAACCATTTATTATGGGAGATGGTGAAAAAGTCCGATTAGATTGATGGTAGACGGAAGAGCGAGCTTGACTACACATGGCGCATGTTTGCCAGGTTTTCACCATGGTACTTATTCATAGCGCCACCGAAGCGGTTTTCACTATTGGATGGATTTATTTCTCTTTACACTTTTTGATTTTTTCAATTTTTTTTTTTTATGTTACAAAGATGCCTGTTTGCCAGGTTTTCATCAAGGTAACCATTTTTTTTGTTTTTTTATTTTTTTATTTTTTTATATTTTTCTAGATTAAGACACGGATTCTCAGAGACTAAGCATAGAACCTCTTTAGATGCAGACTGTTGATAGGGGACAAAAGCGACTCTCCTTCAGGAGTAGAGAGTTGGTACACTCCTGATCCAAAGGCTTCTGTGACGATATAGGGCCCCAACCAGTTAGGCTCAAACTTACCTGGCTTCTCTCTTTCAGCGTAGTTCTTAGGATTCTCCATTAATACCAAGTCATCAATGTCAAAATGTCTATTGAGAACCTTCCTATTGTAGCTACGACGAAGATGATTTTGATATGCTTGCAAATGATCTAATGCTTTCTGTCGTCGCTCATCCAACAATTCTAGCTCTTGTAACCTAGAGACATGGTATTCTTCATCGTCGATATGACCCTTCAAGGATACCCGTAGAGAAGGTATTTCAACCTCAATAGGTAAGATAGCTTCGGACCTAAATACGAGGGAATATGGAGTGGCACCGGTGGGAGTACAGATGCTTGTGCGATAAGCCCATAAGGCAGGATTAAGCTGTAGGTGCTAGTCATGACCAGCGTCATTGACAATCTTCATAAGGATTCTAACAATAGTCTTATTAGATGCCTCAGCCTGGCCATTACCTTGTGGGTAATACGAGGTGGAAAAATGGTGTTTGATGTGGAATTCCTCACATAAATGGTGTACTTCTTGGTTCTTGAATGGGCGACCATTGTCTGTGATTATGGATTGGGGTACACCATACCGACAAATGATATAGTTTAGGATAAACTTAGATATTTGTGTGCCGGTTATGTATGTCATGGGAATAGCTTCAATCCATTTGGTGAAGTATTCGGTGGTGGTGATGATGAATTTATGGCCATTGGATGATGAAGGGTGTATCTTACCTATGAGGTTGAGTCCCCATTGGGCGAAGGGCCATGGTGAAGTAATTGAATGAAGCTCTTGCATTGGCGCTCTTATCAAGTCTCCATGTATTTGACATTGTCTACACTTCTTTACAAAGACGTATGAGTCTTTCTCCATTGTAGGCCAATAGTAACCTAGTCTCATAATCTTGTGGGCTAGAGTAGGACCACTTGAATGAGATCCGTATATACCCTCGTGTATTGCTCACAAAGTTGTTTGTGCTTCCTCAGCATTGAAACATCTCATTAGGGCATTATCTAAGGTACATCTATACAGGGTTTCTCCGATGATGGTGTACTTAGCTAACTTTCGGATGAAGGTTCGACGTTGGTTATTGGACAAGTCTTGGGGTAAGGTTTGGTCAGTGAGATAATCGAATATGTCTTTATACCAAGGAGACGTAGGACCATCAATGGTACACACTATTGTAGTATCGGGGACATCATAAGCGGGGACCAACAACTATTCAACCAGAAACTCAAACTTAGGCACATTACTCGGAATATCCAACAAGGAACCCAAGGTTGCCATAGCATCTGCAGCTCTATTCTGGATACGTGGTATTTGTTGAAAATTTATTTCATTGAAATACTATTTGAAACTATTAGCCATTTGCTTGTAAGGTGCAAGCTTTTCATCCTTAGTCTCGTAATCATCATTTACCTGTCGGATTACCAATTGAGAGTCGCCAAAAACATGTAGGCTCTTGATTTTCCATTGAGCTGCCATTTTTAACCCTGTCACTAAAGCTTCGTATTCTGCTATATTGTCGGTACAAGGGAAAGAAATCCCGAATGATTTGGGAATGGTATCACCTTGAGGTATAACAAATAAGATACCAGCTCCTGAACCACGATTTGTATGTGACCCATCAAAGTACAGTTTCCATTCGGTTTTAATGTCAATGTTGAAGAGAAATTCATTTGGAAAATCTGCCACTGATGGATGGTCTGCCTCTATAGGTGCATCAACTAAGTGATCTGCAATCACCTATCCTTTTATATCCTTCCTTTCGACATACTGAATGTCATACTCGCTAAGTATCATAACCCATTTAGCCAATCAGCCTGTTAAAGCTTCCTTACTTAGGAGGTATTTAAGTGGATCAATCTTTGCAATTAACATTGTTTGTCAATTGAGAATATAGTGCCAAAGATTTTGGGTAGCAAAAACTACCACAAGACAGGCACGTTCTATGTTTCTATAATTTAACTCATAGCCCACCAAGGTATGACTGATATAATAGATTGCTCTCTCATGACCTTGATCATCGTGTTGTGCGAGAAGAGCTCCTAATGCCGACTGAGTTGCTAAAATGTATAATATCAATGGTTTTCCCTTTGTAGGTGGCATTAAGACTGGTGGAGTAAGCAAATAGTTCTTGATTTTCTGGAAGGCCTCTTGAAATTTAAGGGTCCATACAAATGGTACTCCTTTCTTGAGTAGATGCTGAAATGGGTGTATTTTATCCACCAGTTGTACTCTGAAACGCCTAATGGACTATAATCTCCCCTGTAGGGTTATGAGTTGACCAATGCTGACTAGAGGAGGCATTTCTATGATAGCTCTTACCTTCTCTGGATCTACTTCAATGCCTCTTCGAGAGATGATATACCCTAACAGTTTCCCCAATTTCACTCCAAAGACACACTTTTTCGGATTTAACCTGACATTGTAATTCTCTAGCCTCTAGAATATCTTGTCTAAAACCTTTAAATGATCTTCCCTTGTTTCTGATTTGGCTATAATGTCATCTACATAATCTTCCATAAGGGTATGTACAAAGTCATGGAAAATTGTAGTCATTGCCCGTTGATAGGTAGCTCCTGCATTCTTAAGGCCAAACAACATAACATTCCAACAGTATGTGCCCCATGGACACGTGAAAGCTGTCTTGTGTTGGTCTTCAGTTGCTATCTTAATTTAGTTATATCCAGAGAAACCATCCATGAGGGATAACATCTCGTATCCTACTATAAGATCTACTATCATGTCGATATTCGGCAAAGGGAAGTCATCCTTAGGACATGCCTTATTGATGTCTCTAAAGTCAGTGCAAATGCAAATGCCCCCAGTTGGCTTAGTCACTAGTACTAGATTTGATATCCAATCTTCATAGTCTATTGTCCTTATGAATCCTACATCCAAGAGTTTCTTAAGTTCTACCTTGACCAATAGAGCAATTTGCGGATGCATTTTCCTCAACTTCTATTTGACTGGCTTAATACCTAGCTATAGTGGTAAATGATGCAATATTAGATCTGGATCCAGACCAAGCATGTTAGCATACATTATGCAAAGTTTATTTGTCTCTTTGTGAAGAAGTCCTTAAACTCATGTTTTTCTGTCTCTGTTAAAGAAGTTGCAAAATATACCTTCCAAGGATTCTCTTCTGTAACTATGTTGACTTCAACAGATTCTTCTACTAGTGTTGGTGACTTTTCCTGTTCAACGGGGAGAATATTTAAACCTCTATCCTTGGGTTCCTCTAAGAGGTTTTTTCCCTCGGATACGTCCTTTATTTTGACTTTTTCTTCGTCCAAAGGCGCCTTTCGGTTTTCACCTAGGGACTTTTCATTTTCTTTTTTCTTTTCATTCTCATTTTTGTGACTAGAGGTGTAAATAGACTCCCCGAAATATTCTTTATCATCCAAGTCTATGGTAAAACCTGCTTTATGATCCCCTCTTGGTATGCCTTCTCTAAGTCCCATGAACTCAGCAATCGCTTCATCGTTCTCAAATGTATATATGATAGTTGTACCTTGTTGATCCCAGTCGATAAGTTGGGGATATATAAGGGGCATGTCATCATCAGAGTTCTTAAAGGTAGCTGCTGACAAGGTGAATATAGAATGGTTGACATGGTTGCAAAATTTTTGGACTAACTCCTTATTCTTCTTCCTAGGTGTAGGTATACTCTAATGTGGGACTATAGTAAGGGCCGATTTGTCAGAAGATGGTTTGTCAGGTGCCCAAGATGCATGATCAAGGGTTTCCCAATAATAGTTCTCTTGCCATTCTTTTTTGGACAAGTGCTTCTTAGGACGAGGACTAGATGGTTTTGGTTCAGGTTTCACGTTTAGGTCCAATTCTCCAAATAAGGCATATATGTTCATGGTACTAGTAGATGAAAAGGACTCCCATTCACCATCGCTTGAGTAAGGGGATTCATCATAGACTGGAGGTTTATCATAAATTGGGGGAAGTGGTTTAGGAGATATCTTGATGTCTGCGTAAGCACTCACTTCCTCTTGAATTGATGACGAAGTACTAGGAAACCCAATTCTAAGCGGTTGACACCCTAGCCCTAAGTATTTCGATCGTGGGTAGACAATGATCAGTTCCGTCCTTCCATTTTGATATAATCCTAACCCACTGTGCCCATCATAGCCTTCATTTTCCATTATCTTAAATCCTTTTCCATACTGGTCCTTAGCTATTTGAATAGATGGGGAGGGGTATTCATGTTCTTCTTGATACAACCAGGAATCACCTTGATCCACAATTTCTTCACTTAACTCTCCCCTTTTTGTCAATGTCATTGTAGGGGGAACATGAAATTTGACCACTGACTGTCTTTTATCTGCCATGGGTAAACCATATGCCTTAGGTGGAATCAGTTGACTGACGCAGTATGATGCCTTTATATTATATTTGCCATAGCCCTTGTCTTGGATCTCGAGTTTAGGAGTGGATGATGGTGGTTTGAATGAAATGGACTTAGTGAGATGTGAGGGGTCAACATATTGGGATAAAGTGGATGACGAAGCTTCTTGGTTAACTGGTACTTGTCATTGTGGAATTTCCCTTAGGCTTTTACAATACTGAAAAGGATCTAGATCACCATCAATGGTGATTTCTGTGCCATTATACGGGAACTTGAGACATTGATGATATGTTGAGGGTACAAATTTCAGTGCATGTATCCAAGGTCTACCTAACAACAAGTTGTACAGGAGGGTGAGATCCAAGACTTGGAAGCTGGTGTTCATGATTGCTGGGCCAATGCTGATAGGGAGTGTGACAACTCCTTTGGACGATCTTTCCTCATCATCGTAAGCCTTGATGACTATACTCTTAGAGGTATCTACACAGTCTTCTAAGAATCCTAATGCCTTAACCAATTTAAGGGTACACAGGTTCAAACCTGCTCCTCCATCTACCAAGACTTGTTGGACTTTGTTTTGATGGACTAGGACTTCAAGATGTAAGGGGTCATTATGATCAGACTTTTCAGTTGAGTAATCCTATTGGGAAAATGTGGCATGATGCGAGTTGGTCAAATATCCCACCATTTATTTGAAATGATTGACATCTAAGTCTATAGGAATAGTTGTGTTCTGTAGAGCTTTCTCAAGAATGGCTCGATGCTTAGGTGATAAGGTCAACAATTCCAAAATAGATATTTGCATGGGGGTTTTACTCAATTGATCGAGAAGGTTGTACTTAAACTTGGAAGCTTGTGTAGATGGCTTAGAAGAAGGACCTGGAATAGTAATCTTAGTTCTGCATGTGTTCACATTACATTCCAAATGCTTCTTAATGGTGAAGGTATTGACATTCTCGTTTGTGGCTCGGAGATGGTATATGATCTTTCCTTTACCATAGTCATACTTGGTATTGTTATAATTGGCCGATGGATTATTCTGGGGTCCCGAATTGGAGGCTTTTCCTTTTGTGTGGTCATGTAATGGGTCCATGAAGACCTTATGATCACTGTTCTTGGTGTTTTTCTGCCCACCAACCTCTATGGTTCCATTTTCAACAAAGTTTTGTATTATATTCTTGAGCTGGCAACATTGTTGGAGGTTATTCCCTTTTGTTAGATGATAGTCACAAAAAGAGTTATTGTCCCACCATGAAGGTTTGAACTATCCAGGATCATACTCTCTTGGTTCGAAAGGTTTGATGAGATTATGTTTAATCAACTCTTTGAAAATTGTCTCGATTGGTTGTCCCAAAGGTGTAAATTCATGTGTAGGAAATCTCCTTTGTTGGGGTCTTTGTTGTTGTGAATTTTGGACATAGTTAGCTGTTTGATCTGGACTATTCATCATGTATTGATTGGAATTGTAACCTCTAAGTGTGATAACTGGTCCTATATGTATGTGTTTAGCATCAAAAATGCCGTCATTTGTAACATTCTTGTTTCTAGACTAGAATTTGTTTCTATCATTTGGTGCATTTTGATGTTGGACAACCAGATTTTTGCCTAGTACTTTTATTTATCCTTTGTCTATAAGCCCTTTCTCAAGGATGATTCCCTTTTGTACCAAGTCTGAGAATGAAGTACAACAATGTACCCTTAGATCACTTTGCAATTTGTGGTTGATGTTCTCTAGGAATATTGTGACCTTTTGTTTTTCCAGTATTTCAACTAGACATCTACTAGCTAGACTTCGCCATCTCTGGAAGAAAGTGGTGAAATTTTTTCCATCTTCTTGTGTCATGTGGCACAAGGTTGCGATTGTTACCTCATTGTCTATGTTAAAGGAAAAATGTTCAAAAAACTTCTCAGCTAATTCGCCCCAAGATCGTACCATATGGTAATTTAGAAAACCATTCCAGTCCTATCTCGACAAGGGTTCATGGAAATAGTCTCATCAAGTATCTGGGGTCATACGATATGTCCATGCATGCTGTTGAGAACTCTCTAATGTGTTTTAAAGGATTCTTTCTCCCATTATACTTAGTCAAAATCGGTATAATGTATCCATGGGGGAAAGGTGTCATGTAAAGCGCTTTGTCTAAGGGACATGGACATAGGTCTTGTGCTGAGATAGTTCATTTTCTAGACAGAGACATGTTGTCCATCTGCTGTTGAAGAGTTTGCATTTGGTTTTGAAGGACATTGACTTGTGTCAAGGACATGGTGTTTGTGATATTTGGATCAATGTAGGTATTTTGATATGCCATGTTCTGTGATGGGTTGTGATTAGGCGAGGGAATATATCCTGTCAAAATATTCTGATTCAGGATAGGGATATTCCTTTTCTGAATGGTTTGAGTTGGTATAGGAATGCTTCCTGTCTGAATTGTCTGATTTTGAATAGGAATGCTTCCTATCTGAATGATTTGGTTTGGTATAGGTATATTTCCACCAACTTTGGTTCTCTTACCAGTCGTGTTGGTGCCAAAGGGGTTGGAGGAAGTTGCCCCCGCAGTAAATTGTAAACCTTGTGTTATGTTGAAAGGGGTTGTGTTTACAATTGACGATGTTTGAGTTGGTATACCAGTTGGTATCACTGTGGTAATTTGGGGAATAGAGACTATTGATGTTGCAGTTTGGGATGGTTGAGTTGACTGTGTTTGCAAAGTATGAATATCAAATCCTATGGGTAGTTTGGCACCTTCTGCTAGCAACTTTGCTAGATAGTGTTGGGAACCATTTGCCAAACATTCATCCATGAAGGATGAAAATTCAGGATCTTGCACTACTGCGTCTATGTCTTCTATGTAAATTTGACCATGTGTGTCTCTAGTGACATGTTTTTCAAGCAAAGGCTTGTGTGGTCTTTTACTTCCTGATGATTGGTTTCTGAACGGATTGATGAATACATTGGGGTCTATCATTGCTTTGTGTTTCTTTTTGGACCTTGTTTCGACCATGAAAAAGTTGCTCAAAATGGGTAATGCAGACTATGCCTAAAAACTGATATGACCTATGTCTATGTTTTTGGATTTTTTTGACAATAAATGACGTGACTAAGATGGTTTCTAAAAAGATGTACACTAAGATGATGTATGATAGGATGGATGATATGCAAAATTTCAAGTAGACTATGACGATAAATCAGTCTAAGATGGTATAACCTACCACCTATGGAATAAATGCATGCAAAGACTTGTTTTTGACCAAGGAACCTGATTGTATGACAAGGACAGTTGACAAGGTGAATTTTTCAAACTAGACTAATGAGCTGAAAAGATCCACTAGATGGGACTAAAGTGACAAGGTTCAATGATTTTGACAAACCGTAACATGAACGTTTCCAATGATGAGGAAAGTTATGTATTTTGCGATATGCAATTTCCTAGGGAGTATCTATATGCATGCAACTTAGGATGACTATGACTAAGACGTATATGACACCTAATGATGCAAGATTTTTAAGCAAAATTTACCAGTTTCTAATCCAAGGTTGATCTTAAGAATCTAAAGCAAATAGTGACAATGATGTTTTTGGACTCAACTCGCGGTTTTTTAATGTTTTCTGTTGATAGGAAAATGTGGTTCACCTAACAATTGCGGTTTAGATTTTGACAGATGCGGTTTTTGACAGTGCATGCAGTGTTTCTGACAGTTGTGGTTTTTCCTATGACAAATGCGGTTTATCGATACACATGTGGCTTGAAAACTGACAGATGCGGTTTGCATGCACACATGCGACTCAGAATGTGATAGTTGTGACTCGTGATATGCAGACTATGAAAAGTGAATGTTTTGATAGACAGATGCGGCATTTCCCTTAATAGATGCGACTCGCTAATACATATGCAGCGTTTAAACTGACAAATGCGACTCGATTTTCTGACAGTTGAATTTTTCTCAAAAGTTGTTGACTGACTTTGTTTGTTTGATCAAGATTTTGATGAATACAACAGAGAACAAACACAAAAATCAATGTATTTTCAGTTTTTGTGTGATGGAAGGACTATTAAGACTTGAAAAACATTTACAACATAGGATTTTAGGATAATACTTGTTGAGTTCTTACTTGGATTTCTCCGGCTACGCATATTTATGGTGAATGACTAGTAGCTTGACCCCACTGGCTCCCCTCCATGACACTCACTTATACGGGGCAGCCAAGCTACTGTATCCATGAAACTCCCATGGCATACATTTCATTTCCACACATAGACCGTAAGAATGTAAGACGGCTTCACATGGATGACCCTGCTGCGCCAACAAGTAGGTAGGATTTTGGTAACTCTACAACAAGGTGTTTAATAAGGGCATTCTATTCATGGGACACTATCCAACATTGGTGAGAGTCCATTTCTATCCATCTCATCGAAATAGTGTGCATGATTCGTGGGCTTTCGCCAAGAATCCACTTTTCTATACCGGCTGGAAGTCGCTTGGCTTTAGCGTGCTACCGGTCTAAGTTATCTTGGGGTGAGTACTTTTTCCCACCAAGACAGGCCCAAGTTCTAGAGTCAGTAACCGTTTCTCTTACACCCAAGATCGCATGACTGTGCAAGGGGAGAGGATACTTCGGTGTACTGAATCGCAAGGGTTACAAATGCGTGCAAAGCACCAAACAAAGAAGACAGTGGTTCTTTTTAATCCAAATGACAATTTTCTAGCTATCAATCAGAAAATTTATTTTAATCCCACACGATGATTATCTATCTACCAAACAAAAGCTTGCTTAAATAAATAAATTAACACAAAGGCATTAGGTCCTGCATGCAAATTTATCAGTAGTTCATTGTCCTTCAGCTTTCGTCTTGCAGAAAATTGTCTTAGGTTTTTAAATGTCTTCTATGCTTCGTCCTGCAAACACTATGTTATTCCACCTTAACACAACTGAAACAAACATTAGCAAAAATACAAACAACCTAAAAAGAAAAAACTGACAATATGGATGCATGGAAATCAATAAAAATAAAAAAAAGATTACTAGGCAGATGCGACTTTTGGAGCCACAGAGGCGGATGCGGTTCGCGAATTTGTTGACAGGCAGATGCGGTTCACGAATATTGTTGATAGGCAGATGCGGTTCGTGACTTCGCGGATGTGGTCTTTGATGATAGATGCGTTGCTATTTTTCATAGATGCGGCTTGCAGATACAAATGCGTCATTTTGTGGAACATATGCGGTGCACCGTACGAAAAACCTGCAAAAAAGAATAGAAAAACGAAAAAATGGAAAGACAAAAATATGTGCGGATTTTGAAGCGTGTTCATGTCGGATTCACCAAATATAACAATAGATTAAAATGTAGATGTATCTTCAAATGATGATGATGAATAATCTATAACTAGAATAACAAAGTTAATCCTAATCTAAAACAATAATCTAAAATCAAACAACAAAGAATGAGGAAATAAACTAAACAAACTAAATAATTTAATGGAAAGCTCTCACCGAATATGCGTTCACCCCTTTGAATTATCTTGATTGTTCTTCTCCATTTTTCCTTTTCAGTATTCTTGCCCTCAGATTTCTATGTTTGAATGCAAGAATAACTTTGTCGAGTGTCTAAGCAAAATATCGAAGAATAGTCTCTTCTCAAAAGTGTATGATTTCAGGAGGAGGAATAATGATAATGACAGGTCATTTTATAGATTTTGGGTTTTCAAATGATCGGCTCAGATTGAAAGAGAGATTGATGAATGCCATGCGATGTGAGTTCTTTCTCAGATAGAATGTGAGTTAGAACGCGAGTTAGAACACGAGTTCAGGAAAGACTGCAGATAGAGACTAAGTTAGAACGTGAGTTAGAACACGAGTTCAAGATCTTAATCTCCAAAAATAGAAGAAATATACTTTGTATGCAAAAGCCAAAGTTAGAACTCGAAGACTAATGTATTCGAATGCAAACAGGAGTTAGAACTAGTTAATCAACTAGTTGTGACAGAGAGTCTTCTCACAAAGATAAACAGGTGTTGAATCCGGAGATAACTGGAGAACTAAAAATAGATCTCGAGTCAGAAGGTGAGTGAATGACTTAGATAACTGAATGATAGAGGAATGTGACATAAATAATTAAATATGAATTTAATTCAACATTCGAAAATGAAAGACTTTAATTAAATAAATAAAGTAATTTATTTAATTTGACTGTTGAAAAGGATAATATAAATAATTAAATAATAAATATTTAATTATAGATAATGGGGGTTAAATTGAATAATTAAATAAAGATATTTAATTATAGTTGAAATATGATAAAAGGGGGGGTGTAATTAAATAAGAAATTATTTAATTGATAGATAAAGGGGGTTTAATTAAATAGTACACATTTAATTAAGAAGGAAGAATTAATTAGTTAGGGACATAATTAAATAAATATGATTTATTTAATTAATCAAGTTGAATAAAGATTAATAATGAATTAATGAATTAATTAAAAAGGGGTATTTAATTAATAGAGGAAATATGTGTTAGAAAGGTTAATTAAATAATTAACATTATTTAATCAAGACGACGGACTATAAAAAATTATGTCGAATGTGTACTCATAGGCCTAGACCAATTTTCGGTATCTACAGGCTCTCGCCTTTAATGCATACAAATAACACACAAGAAGACACCTCAATTACTCACAAGGATCTTGTTATATGTAGTGTCATGCACACATCTTAGTGTAGGATAAAATACTAACAATTGGAAAGAAGAGGAACAACAACCCATATCTAATCATGTGGTTGGTCTAAACATAAGACATAAAATGCATACCATATCTCATTTGGAAAACATGCCAATCAATACATAACAATTTTTTTGAAGAAATATCTATTAATTAAAATGGTGAAGCTAGATGGTAAGGGTTGGGGAATGGCGTCTGGTGTAGATGGAGGGCAAGCTAGGGCGCCCATGTCCTAGCTTGCTTCTGTTGCTGTCTTCTGTACGTGGGGGTATTGCATGCGTGTTGGGGGCCCTGGGGCGGGCCTGATTTCTTTTTTTTGTTTACATTTTGCCTTGTTTTCAGCCGTTCGACCTACTCTTGTCTTTCTTTTTTGTTGTAAGTGGTGCGTGGGCCTTTGGAGGGGGATGTGTGTGGGCCCTGGTTTGGCATTGGGTGGCATTTTTTTTCCAATGTAGGAGGCTGTGATACCCTTGTATTTGAACAAGGAATTTTTACTTTTTGTAGACACATAAAAATGACCTAAGCCTGCAAGCTCTATTTTTAATCTTTTTCTTCCTAGCATAATTAAGACACTTTAATTATGTCCTTGATTCACTTTCAGATATTAATTAGATAACTCATAATTATCTAATTAATTCATGTCCTCTTTATTCTTCTTGATTATTAAATAAGTAAATTATTTATTTATTTAATGCGTCACTAATTGTCTAATATCTTCCTATAATTAAATAAATTTCTTAATTTATTTAATTATTTTTGTCCATTATGTCTTCCTGATTATTAAATAAATAAATTTATTTATTTATTTAATATGTCACTAAATCTTAAAAGGTCCTCTTATAATTAAATAAATTCTTTAATTTATTCAATTATTGCCACCTTCACATTCCCCTCATTTTAAATAAAATTATTTATTTAAAATAGTCCCACTCTCTAATTTCCCCTTTTTTTAGTAAATAATTCAAATTAATTATTTACTGTCATGTGACCCCACCTTTTGAATTAAATTAAATTTTTAATTCAAAATAGTCATTTTCCTCCAAAAATCAAGATTATTTGATTTTCCAGCCACCTCTTTTGCCGTGCTCATTTTAAATAAAATTTATTTATTTAAAATAGTCCCACTTTCTAATTTCCCTGTTTTTAGTAAATAATTTAAATTAAATTATTTACTGTCACATGACCCCACCACTTTTGAATTAAATCAATTTTTAATTCAAAAGGTCAACATCACTTCTTGAATCAAATAATTTTAAATTATTATTTGATTCTCCAACAACTTCGTTTTATGTGCCCAATATCTTGTCACATGCATTGTCAACCCTTGATTTGATTTTCTAAAAATCAATCCTATCCATTCATTTTAAATTTGACCTAATGTTGCCCTAACCCTAATTGTGGGTTGTCATATTGAATCTTGTCCATTGATTCTAGGGCACTTGTTAACTTTTAATCTTGGCCATTCACACAAAATTGGATTTTCTATAAAATGGCAATTTTGGTCTCATTTTGGGATATCTTGCAACTTCATGTTCTTGCAATTTTATACTCTTGCATTCTTTTTTGTCATAGGCATATGTATATTTCATTTGGCACAGTTTAGACATATTTAGATTCTTACTAGTTGCATTATAGCATAGTACTGCATATAGTTACTCTAATCCTTCAACATTTGCTTAGGGCTTGTCATTATCATTAGATTGCTCATCATAAATCTGAGGGCAATATCATATTTCAGCAAGTTGAGAAGGTATAATGGAGGTCAGCCATGGAGGATGAAGACATTTTGGTGAGATTGTTTCATTTAATCCTTTGCACTTCATTATCACTTTGGGTTTTCATGTTTTGCATTTGATACTGCTAACCCTAGGAAAATTCGCATAGTTACATTGGTGAACCCGATATTCTCTTTTTATTTTTAATACGTTTTTGCAGGTTATTATACGGTTTTTTCATCATTTTTTTTTGCAGGTTATTGTATAGTTTTTTCATCATTTTTTTTGCAGGTATAGGTGTACGAAACGACGCATCTGCCTTCGCAAGTGACACATATGTTCTGTCAAACCACATATGCTTCTCCAAACAACGCATTTGAATCACTGAGTCGCATTTGATCTTATCATCTGCATTCAGTTGTCCAAACAACACATTTGCCTTACCGAGCCGCATTCGCTCTATTGTGACACATCTGTAGGGTAATTTTTTTAAATTTTTTTTCAGATTTGCTACTTTTTTTTTTTCCCACTTTTTTCTATGTGGTAGTTTAAAGATTTTGGGTTACTGATTTTCTATTTGCAGCTTGTGGCAAGGGGTCTAACATTTATTTTCTTTGTTTTATTTCACAAATCTTAGACAAACAACTACAATTTTTTTTTTTTTTCACATTCATGAGTTAAAATGAACATCATGCACATTCATTGGATTAAAAAGAACACAATCTTGCATGATAACTCATTGGATTAAAATAAATTTTCATCTCTTCATAGAATTGGGTTAAAAAGAACTTTTAGGTAGCTCAAAACTTTTAGGTAGCTCACACTACAAATGGTTAAAATGAACCCCATATTTTTTCTTTATGTTTGTCAACACATTTCGATTTGGGCTTAAAATGAACACCATGCGAGTGTGAGTTAAGATATTCATGTGCTCTCTCTTTGTTTTTAAACAAAGATTGATTGAACTATGAATATTTTGGCTCGCTTTTGTTAGCATTAGAAATTGGGCCTGCTTTGGTGGGAAAAAGTACTCACCCCAAAGCGACTCAAACTAGAAATGCGCTAAAGCCAAGCGACGCCCAACCGGTATATAAATTTGAATGTTAAGGAAAGCTTAGCATTACAAAACTTCTTGTGGACCAACAATTGACTCCCCAGTACCCTTGTGGTGCGTCAAAACCTATAGAGCGTAACCTTTGCAGACTAGGATGATAATGCCTCTCACGTGGCCTTCTGAATGGGTGCCCGAAATAAATCCTTTGTTTTAGAAAACCAAAAACCTTATGTTCTTTACAACAGTCATTGCCAAGGCACCCGCACCTGCATAGTTCTTAGTAGAAATGATCAATCTGCCATGGGAGTTTCATGAAGGTTGGAAGATTCGTTGCCCTGAGAAGTGAGTGCACTGTAAGGGGGAGCCTGTGGGGCCAAGCTTCTGAATTCGTTCGCTTAGGATATGCGATTAGTGGGATCCAAAAGAATATTGTCCTTGCAGCCATAGGATTTTCGTAAACTGACTTCTATGTGGTTGATTTTCCTTTTTTTACAACACCATGTGTTCGCCAACTATTTTCAGACAAATAAACATCCAAACTTACTAAAATCCGAAACAACTTTGCCAACTGAAACAAATCTTTTCAATCAGCCTAAAATTTTGTCAAAACATTTTCTACAACACATTTTCCATGCTGAACCGCAACTGCTTGTTCATGAGCCGCATTCGTTCTGTTAAGCCGCATTTGATCGAAATCGAGCCACATTCGCTCTGGTGAGCCACATTTGAAATCTCCTGTACCACAATGGCCATCTCGCACCACATATGCTAAAATATGGGACTGGTAAACCTACTGAAACATTTTCCAACATTGCTTCCTACAATGCAATCCCCCTGACAAGCCACATTTGCTTGAAATCAAGCCGCATTTTCTTGAAATCAAGCCGTATTTACTTCAAATCGAGCCTCATTTGCTTCAAATCGAGCCGCATTTTCCAGTTTGAGCCACTTTCGCTTTGGTGCGCCGTATTTGAAATCTCTTGAGTCACATTCACTCTGTTCGCATTGCATCTACTTTACCATCTGGCACAAGTACCCTGTCAAGTCGCATTTTCTTAAATTCAAGCCGCATTTTCTAGTCTGAACCGCATTTGCCATTATGAGCCGCATGTGCTCTATCATGCCGCATTTGATATGATGCATCTGCCAGCTTTCATAAGCATCTTCTCACTGTCAAAATTGATGTCCAAACTTGCCTTTTTCTAGATTTCATCAAGTCCTTTTTTGTTTCTGTCAAACCAGACATTGATTTGCTCAATTTCCCTCATCATGACATTATAGATGGCATTCTTAGGATCACCATAGGTTTCCATTTGCATTTGACTAGTTGCATTGTTAACTCTACCATCTCCTTAGACACTCATTTGCAGATTTTAGGAGTAGATTCCTTATCATCTAGTGTCAAAATTTTCCTTCAAAAGTAGGTTATCATTGGACCCAATCACCCTTTGTCCTTTAGTCAAATATTTTGTGAATTATTTCCCACTTAATAGTCTAGTGTGGAAATTTCACTTTGTCCTCCTTTAGTTCTTTTATGGTCTATTGATTTTCCAAATCTGAAGCATTGCCAACACTTTGTTTGGTCAAATAGTCATCTCCTTAGATTTCCCAATAGTAAGTGCATCTTAGGCTCCTTTTAGTTTGCATACCAATAGTCTCCTCATTTTAGTGTCATACCATTTGCATCCACAAACCATTAGTCTCCTTTTAATCTCATTTTCATTTCATAGCATTCCTTATTTCCAAAACACCCAAAAACATAGTGTCATATTTAGGCCATTCTCCCTCATCATCCCAAAATTGAGCAAACATTTTTATGGTTGAAACTAGGTTACAAAGAAAGAAAATACTCATGGATTCTTTTGGTCAAGACACCAATTGTCTCAATTTCACCAATGACATGAATTCATTCCCTAGTGACATGAACACTCTTTCTAATGACATGGGAAATTCTATTATCAATCCTTTCAGTGAGATGTCCATTCCACACAATCCCTTTGAACAATTTTTCCACAGAGACCAAAATGAAGAATTCTATGAAGAAGACATACAAGCTGCTACCCAAAACCCAAAAGTGGCCTCTTTTGTGGAAGAATTGGTCTTAAATGACTCAGCCGGATATTTAGCCATGCTCCTTGGCCAAGGGGCTAAGTTACCGAAAGGATTTGACCTCAACACTATTAGAGAAAAATCTCCTAATCACCAATCACACAATCCTTCCATGGGAGCCTCTTCACAAAACATCATTAACACCATTAATGCTACCTCCCTTGGTCATGCTACCACCACAACTAATACATCCACCACAACCAACATAATTGGTGGATCATCTACCCAAACCAACACCACATCACAATCCATCCCCCAACAAACATCCACTATCCCTTCACAAACATTTGGATCAACAATGGGTGCAACAACTTCAAACCTATTTGGAACTTCATCTAGTTCTATGGGTACATCAACAAACCTATTATTAGGTTCCTCAAATGCTATGGCAACCAACTCATCAAATCCTCTTGGGAGAAATAAACAAAGACTTGTCATTCAAGGGACCCAAACTAATTCCTCACAGGTTAATACCAACATTACTTTGAGGAAAAACATCAACATTCCTCATGGCCATAATTTCTTATTTGGGCAAGGAAATCAAGGCACCAAATTTTCCACTCAATTTGGGCATCAACATGCTCAAAACCAACAAGGCCCCCAAATTCAATCCAACATGGCAGGATCTCATATCCCCACTTATGCTTCTCAAGTTCATACACAACAACATATCCCTCACCAACACACTCATTTCCAACAACCGCAAAATCATAACACTCACTTTGCTCACCACCAACACATCCCAAACCTAAACATCTCATAAAAACAAGTGGGCAACCAATCCATACCTATCACCAACATGTGTGATGCTACCAACAACCCCATTGTGGAAGCACTCACACTCTAACTTGCTTCTCTTCAAACACAAGTAGAGACCTTGCAACAGTCAAACAAAAAGTCTTACATGTCACATGACTTGTGTCCATATCCGTTCGACACAACCTTGTATATGCCACCCTTTCCTCATGGATATGTGGTACCTCATTTTACTAAATACAAAGGCAAAACGAACCCTATTGAACACATAAGAGAATTCACCACTAGTTGCATGGACATTGCATATGAGCAAACCTATCTCATGAGACTTTTTTCTAGAGGCCTCGCAGGTCATGCACTGGAATGGTTCTTGCTATTGCCTAAAGGAATCAAAACATGGGATGAATTGGAAAACAAGTTTGTTGAAAACTACACCTATAACATTGACACAGATACTGACATTGCCTCCTTATGCCGACTTACCCAAGAGGAGGCAAAAGAGACTTTTATCCCATTCTTTCAAAGATGGAGAACCTTAGCAAGAAGATGTCCAGTAGAAATACTAGAAAAGGAGAAAGTCACCATGTTTGTACAAACTCTCCTAGGACTACTCAGATATGGCCTACAAGTCATTGTTGTACCACCTTTGTTGACCTTGTTGAAAAAGGTGTTCAACTTGAAAAAGCCTTGATCACCAAAGGTGAATTAAAATATGGTGGCAAAACCATCAATACCACCACAAACAATAACCCAAATAACTCCAATGACAAAAAAAAATATTGGGTTAAAAATAAACACATCACAAATGATGGTGTGGTCAATGCAAAAACCGTTATTGCAACAGGTCATGTACTTACCATCAAAGGAGTCCAAAATCAAAATGTACCTATAACTACCCCGAAACCAACTGCCAATGCTATTCAAAATAATCCTACTCAATCTAATCAAAGGCAATTGCATCAACCACGACAATTTCAAAAATGCACATACACCCCTTTGGGTGAACCTATCAAAATTTTCTTGAAGAAACTTCTCCAAAACGGAGTCATAATATTGGAAGAACCTAAACTGTATGACCCTAGTCAGTTCAAGCCATCATGGTGGGATGATAATGCATTTTGTGATTAGCACCATGTCAAAGGGCACAAAACGTCCTCTTGCTGTCAGTTGTGAAATATGGTACAAGACCTTATCGAAAACTACACCATTGAGTTAGGAGGTCAATCATTTGCGTCAAATGCGGATTATACAATCCACAAAAACCCACTGCAGGACCATGGTTCTAGTAAATCCTCCACATCTAGCACAAATAATACCGATAACCAAGCCAATCACATCCGTCCTGCCTTCAATTATTCCGATGGTATCATCATCAACAACTTGTGAGCTGTTGATGAAGAACAATGTGTCAATACTATTGCCATTAAAAAGGCCTCAGACTACAATGTTACAACATGTAAAGGAAAGGTCACCATCCCAGGTCCCTCTGCCTATCAGCCTAAAATTACCATACCTAGTCCGTCTGCCAGACAGTCCAACCCTAAACCAGAGTTCAACCTTATTGAGCAACTGAATAAAACCCCCACTCAAATATCCATTCTTGAATTACTCCGCATCTCACCTGCACATAAGGCCATCTTGGATAAAGTCTTGCAAGAGTCTTCTGTCCCAACTAACAGTGATGTCAACCACTTTGAAACTATGGTCGGATATCTAAATTTGCCTCATCACGTTACCTTTTCAGATAATGACTATTTCTCGCCCAAACCATCTCATAATGATGCCCTTCATATCAAGGTTTTTGTCCACAAACATAAGGTTAGATGAGTCTTAGTAGATGGTGGAGCAGGATTGAACATCTGTTCTCTAAAATTGGTTAAAGATCTTGGCTTCTCTGATGCATGCATGGATTCTACCAAGAGCATTGTCATCAAGGCATATGATGATGAAGAATGTGCTTCTAAAGGCGTCATCACAATTCCACTCTGGGTGGGACTGGTTATTATAGATACAACATGCCAAGTCCTAGATCATGACATACATTACAATATCTTACTTGGTCACCCCTGGATTCATGCCCTAAAGGCCATTCTTTCCACATACCACTAATGCCTAAAGTTCCCTTTTGATGGTACTGAAATTACTATCCTAGGAGATCCTAATCCATTTCAATACTATACCAATCTATAAAACACCGCTAAGCACTAGGTACCCATCAATTGAGAAGCCTCGACTTTCGCCTCTTCCAAATATATTGACCCGTCACTCACCAAATCATCCATTCCATCACCTTCTACCACACCATCTTCCTCAGCCTCCATACCAAGTAAAGACCTCCAGATCCAGGACCTTGGCTGTGGAGAATTCAAATTGAATACGACTTACTATATCACTACAATGCCTAAGCCGCCTAACGTCTATGGTAGATCATGTTTCACGGTCAAACCCAAAACAAATTTCAAGGTTCCACCAAAAATGGTTTTCACACTTTGGGGGGATATGAGTAATGAAGTCATCATCGACATAGCTAACTGGATCTACAAAGACCCAGAAGAGTTACCTCCACTACCAGTGCATCTCTACAAAAAAGGCTATGATAAATGCAAGGCACTAGGTTTTGACGACACAAGTGGTCTTGGAAAGGCCAACAATGGAAGGAGGGAACTTGTTATCATTTTTGCAAGACCAAGGTACATAGGGCTAGGGTTTGACCAACTCAGAACTGACGATCAATGTACCTATGAACTATCAAGTGAGGACGTAATGACTCCATAAAGTGTCGAGACAAGCAAAGAATCCCTTACCGAAACTGTCTCTAATGAATGGGAATGGGGATCTGAGGAAACCCTGAGCAACTATGATATTGATGAACTATTCTTGGACCCTGGTCAACTCCCCTTTGAAGAATTTTTTTGACAAGAGTACAACATTGACCCTATTGACCGACACTCCAAAAATAAGGAATGGGTAAGCATTCCTTGGGATCAAGAAGAACATAAATTGTCCTCGACAACACCTGAAATGTCTTGCCCCATTCCCAAACCCATCCATGAGCATGACATGCCTGAACCTACTGTCCATGCCTCTGAAACTTTGTCTAGTAGTCATAATGCTGATACTTTTGTGCCCTATTATGACTATGAATTCAACTCATCTAAATCCGAATATGGTCCATCCATTGCATCTGACACGGAAGTTGAAATTGACAACTTTTCCTTCACACTTGAGGCTTCAATTTGCACACTTTCCGTATCTTCCCCATAATTTACCAACATTGATGATGGGATTTCCCTTGTTTACCCGCAATTGATTGACTGAGACCAACAAGAACCACCAGTGATGGACATATTTTAGAATGATGAGGTAATAGAAAAATTCATGGGGCTCTGAGAAGGCATACCTTGGGGTGATCAAAAAGTAGGATTTACCATTGACCTAGATTGTGCAGCTTATTTCGGGGAGACTGTGCAATCCTCTAGTCGCAAAAATACAAAGAATAAGACAAAAAAAGAAATGTCATTGGGTGAAAACTACAAGGCACCTTTTGACAACAAAATAGTAAAAATAGATGACGTATCCAAGGGCAAAAACCTCTATGAGGCACCTAAGGATGGAGGATTGGACTTTCTTCCTGCGCCACTAGAAAAATCGGCCATGCTAATCGAAGACACCATCGAAGTTAACATAAACACACCAGAGAATCCCAAAATAGTTTTCTTAGCTGCATCATTAACAGATGAGGAAAAACCCGAGTTCCAACAATTCTTCATAGAAAGGAAGGTTAAATTTGCATGGTCATATGCTGACATGCTAGGCCTAGATCCAGAATTGGTACTGTATCATCTTCCATTAATCCCAAATATAAAACCAGTCAAACAAAAATTACGGAAAATGCATCCACAAATTGCACTACTTGTAAAGGCTGAACTAAAGAAGTTACTGAATGTGGGATTCATAAGACCAATAGATTATGCTGACTGGACATCTAACATTGTCCCTGTCATAAAGCCAAATAGACAAATCCGTATCTGCATGGATTTCAGAGATTTGAATAAGGCTTGCCCAAAAGACGATTTCCCATTACCAAATATAGACATGATTATTGATCTCACAGTAGGGTACGAGATGCTGTCTCTCATGGATGGTTTCTCGAGCTATAACCAAATCCACATTGCAACTGAGGATCAACACAAAATGACATTCACTTGCCCTTGGGGAACATACTGTTGGAATGTCATGCCATTCAGCCTAAAGAATGCAGGCGCCACATACCAAAGAGCTATGACAACAATATTTCATGACATGATGCATATACTAATGGAATATTATGTGGATGAAATTTTGGCCAAGAATTTGACATAGAAAGATCACCTCAAAGTCCTAGACAATTTTTTTAGATGGCTAGAGGATTACAAGGTTCATTTGAACCCAAAAAAATGTGTCTTTTGGGTCATGTTAGGAAAATTATTGGGCTACATAGTTTCATGATGAGGCATAGAAGTCGATCCTGATAAAGTGAAAGTAATTCTAGACATGCCTCCACCAAAAGGAATCAGCGAGTTGAGAACACTTCAGGGCAGACTGCAGTCCATTCGACGCTTCATCGCATAGTTGGTAGACAAGTGTCAACCATTTCAATACCTATTATGCAAAAGTATCCCCTTTGTATGGACAGACAAATTCCACACAACCTTCAAATAAATCAAAGAATATCTATTGACACCACCTATCCTAATGCCACCTATTGAAGGCAAGTTGTTGATCTTGTATGTCTCGGCAACTATAAATGCACTGGGGGCATTATTGGCACAAAATGACCATGAGGAGAAAGAAAGAGCCATATACTATATCAGTCGCACACTGATAGGATACGATTTGAACTATACAACCATCGAACGTGCATGCCTTGCAGTTGTCTTTGCAGCACAGGAACTTAGACATTACATGCTGAGCCACCAAACACGCTCGGTAGCCAAGATTGATCCACTAAAGTATCTCCTAAGTCGGGAAACATTGACATGCCGATTAGCAAAATGGGTCATGATTTTGAGTGAATATGACATACAATATGTTGAGCACAAGGCAATAAAAGGGCAGGTAATAGTAGATCAACTTGTGGATGCACCCATCCAAGGCACTCATCCACTGGTAATTGATTTTCCCGATGAGTCTATCTTTGATGCATAACCTACATTACTTTGGAAGCTGTATTTTGATGGGTCTCATATTGGTCACGACTTAGGGGTTGGAATTTTGTTCATCAAACCACAAGAGGATTCTGTTCCTAAAGCATTCTGGATCACCTTCCTGTGCACTAACAACATTGCAGAATACAAAGCATTGGTCATAGGACACAAGATCACAATTAAATGGAAAATTCAGACATTGCTCGTATTTGGGGATTCTTAGTTAGTTATCAACCAAGTGAATGATGATTATGAAACAAAGGATGAAAAGTTGATTCCCTACAAGAGAATGGTGGATAGTTTCTTGACATATTTCAAATTGATTGCCTTTGAAAAAATTCCAAGGACACAGAATAAGGCAGCAGATGCAATGGCCACTATTGGATCTCTATTGGACATCCCCAAAAATGTTTCACAATTTGAGTTCTTAGTAGAACAACTATTGATGCCGACATATGAAATTTCAGACTCGAAAATGGTTTGCGAGATTGTTGGTCCCAGTTTACCTTGGTACCAAGACATTTATGACTATCTAAAGTCCCAAACCATACCACCCAACCTTTCCAATAACTAGAGAAAGTCCTTTATACGAAAAGTTGCCCGACACACCATCGTCAGTGACACCCTATATCGTCATGGCTTTGATAACACCCTTCTTCGCTGTCTCGACACTGATGAAGCCCAAATAAATTTACGAGAAGCACATGAGGGTATATGTGGATCTCATTCGAGTGGTCCAACGTTAGCTAGGAAAGTCACCAGACTGGGTTACTACTGGCCGAAATTAGAAAAAGATGCTCTTCAGTTTGTCAGAACATGTCAGAAATGCCAGGTGCATAGTGACTTAATCCACACACCTGCGCAGGAGCTAAGATCGATCTCTTCTCCATGGCTTTTCACACAATGGGGACTTGACCTCGTGGGAAAGATCCATCCATCCTCCTCTAACGGCCACAAATTCATAATCACCACCATTGAGTACTTTAGTAAGTGGATTGAAGCCGTCCCTCTCCCTTACATCACTGGTAAGCAAATATGAAAGTTTATCCTAAATTACATCATTTTCCAGTATGGTGTTCCGCAGTCCATCATCACAGATAATGGGAGTCCATTCAAAAATCAAGATGTTCGTGAACTCTGTGAGCGATTCCACATCCAACATTATTTCTCCACCCCATATTATCCACAAGGTATCGACCAAGCTAAGGCATCAAATAAAACAATTCTTCGTATTCTTAAGAAGTCCGTCAATGATGCTGGCCGAGATTGGCACCTACAACTTAATCCTGCCTTATGGGCCTACCATACTAGTATTCGTACACCCACTGGAGCCACTCCATTTTTCCTAGTCTACGGATCTGAGGCCATATTTCCCATCGAGGTCGAAATTCCTTCTCTCCGAGTCTCTTTGAAAGGAATGATTGATGATAAAGAGTACAAACAATCTCGCCTACATGAGCTAGAAATGTTACAAGAAAGATGACAAAATGTCTTGAATCACTTGTAGGCATATCAAAATTGCCTCTGTTGGAGTTATAACAAAAGAGTAATGGTGAGAAAATTTGAAATTGATGACTTGGTCCTCATGTAGAATCCAAGAAATCAGACTAACCGTGAAAAGCCTGGCAATTTTGAGGCTAATTGGCTCGATCCTTATATTATTATTGCCGCATTCGAATATGGAGCTTATCAGTTGGCCACACCTGATGGAGAACAGTTGAAAAAACCCATCAATAGCTTACATCTATGAAATTTCTACACATAGCATCAGAGAGCTTGGCTAAAAACCTAAAAATACAAAAATAAAAAATAAAAAATGACAAAAATAGTAAAAAGAAATACTTTCGTCCAATAGTGAAAACCTAGCAAACAGGCGCTTTGGATAGGTACCATGGTGAAAATATGGAAAATAGGCACCATGTGGTGGATCATTGCTTCACCATCTACTGTTACTCTAATCGATCCTTATCCACTTTCCATAATCACCAAGGCTTGACACATTCACGACATTCGTCCTAAGTCTTATCAATTTCGGCCATGGTTAGCATTTGGTTGACATCATCTCTTGCATATCCTTGCCTTTTGCCCTGTGTCTGCCTATTTTTGTATCATTTGACCTGGGTAGTCCCCGATCTGTCTAGGGGAAAGACCTTTCTCATGTAACTGTAGTGGGTGTCGCAAATGATCCTGCATTTGTAAAAAGTCCTAAAAAAATCCTAAAAATCTGAAAAAGTCTTGAAAAGATCTAAAAATGGAAAATGCCCTGAGTAAATCCAAAAAAATAGCATCAAAGTCAATGCTTGTCCCATCAGTCCAGTCAGTCATGTCAATCAATCTTTATCCCAGTCCGAACTACGTTGTCTCTGCGCATTTGCTACATAGGCAAGATTCATCTTTGAATCCCCAAGACATTAGGTCAGTCTTTCTAGGTTTGTCAAAATAAAATCATGATTCAAACTTCCATCCTTTTTACGAGGTCATTGGTCATGTCGAACTACGAGGTCTTTGAATGCATGACGTAGGCAAGGCCATCAATCGATGAGCCCCCGAGGCCGCACTAGGTCAGTCCATTAGGGTTCATGGCACAATGTTTTCACACACGTCAAACTTTCTTCAAATCAAGCAAATCTTCCATCAATCCTGAGCAAGCAATCTATCAACAGTCTATTTCATCAACAATCTCGGCCAATCTAGCATACTAGCAATGGCATGTAATCAAATTCTATCAAGACAATTTAACCTGGCAAAATTTTTGGGTTCTTCTTCAAGATGTGTCCTTCTAAAGAGAAACTCTCTTCATTTCTTTATGCTTTTGGATGTGTCCTTCCTAAGCATTGTCCTCATCATCTGGCATTTTGATGGATTCTCCTAACTCTAAGAATTGATCTCTTAGATATCAACGACATTCAGGATGTGTCCTTCTTGAATTTGATATCGCTCGACATTTGGCAACCTTGACATTAAAACTCTTGGCATTTAGACACACTTGGAAAACACTTGTCACTTGTCTTTGGCCTTTTCATCATGTTACTAGTTTTTTAGCGAGATCCCGACAACAAGATTTAGAGAAACAAGGATGTCTCATGACGTTTCTCTTGTCTTTTGACACTCATATTACTAGTTTCTCGGCGACGTCCTGACTACGGGATTTAGAAAAACAACGACGTATCATGATAAGGGCTTTATTTTGTTCTTTTGGCAATCATGTTGCTAGTTTCTTGAGGATGTCCTGGAAATAGGATTTAGAGAAGCAACAATGTTTCATGGTTTGTCCTTCTTGTCTTTTTCTGCTTGCAGTTGGTTATGACAAAAAGACTGGGGAAATTGTGCTTTTAGTATGAGTGATGATAATCCTTGTCTGTGACTGTTAGTCTCGTGTGATGGTATGACCTTGCACACCTTGATTTATGTCATATCATGGTGTTTGTTGGACATTACAATAATCTACCCAATGATGATTAAGAGCAATAAATAATGAACTCCTATGGTAATATGTTGAAGGATTTGGTCTAGGAACTAACATGGATCTCCTTCTATCTTGTCATCTTCTCTCACTTATCTCATAGAGGCATTGCATCCATATCATCATCCATATCTTTTGCATCCATGCCGTCTTCTAGTCTTCTCGTCCATTTTTGAGAGCACACTCGTATCCTCGGAACCCAACTGTCCTCTCAAGGGGGCATACCGCAACCCTCCTCGTCATTTTTCCTCATCCTATTTTGCACTGGGGCATATTTTTGACTTATTTTCTTTGCCACAATGCGACAGGCTGCATTATGACAAAGGGGCAATTGTAGATACATAAAAATGACCTAGGCCTGCAAGCTCTATTTTTAATCTTTTTCTTCCTAGCATAATTAAGACATTTTAATTATGTCCTTGATTCACTTTCGGATATTAATTAAATAATTCATAATTATCTAATTAATTCATGTCCTCTTTATTCTTCTTGATTATTAAATAAATAAATAATTTATTTATTTAATGCATCACTAATTGTCTAATATCTTCCTATAATTAAATAAATTTCTTAATTTATTTAATTATTGTTGTCCATTATGTCTTCCTGATTATTAAATAAATAAATTTTATTTATTTATTTAATATGTCACTAATTCTTAAAAGGTCCTCTTATAATTAAATAAATTCTTTAATTTATTTAATTATTGCCACCTTCACATTCTCCTCATTTTAAACAAAATTATTTATTTAAAATAGTCCCACTCTCTAATTTCCCTCTTTTTTAGTAAATAATTCAAATTAATTATTTACTGTCATGTGACCCCACCTTTTGAATTAAATTTAATTTTTAATTCAAAATTGTCCCTTTCCTCCAAAAATCAAAGATTATTTGATTTTCCAGCCACCTCTTTTGTTGTGCTCATTTTAAATAAAATTTATTTATTTAAAATAGTCCCACTTTCTAATTTTGCTGTTTTTAGTAAATAATTTAAATTAAATTATTTACTATCACATGACCCCACCACTTTTGAATTAAATCAATTTTTAATTCAAAAGGTCAACATCACTTCTTGAATCAAATAATTTTAAATTATTATTTAATTCTTCAACAACTTCGTTTTATATGCCCAATATCTCTTGTCACATGCATTGTCAACCCTTGACTTGATTTTCTAAAAATCAATCATATCCATTCATTTCAAATTTGACCTAATGTTGCCTTAACCCTAATTGTGGGTTGTCATATTGAATCTTTTCCATTGATTCTAGGGCACTTGTTAACTTTTAATCTTGGCCATTCACACAAAATTAGATTTTCTATAAAATGGCAATTTTGGTCTCATTTTGGGATATCTTGCAACTTCATGTTCTTGCAATTTTATACTCTTGCATTCTTTTTTGTCATAGGCATATTTAGATTTCATTTGACACAATTTAGACATATTTAGATGCTTACTAGTTGCATTATAGCATAGTACTGCATATAGTTACTCAAATCCTTCAACATTTGCTTAGGGCTTGTCATTATCATTAGATTGCTCATCATAAATATGAGGGAAACATCATATTTCAGCAAGTTGAGAAGGTATAATGGAGGTCAGCCATGGAGGATGAAGACATTTTGGTGAGATTGTTTCATTTATTCTTTTGCACTTCATTATCACTTTGGGTTTTCATGTTTTGCATTTGATTTTCTAACCCTAGGAAAATTCCCATAGTTACACTTTCTTTTGCCTGCTGTTGTTTGTGGTTGAGTGCACCCATTTTTGGGTTGGGGTACCAAGAAAATTATGGTTTCTTTGTCCAAGTTGCAATGGAATTGCTTGAGCCCTTGGATATGAAACTTCAAGATTTTTCTTTGGCCGGTGAAGAAGGTGGGTACCTAATTGTTCTTCATCCGGGTTGGGATTGACACAAAATGAAACATTTAAATTGTAGAAGGTGAATGGGTGCTTGGAGAGGGCCCAAGAGTGGCCGGTTCTAGAGATCCAATCGGAGTTGGTTGCTAAAGATGTGGATTACTAAGATAATCATGTCTTGATTTGTAAGTTCTTTGGGATGAGGGTTTCTCCGCTTTTTCTTGACACATGGAATCCAAAAGGAGATTTTGAAATTTTGATGACTGCAAATATCATTTTTATGGTGGATTTCTCATGCATTTCTGATCAAAATAGGGATTTTGAGGGTGGTGCTTACTTCTATATCAGGTGGGTCTTTTCATAAATCCATGGCATGCTATCTTTAACTTGGTAGAGGAGTTACCATCTAAGATCCCCATTTGGGTTCGGCTTCCTCGACCATCTCTTGAATGCTGGAGAAGTGACATATTACAGTCGATTACTTTGTTGCTAGGAAAACCTATTGGTCCTTCTCAACAAAATTTGAGTAAGAAGATTTTTTCTTATGCACGGGTATGTGTTGAAATTGATTTGAGTCACCCATTTCCTAATTCAATTGATATGACTTTTGGGTCTTGCTCCTAGACTCATCCATTAGAATATGAGACACTACCTTTTAGGTGCCGATTGTGCCATGAGTATGGTAATCTTCAACAAAGATGCCCTCATGCTTCTAGTGTTGCTGGTACAAGTAATGCTCCTTCACAGTCTAATTCAAATTTGGATGAGGGAAAGAATCCCATGCAAGGGGAGGCGGAAAATAAATAAGGATTTATTTAGGTTAAGTCTCATAATCGTGGGTGGGGCCAAAAGAGATCCCTCAAGGGTAGGCAGGAAGAGAAAATTTTTAATAGATTTGAGATGCTGGAGGATTTGGTTCAAGAGGAAGGGTTTTAGGTGGAATTGCAGGTAACAGTTGGATCTTTGATTGCGAAAGTGCTTGAGGAGCAGCCCTTGGTGTTTTCTAGCTCTGTTAAGCTAGGTGTGCAGGATGCTCAGATGGTTTCAAATTTGGCTCCTTCAACTCTTGATAAGGGGATGTCTGGTTTGGTGATGGAGGCAACTAAGGGTTCCCTTGGTGAGGGAGGAGTTCTCTCTGAGGTGCAGGGTGCTTCTGATTTAGGTAAAGCTAAGTCTTCTTCCTCGACCTTGGGTTTGAATCAAAAATCCCTTAAAAGGGGGGCTATTGAGAAACCCTCCAAGGTGGATAGATAGAAGGATCAGGAAAAGGTCAAGTTAATTGGTGAAACTTTGGTGGAGTTGGGTTTGATGAAGACTATTATATACACTTCTCCCAACCCCAATGATGATAGTTCTTTCTTGGAATGTGAGGGGTATGAACAACATCCCTAGACAAAAGGTTGTTTGAGATTTGATTCGTATGCATTCTCCTAATGTGGTCTTCCTTTAGGAAACTAAATTATTTGTTGATAGTATGTTGAGTGTGGCTTCAAAGATTTGGGGTCATGGGCAGTATCAATGCATTGGGGACCTTGGTAGCTCTAGTGGGGTGGCATGTTTATGGGACCCACAAAGAGTTGGTCCTTTATGGTGGTTCTCAAGTAGGGGTTTGATTTCTTGTGTTGCTTCTCATCTTGAGTCAGGGGAGAGAGTTCTCTACACTAACATGTTTTCTCTGACTGACTATTAGGGTAAAGTTTGGATGTGGTGCCAGTTAAGATATGTGAGGTCTTTGGATCCTTATCTTCCTTGGATTATGGCTAGGGATTTCAATGCAGTTTCCTCAATGGAGGAAAAGAGAGGTGGTAGTGCTCATTTGGAGCCTTCTAGTCTAGAAACCTTCTTCATAGGAAGTGAAGCTTGGTTAAGTGGGATGTCATTTATAGGACGAAGCAGGAAGGTGGGTTGGGCTTACGTCAGAAAAATTTGAATGGGTAGGCTTTAGCAACTAAATTTTATTGGTGATGGTGTTCGCAACAAAATTAGTTGTGGGATAGAATCCTTAACTCAAAATATCTAGGTGTGGTTGAGAGTGCCGAGGTTGGTTGCTTTAGCTTGGAGGGGAAAGCCTCTTTACATTGTGGTACCCTAAAAAGAGGTGCCAATCTAGTCAATCATGGGTTGTTATGGATTTGTAATGGTGGTTAGGATGCTCTCTTCTAGTCAGATTCTTGGGATGGTCATCCCCCCATCTTGTCTTCTCATCCTAATTTGTAAAACTTTTGTCAGTATTTTATGGATGTTGGTTGGTGCCATGTGACAGATTGCAAAATGCCTCAAATTCTGGGTTAGGCTAGTGTGTTCAAGTGGAAGGATCAATAGGAGTGGCCTCTTGGTGGTGTGGTTGAGGATTTTTAGGAGCTTGCTTTACTATTGTCTAATCATGTTTGTAATTCTCTTCCTGGGAGGGATGTGCTAGCTTGGGGGCTAGACCCAAAAGGTAAATTTTATGTTGCCTTAGGCTATCAAGTTTTGGATAAACAGTTGTTTGGGAGTTCAAAGGTCTCTTGGTGGAAACAAGTTTGGAATAAGTTTGCTTGGCCTAAGTGTAATTTCTTCTCTTGGTTATTGGTGTAAGGGAAGTTTCTTACTTGGGAAAATATTTGGAAGCATGGGTTTCAGGGCCCATCTATGTGTGTCATGTGTGTTGGACATGATGAATGTATTCCTCACCTCTTCTTTCAGTGTTCCTTTGTGAAGGATATTTGGAAAGTTTGGTGGAACCTCTAGCGACAACCATGTAGGCATGGTTCTTATTTGGAGGACTTTTGGAGGAGCCATGGGTCTCCTCCTATTGAGACTCCTTTCCTTATAACTTGGATCATTGGTCCCAGTTTAGTAATATGGCATATTTGGTTGGAGTGTAACAACAATTTTTTTTTGGATAAGAAGTTGCTTGTTGGTTAGCTTTGGATGAGAATTTTAGGGTTCCTTTAGGAGACATTGACTGCTAAGTGTGATTTGGCTATTCCTATTGACTTTGATGATCTGGGAGTGGTCAGTGCTTTGGGTCTTTCTGTTCAGGGAAGGAGAAAATTGAGACTTGGGCATCATGGTTGTGGGTAGGAGAGGGTTCATCGTGTTGGTCACTAGTGTCCTCCTGTTTTGGGTGAGTTGAAAATTAATACTGATGGATCTTCTCATGGAAATATGAGGCATGCTGGAGTTGGTGGTATTGGCAGAGATAGTTTGGGAGTTGTGGTTTTTTTCTTTTCTATTTATAAAGGTTAGCATACTAATAACCTCATGGAGGCTATTTCTATTCTTTTGGTGGTTGAGCAGGCCTATGCCCTTTTTTGGAGGTGGATTGTTTGTGAATTTTAATCTCAGGTTGTTGTTGATATGTTGAATAGGATGCATTTGGAGGGTGTTTATTGGCAGTTGGTGATGGTTGTCAAGAAAATTATCTCATTGTGCACTGCTTTGGAATCTATTGTATTTTTTTATATTCCTTGAGAGTGGAATAAGGTAGTAGATGGCTTGGCTAGGTGGGCTTCAAAGTAGATGGGGAACTAGAATGTTGATAATTGGGGCAATCTTCCTGGTGATTTGGCCCTAGTTTTGGAAGATTGGGTTACGGAAGATATGAGGTGTTTCTTGGGTGTGACTTAATTCTTGGCTTTGTTGGTGCCCTTTGTGGGTTTATTGCTTTTGTTTTGTAATGTTCTTCTGATTCAATAAAGTTTTTACCCCTCTTTTTAAGAAAAAAATGGTGAAGCTAAAAATTTGATAAACACTTAGTGCAATATACATAAGCACAACCTATGCATCCATCATGCATAGTTGGAATTATAATGTTAATAGCGGACAACTCAAGGCATACAAAAATGTGGGCATTACAATTTCATAGTCCATTTGACCATGAAATTTCCATAACCTTTGTAAATCACCCCAACATGATCCCTCTATGATGTGAATCTTATCCATATTCCCTCTAGACCCATTCATAATGGCAAGTTAGAAGGAATTTAGATGTGGGCACTTTAACATTTTTCAAGGGTCTACAAATTACAAGGAACTCTCTCCTTGAATCAAGTAGGCTCTCCAGATGCCAATACAAAGAATGCAACATAGAGGTAGTGTTTATTGGAGAGGTAAAAGTTATAATGAATCAACTTGTAGTGCCAACATGTTTCAGAGGCTGATATGCAAGGAGATATGCATGTGATCTAGGTAAGGAGCGTGGTGCCATTGGGTGTTTGGACTTGTGACAACATCTTGGGCTTGAGAATGCTTAAATCCATATACCAAGTGCTTGATGTAGGCCTGATCCATATAGAGAGGGGTGTTGTGCATTGTGTTTTCATGCATACTATCTCAAAATGGCACAATACATGTAGTAGGAGAGCCTACTTCCACAGACAAGAAAAATGGTAGTGGAAACTAAATGAGATATATTTTAGAAAGGGTTGACATTTTCATAGAATGGTGTTGATGTCAAGTGGTAACATGCATTGTATTTCAAAAATGCATTTTAAATATGATCGTGTCAAATGAAATGGTGTTTCTTTCATTCGTCTTGTCTAATCGTAATAAATATAGGGAATCTCTCTCAACTACCCTCTTTCCTCATTTGGCATGTTGTGCATCTAAGACATCTATTTTGAGTGGGAATGCACATAAACCATTAATTTCCATGGTGCTACAATGCTACAATTTATGGTGCTACAATGCTACAATTTAAGGTTAATGCCTTTCTATTTATAAAGGGGTTTTAATGATCATTTAAAAGAAGGAGAGGTTGGTTCTTCTATTATTTCGAAATGCTTGAGTGACTATCAAAGTTTTCTAAGGGGAAAATTTTGATAGTTGAGATTATTTGAGCCAGATTTTGTGTTATTTATGAAAATATATGAAAATTTTTATGTGGTATGTGTACACAAATGCCTCCATGGATGCCTATAGATCTTCAAGGAAATTTATCTAGACATGGTTTATCTTAGCACACTACTTGGTATGATTGTAATGTGAAATAGGTGAATGCGACAACATTCCAAATATTACAAGCTTTGGAATGGACCTTTACACATTTTAAGTGGATTTAGGCTATATTTTTATGGATGATTAGGTATATTTTGTACAATGATTTCATTATCCTAGTGCATATCAATGCATATTTTTCATCTTTTTTTTTCCTAACTTCTTGTTCAATTTGATAATTGTGATTTTATACCCAATAAATAGGCAGTAGCCTAGAACTATCTTGGCCAATCTCACACCTATAAAATAAATCAAAAACATTAATTATTATTGTATAAATACAAATAATTGTCTTGTGCATCCATGAATGTTAGTATATGAAAGGAAACAACCTTAAGTGAAATCTTGAATACTTATCTAACATGGATCATGCTTGCACAATCATATTAGCTATATAGGGGTTTCATAGAACTAGTCTTGATTGACCTAGTGATAGTATTGAGGTCAAGTAAAAAATTTGGGTTTAGTTATGTCCTTTTAATTTTTCATTGATTCAAATACTTGTTAAGGTATACCCCTACAAAAAATTCATGATTCTAA
This sequence comes from Sequoiadendron giganteum, assembly GCA_007115665.2. Lineage (NCBI taxonomy): Eukaryota > Viridiplantae > Streptophyta > Pinopsida > Cupressales > Cupressaceae > Sequoiadendron > Sequoiadendron giganteum. The sequence continues at coordinate 125,000,627 of CM021107.1, read as the reverse complement.
GCCGAGCTCAAAGCATAGGAGAAGAAATCCATGCTCATAGAGTTGACCTTCAACCTCCACAGTATGTGGATGAGCAAGTTTAATTTCCTAAGTAATACCCTAGCCTTGAAAGTAAACATATGTTCTAGGAAGTGGTGTGCCTACTTCCATAGATGAGCCAAATGATAATGGAAGAAAATGAGACATGTTTTAGAAAGGGCCAATATTTTCATAGAACATCATTGTGGGGGACATGATATTCTAGTTTTTAATTTTGAAGGCCCCTATGATAGTTATTGAATAATAATTTAGTTTGGATAAGTTAATTTCTCATCAACTTATGCCAAAAAAATGGTGTTATTGTTGGGGATAATCTAATTTAGCAGTTTATTGTTGTCGCTAGTAGTATACAATTTATATTTTTTGAGTTGAATTTGGCCTATTGTTGACTCATGCCAATAAAATGGTGCCAAAAAGGAGAAGAGAATTGTATATATGAGGTTTGTATGTGTCATGTCATTTTATAAATTTTATTGTGTTAGTGAAATCAAATAACTTGTATGTCATGATGAAGTGTTATGTATTTTATTTTTGCATTTTATTTTTGTTTTGGGTTGTGTTCTGCAAACAAATTTATTTAGGTTGTCGAAGTTCTTCTGGGAACACTCATCCTCAACTAGAGACACTATTAGAGATTTTGGTAAAATTATGAATTTTATTTTGTGTTTGGTTCAAAGAATATTCTTTTTCTTGTATTTTCTTCCCTAAGTTTTGTTGAAATCTATGTGATCAAAGTCCTCGAGTTCATATGTTTTGGTGTTGACCTGACATAATTGTTTATTTCTATCAAAATTTCAGAGAGGTAAGTGGTTGCTTACTGATCCAATCTGTAAAGGGAGTATGTAGTGTTTTGTGAGATGTCAGAGTGTATCTTACTCCCATCATGAGCATTCATAGTCTTGACAAGAAATATGTAGGCATGGTTATTGGGATGCTAGGGTGGTAGAGGCTTGCCTCCCTTCCTAACATGTTGAGGACAATACAATGTAGTTTGTTGTGGCATAAAAAATGTGTGCAAAACCATCCCTTTGTATTAGAGAGTGTGGAAGCTTGATCACTAGAGAATCACCAATGGGCATGAAGGCCAAATGTAAATGAGAGTGCTTTTTATCAAATCAAATTATTCCATGTCATCATCCCATGGTATCAACAAAGCATGAATTTTGATGTGAAGAGGGGAGGTAGGAGTTTTTATCAAACATCTTGATACACACTAAGCTAGTGTTTGGTAAGGTTCTACAATATCACCTCCCTTCTTCCTAAAGTATACTAAATAATGAAAGGCTTGATGACCCAAAGAGACAGATAAGTGTGGGGGCCCAATGTGAAGAAAATATTGTTCGTTTATGCTAGATTTTTGGGATGGTTTGTGATCCTTTCCAAGTTCAATGTAAGAAGGGTAATCCACCATGCGATGTAGGCCTGACATATTATTAAGGATTGAAATTTATTGGAATTTTGGAACTTAATATATAATCTCATCCATGCTATACATAGGAATGGATGCCTAATGTACAAGGATTACCTTATTTTTATCAGAACCCAAAACTAGCTCCTACCATGTCCCATGTGCAGATCAACCTAACGAGGTTTGATGATGAGTGTGGAAGCCTTGGTATCTATTGGAGATATTATTATTGTAATGAATCTTTAGGCTCACTCACAATGGTAACATTGAAGGAAGTTACATGTGAGAATTTTTTTTTTTGGAGGTTTGTAAATTATAATGCACTCACTCCTTGACTTAGATAGATCTCCAGATGCTAATATAGAGAATGTAACATAGAGGTAGTGTTTCTTGGAGAGGAAAAATTTATAATGACCTGGCTCATAGAATCAACATATTTTAGAGGTCGATCTATAAGGAGAGATGTCTACGATAAGTAAGGACCATGGTGCTATTCAGGGTTTTGATCTGTGAAAAAATCCCAGGCTTGAGAATGTACAAATCCATATACCAAGTTATTATTATAGGCTAGATCCATACAAAGATAGGTGTTGTGCATTGTGTTTGCATACACAATATCTTGAAATGGAATGATACATATAGTAGGATCACCTAATACCATATACAAGCCAAATGATAATGTAAAAAAATGAGATATATTTTAGAAAGGGCCAGTATTTTCATATTATGTTGTCAATGTCTAGCAAGAACATGCATTATATTTTAAAGGAGAATTTTAAATATCATTAACCACCAAATGGAATGACAATACTTTCATTTTCTAGCCCTAATCAAAATAACTGTAGGGTAGCTCTCCTAGCTACCTTATGTACCTTGTTTGGCATGTTGTGCATCTCAAACATTTGTTTTGGGTGAGAATGCATACAAGTAATTGATTTACATGGTGCTAAAATGCTACAATTTAGGGCTAATGCCTTGTTGATAAATGGGATTTTGATAATTTTAAAAAGGGAGATATTGATTCTTCTCTTGTTTCTAGACACTTGAGTGGCCACCAAAGATTTCTATGGGACAAAATTTTCTAGTCTAGATCATTTGAGTAGAATTTTTTGTTATTCAAGGAAATTTATGAACATTTTATGTGGTATGTGTACACAAATGTATCCATGGATGCTTATATAGATACTTAAGGAACTATGTTTAGATAAGGTTTATCCTACCACAATACTTGGTAAGAGTGTAATGTGAAACACATGAATTTAAAAACTTTCTAAATATTACAAGATTTGTAATGATCCTTTGCACATTTCAAGTGGATTTATGTAGTGTTTTTTTATAGATGATTAAGTATGTTTTATACATTTATGCCATTATTCTGGTGCATATGAATGCATATTTTTTATCTTTATATTCCCAATATGATATTCAAGTTGATAATTTTGACTATGTAGCCGATAGATAGGCATATGTTTGAAACTATCTTGGCCAATCTCACACCTTTAAAAGTAATAAAAAAGATTACTCAGTAGTGGAGAAATAATATCATTTTTCTTGTACATCCATGATTGTTAGTATAACCAAGGAAACAACCTTCAGTGAAATCTTGAATGAGCTTATCTAACATGGATCATGCTTGCACAATCATATTAGCCATATAGAGGTTTCATACATACAATCTTGCTTGACCTAGTGATAGTTTTGGGGTTAAATAAGCAATTTTAATTGTTTATTTATTTTTATTCAAATACCTATTAAGCCATGCCGCTAGTAACACCCTCCTGATTCTAAGTTGAGCTCAAAGAATAGGAGAGGAAACCCACTCTCATAGAGTTGACCTTCAACCCTCCATGGTCTGTGGGTGAGCAAGTTTTCTTTCTTGACAACTACCCTAGCCTTGAAACTAAATGTATGTTATAGGAATTGGAGTGCCTACTTCTATAGACAAGCTACATGATAATAGAAAATAAATAAGATATGTTTTAAAAAGGGTCAATATTTAATAAAATGGTAGAGTTATTGGGGACATGATATTTTGGTTTTTATTTTGAAGGCCCTTATGATAGTCATTGAAGAAGAAATTAGTTTGAATGATTTGATTACCCATCAACTTATGCCAACATAATGGTGCCATTATCAAGGATAATCTAAAGGTGGTTTATTGGAATTTTCAATAGTATACAATTTACATTTTTGTGTGTGTTGAAGTTGGCATCTTTTCAGCTTACATCAACAAAATGCTATCAGAAATGAGAAGAGAACTGTTGGTTTGAAAATAAATTCAAGATTTTTCTAGTGACCCAACCTTAAATTCATTATCATGCCTTGGAGGTCTTCTTACTTCAAGGATTTCCTCAGTTAAAAATGTGGTGAATCCACTGTTCAAAAATAGGGTTATTGCTACCATTGTTCATGTTTTTGTGAATATAAATCAAGTTTTCTACAACTAGATATAAGGTACATGGTTCTCCTTCCAAATTTTGAAGCATGGTTTCTTTCATAGTAAAGAAACATGATTTTTTTTATATTCTCTTTTCTACTATGTACAAGTGATTTGTAATTAGCCATGGCTGATCAAAATGGACTCATTTACCCTAGGGATGCATCATGTAATTTAAACCTTAGATGTTGTGGTAAATCAAGTTTCCAAGAGTTTTGTGAGGATGAGTAACTATGTTATTCATATAGATCCCAACAAAAAAATAAATATCCACTTTCAAACCTAAATGTATCCATATTTGAAAATAAATAAAGGATAACAAAGCTTAAGGAGCTTAGAAGATAATGTGAAGAAAGGGTCATGGACCTAAAATCAAATGATTACCCTACTATTACAAAAAAAAGGTTTCTTTATCCCCAAAAATCCCACTTGATCCCATTTACAAACAACTTGACCTTTATTAGGTCAACTATGAGAGACAAATAATGAAATCTAGGATATACATGTTTATGCTTAGGTTTGATGGGTATGATCTTTAGGTGGGTGATGCACATATTGAATAATTTTCAAATTTCATGGAAAAATTCCAATTCCAAGATGAATACATGTCGATGATGTTTTTCATTAGGTCACTGTATTGAAATGCAAAGAGTTAGTATGATGATATTCTAGGGAATTTTTTTCTTGGAACCATCTTGTGGTTGCATTTGAAGAAGTGTTTTCACTACATATAGACCATGTTGTTATTTTATAGGAGTTAGAACAAACCAAATGGAAAGAGGGAGAGTCTAGCATGAAATTCAATCACAAGTTTTTTGCCACTCTTTCTAAGATACTAGAAATTTCTAGACCTAACACACCTACCTATATTGATATTTTTCTTGAAGCCTATGATGTTACTCTAGGTTTTGGTTCAATACGGGAAGAGTTTAATTCAGTAAACATGAAACAAGAATACATGTTCCTTGATTAAACTCAGGAAACTAAAAAGGATATGATTGTAAAAGCATTATCCTCAAGCATAGATGATGGTAATGGATAGGCTATTGTCAACAGTGCTAGGATAGATATTGGTTCAATTTTGAGCACCATATCAAATGATTATTGTGTTTTTAGGTAAGAAGAGGAAGGTGTTGATGCATCATATGACATTGATACAAAGGATGATGATAGTGTGTGCACTTACTTTTAACTGGATCAATCATTTGTGGATTATAACAAGGATGATTTTAATGATGATTTCTAATTTGGTGATGTTAAGTACAACCCTAATTTTGGTTGTAGTAATGTGGACAAGGAATAAGGTGTATGTACCATAGAAAATTTAGATGAATCAACTCATGGAATTGAGTATATAAAACATGCACATTTTGGTGATGTTAACTATGACAAGAAAATGTTTTCATGTTTGATTTCTTATATTATCTTATTCCTTTTCTTGATTTTGAGGTTGTTATTGATGTTTGTATGCATGTGGATAGCATTGGAACAACTATTCATGAAGGGTAAATTATAAAATTATTATTGTAGTTATTCATTTTCAATGTGAGGAGTTTGCACTTGAAGAATTTGAAGATGGTGATCATGTGGACACATATGTAAACCTATTTATTTGGTGCAAGATGTGTAGTCTTCCTCATTCACAATTCACTTCAAGAGGGTTATCAATTTATGTTATTATATCAATGAACATGGAAGATGAGAGGTACCAAAAGTATTATTTTTATGGAATATGTGTCACAAAAAGTTGCCAAAGTAAAATTAAAATAGTAAGACAATTTCACGAATGTAGTTTTGCTGAATGAACAAGACAACTGAGAGGGGGGTGAATCAGTTGTAGAAAATCAAAATGTCAAAACCATCAACAATAATCAGATCCAAATGCATTCAATAAACCCTTATTCTGTTAAAGTGATTAATCATGAAATGTAGATAACAAAAACTAAAATAACAACACCATACACAAGAGAACACCAGATTTATGCAGAAAAACTAATGAAGGAAAACCCACAGTGAGGATTAGCTCACAATATAAGTAATAGAAAAACTCATACAAGGGCTCACTGCCATAATAGGACACACTATCCATAAAGGCTCACAGCTCCAGTGCTCACTACCATAGAAATAAATACAATAAGATAGAAGAGAAATGTTACACAAAGAACAACTTCTCAATGCAACATGAATCCACCACAATTGTTCCAACACTTTCGCAGTCTTGCATGAAAGATTTCAGACACCTTCAGCTCACTACCTTAGGAATCCAATAATTGAAATTCACACTACTCTTCTCAATTTTTCATTGCACACATCACTCACATCGATCTCACATCTATCTTGCTTCTGTCTTGCATCTCACAACATCACTACTCTTATTTATATCAACTTCAACCTTGAAAACCTTCTTTAAGGTCAAAAACTATCTGTTACACTTACAAATTCAAATTAGGGTGACACCTAAGCATTCCCACGATGGATAGGAATGAAGGAAACCCAATATAAATCCTTAATTAAAACCCAAATAGATTCCAAAACACCTCAAAACGCTTCCATAAACTCTGTACATAATGCTAGCTAACACAAGGTCGACCAATATCTGTGTTAAACACCATAAACATTAAGTACACACTTAAATAAATCTGAAATTTCTAGAGAATAAAAATTCACTTGAACATGATCTAGAATAATCTTTGAACTACTTGAGATACATCAAACACTTCATCCAAGCTCACATCATACAAATACTTCAACTCAGAGCAATTGATAAACCTTATTCACACACTGACATATGAAACTCACCCTATACTATATCAAATGAAGTGAAACCTTGAATATTGAAAGATACAAAAAATATAAGAAACTTCCCAGATCTGCACAATTTGAAGCCAAACTATAGAGAAACATGGAGCAAATACATTTCTCCCAGGCCACAAAAAATATCACTAAAACATTGGTTCACATTGGTGAAAATATCTCACACTGTACAATTATCTAGAAACCCAAATTCTGAATATAGCAACCATTGAAAACCATGAACAATATATCAAATCCACATAGGCATATCCTCAACACAGAAGAAATGTGGAGCACAATATTGAAGCACATTCCGAACACTTGCACAACATTATTTTATCTATCTATCAAATTTTCTCAAAAGCACTTGGAAACCAGGTGCTAGAGACATCATCTTAGCTCATTACTTCATTCAAACTCATCTCCAGAAACTGCAACAAAAAGATAGCTCCATGTAATCACAACATTTCCTCTATATCTCAACTGCACAAGCTCAACCTGCAACAACATGTTTTCCTTTTTTTACAATTTTCTCAATATCCTCGACATGCAACAAACTTTATTAACACATAGTTGAAATCAATGACAACACCAGCCAGTAGACTTCTTGTTGAAATCAATGACAACACCTTAATACTTGCAACAAGTTATTTACACAAGGTGTCCCATGATAAAGAGTGCATCAACTCAAATGATAGTGAGATGTGTTGGTTTCACGCTGTCCCTAAGATGGGTAAAGTTGAGTATGAGTTTTTCCTTCATGATGAAGATGCAAATTTTGATGTTGTGGATGAAAGTGTGCCTAAGTGTGATTGTTTCACTTGAGCCCAACATACAATTTGTAATGTGGTTGAGTAGAAAAAAATTCCAGGATGATGATCGACTTACTGTTCAAGTTTTTTCTATGTGTGAGCTTCAAATTTTTCAGTTTGAGCTATTAGAGGATGAGCTTCTCTGTGCAAATCAACAAGGTAATGAGGCATTATTTTTCATTACAATGTGAGTTGGAAACATTTTATTTACACTTCAATTCATTTAAGGAGGTCAACATATATGAATATATCTTTGTTTATATTGGGGCTAACCTTCTTCTGTTGTTCCCCTAGTTTCTATATATACAAATTATGTAATATAGAATTATGTGGTGCCATATTATTTGTTATTGTCATGTAGTGAAAAATTTGATAACATAGACGGTTTTCACTATTTTGTGGGTAGTCACAAATTTGGGCAAATGATAAGGAGGCTATAGATGAGTGAAGAAAGTAGCCTTGAGTTGAGAGAGACCAGTTCCTCTAGCCAAACTATGTTTGATAGTAGATGAGTGAAAGAAAGTAGCCTTGAGTTGAGAGAGGCCAGTTCCTCCAGCCAAACGATATTTGATAGTAGATGAATGAAGAAAGTAGCCTTGAGTTGAGAGAGACCGGTTCCTCTAGCCAAACTATGTTTGATAAAGATAGGAAATACATCAATTTGCTCATGGTCATGCACCATGGGTCTTCACGTCCAGGATTTGTCCTACAAAAGGTCTTGTAAGTATCACTTCCAACCATATGTTACAAAATATTGTGTTGTCTTGTTATTGACCAAAGGTAAATCTCATATGCATTGTTTCTCTTTTATTGTTGAGCCTTGTATATATGGGGTTTGTGTGTGTGATGTCATTTTGTAATTTTTTTTGTGTTAGTGCAATCAAGTACCTTGTTTTTCACGATGAAGTTTTAATGTCTTTTTCCTTGCATCATGTTTTGTATAGGGTTGTCATCTACAACCAAAGCTATCTTGATTATGAATTTTTGCTAAAATTATGAAATTTGTCTTATGTTTGGTTCAAAGAATATTATTGGGATTGTATTAGCTTCCCTTAGTTCTATTAAAATCTATGATCAAGGTCCCTAAGTTCATATGTTTTGGTGTTGGCCCGACATAATTGTTTGTTTTTATCAGACTCTTGGGTAGGTAAGTGATTTCCTATCAGTCCAATCTATAAAGGAAAAATATAGTGTTTTTTTTTGGGATGCCTGACTATATCTTATTGCCATCCTGAGTATTCGTAGGCCTAACAAGAAATATGTGGGTATGGTTATCGGACATGGGGGTGGTAGAGGCTTGCCTTCCTACTCAATGTGTTGAGGAAAATGCAATGTAGTTTGTCGGGGCATTATAAATGTGTGTGATTTCATCCCTTAGTATTAGAGAGTGGGGAAACCCGATCACCAGACAATCATTGATGAGCATAGAGGCCGAACAAAAATGATAGTGTTTTTTTGTCAAGATGTCAGAGTATTTCATACTCTCATCTCATGGTATTGGCAAAGCATGAAGTCCAATGTGAAGAGGGGAGACATGAATGTTTATTGGGTAGATGGATTCACACTAAGCCAAGTTTGGAGAGGTTTGGAATATAATTTTTTTGGGTGATTGGTCCTATCTCCGATTTAAATTTGGTCAAATTTGGGATATAAATTATTCTTACTATTTGGAAAGATAAAAATTTGATTCTCTTTTAGAGTTGTTTGGTTGATGTTCACTTTTCTTTATACACTAAATTCATGATTTTATCTAAAATGTTTATGCAAATATAGGTGCAAGCTCACAAGGTTGCACTTGAAGTTGTGCATCTACATGAGTTCTTAGATCACTAGAGTAATTCTCTATATGAAATTTATATTTCCTACTCTTGTCTCTTCCCCACCTCACAGGAATAGCCATGGTTGTAGTCTAGAATAGATTGATAATACTAGTCTCAAGATTGGTATCAACCTTCTTAGTAGCCTTCCACCTCTTCTCATGGGAGTGGTACTCCTAGCTATCTATATTATAGTTGGAGCTATCTGTTTCTCATGTTCATTCTCATCATCCTACAAATGAAGACTAGGAGGAGGAGGGTGCTCTCACCGGTTGGGATCTTATTATAACAATTTCATACCCAATAATTTTTAGAGTAAACCAAATGATCATGATCCCCTTCTAATTGTGATGCTCTCATTACTTAACAACTTTTTATGTTTATTGATATTCAAACTTAGCCCTATTTAGACTATTTTCATCTTTTTTTTTGGACTTGGTCTCACATAGACTCTAAGGGCATGTCTTTTTACCACCCACCCTTTTTTATAAATATAATATTATTATCTTTTTAGTTCTTGAAATACAATAAATATATTATTCATAAAAATGTAGGGTGTTATATATTTAAGGGCATAATAATATTTAATTTGTGATACAACTATGTAATAATATTTAATTTGTGATACCACCTATTATTATTGTGGCATTGCAACATAACTACTTTTCTAAGGCCAACACTGACAAAAACTAGTCTTGGAATTATAGTTTGTATCAAAGCTTGAATCAAGATGTACCAAATAGCATTTATGACCAATGATTTTGTACTTGAGTAATTTTATATGGATCACACCTTTTTTAAACTCTAGATTAATCATGTAGAGTACTATTTTCCACTTAATGCCTCATTTTTATACTTTTCCATAGTTATAGAGCATATTTCCAAGGTTTTGGATGTACTAAACTATCATCCAATTCAACCTTGGATATATTGTTACTTATACAACTATAATTTGGGTTTCTCTATGTGGTAAATATTGTGTCATTTTTCCTTTGTGATTATTTTCAAGGATTCTATTTTTCATGATTATTTTTTGTGTTGTTTACATTGAAAGTTGGTTAGACACTTTGTATGTGTTCTCAAAAGTAGAATATAATTCATTTAGATTCAAATTGAGTATAAATTATTTTGTAATGTATGGAGCATATGAGTTTGAACATGTCAGGAGTTTTAGGTTTGTGAAATGATGTTAGGGTGGTTACTATTAAAGGAGTTAAGAAATTCTATCTATTTTACTAGTGTTTGTGTTATATATTAATACATTGGAGTTGGTGAAATACTATTATAGGAGTTACCTATTATTGATGAGTAATTGCATAAAATATTCTCTCTTTTTAATAGACCAGGTGATTTCAAATCATCTTTCCTTGTGCCTAGGGTTTTTATAACACCATATTGTGTGTAGTTACCTCCCTAATTTATTTCCAAGTGCATTTTTTTGTTAATGCAATACTATAGTCATTGGTAAAGCCTTAAAGAGTTGCAAGGAGGTAGTAAAATATTTAAATGAAGAATAAAGAGTTAAGAAAGGTGTTTTATTCATTACATGAGAAGTGTGAAGAATTACAAGTCTTATTGACAAGCCATGGAGACATCCCCATGGACATCGATGAAATATTACAACAAAAATTTGGAATATATATATTGGAAATATTGAAATGGAATGATGAATGCATGAAGAGGAAATAAAAGTATCAATGAGAGATGCACAAAGCTAAAAAAAATTGGTATGCACAAAGGACACTGTAGCCACCAAATTAATTTTCTTCTCCTTAAGAAAATTTTGATAGTTTTAAAAATGTTACCAAAGGATTTGGTTTTAAGATGTTAATTAAGGTGAGGTATGTTAGAAAAGGGCTTGGAAAGAATGATCAATCCAAAATATGTTGTAGAAAGACCTCAACATGTAAGTTTGAGATTTTTTTGGTGGTATATAAGAGGTTGAAGAACTTTCTAAAAATTCAACAAATGAAATTTGCAAGAATAATAAGCCCAAGTCACCAAAGTTGAAATATTAGTCCATCCAAGGTAAATATGTCATTACTTTTTCTAAAATATAAGGATTAATTGAAGTCTCTAATTATTGAGTGGTTTTCTAAAAAAGATGGAGCACCACAAGGACATGAAAATGAAACTCCAAGAATATAGGATAACAACTCCAAGCTGAATGGGACCATAAGATGTCTTTTGAAACCACATAGGTAGGAGGTGAAAATGAGTGGGAAAGCATGCAATACAGGGAAAAAATAAAGTATAAATAATCTCGCAATAAAGGGGAACATCCAAAGGAATTATTGGAACATATCCACCACATAAAAATTGCACAAATATGACTAGTTGCAACCCATGAAGGAATTCAAGGAGTTCAAGTAAGCATCCAACAAAGTATGTAATAGGTTTTACCATTATTTTCTTTATTTAAAAAAAATAGAGCCCATATAGACCAAGATTTTTGGGATGCATATCCAAGTTTATTTTGTGGTGTATGTAACCATTCTATAGCTAATTTTTGGAAGAAAAATAAGCTCACCGATATAGAGTCTCAAATCTCCAAGAATGAGAATGTTTTTCCAAAGTAAGGACAACTAGGAATATTGCATTTAGTGCAAGAAGAGAAAATTGATAAGAAACATGTTGTAAATTCCGTCCATAACTCCATCTAAAGAATTATAAAATGGAAGATCCAATCATAAGAATGAATGAGATAGTTACCAATGAAGAGGAAAATCCACTAGAATCCATCAAGAGGGACTAGCCCAAATAGGATTCATCACCCTTAATTCAAGAGGAAAATATTAAGAATTGTTTGGACTTAATTCTTGGATTGAGAATTCCATTGGTTGTATTTGCAAGATAATGAGCTCAACACTCCAAATTTATACTTTGTGATAGACTGGCCAATTAGAAAGGGAACTAACTCCTCATGTACAAAGGCAAGGAATATGAAGGAGTCATAATTAAATTATGAAGCCAAGGTATGAGCACCCCCTAAATTAAAGATACATAATATCAAGTTTGTGTGTCACTTTTCATGTAATTTTTTATCAAATAAATCAATTGCAACATGTTGATGGAGCATGCACGTGGGTATTGTAACATGTTATCAATAGACTATGCATGCACATTTTTTGAGTAGGAAAAGTTGTTCTAGATCCAATTAGGATAGCTAATATTATTTCCTTTTCACTTGAATCAACATTAAACATAAATTAATTAGGCTTTTGATGATTAATTTGCTGCCACAATGGAGAGCCAATCCCCTAGTGTTTATATTTGTTTTTGTGTTATGAGGATGATAAATTTTATGTATGATTTGACAAGATTATTTGACATATAACCCTAGATCTAAAAATGTAATTTAGTGGACAAACACAAACAAAAAATAATAAAATAGCTTCAAATCTAAGATTGAGACACAAATAAGAACATGTACTATAAATTTGAGCCCAATTTGCAAGGACAAGGGCGTAGTGAACCATAGACTAGATTACTTATTTTTTGGATCTAAAAATTATAGATTGAAGGTTGTAGCATGCATTGTGTTTTCCCAAACTCTTACATGTTGAAATCTTCAGAATTGACCTACACACATAAAAATAAGGGAAAGGTCATGTTGTATAAGGGCTTCCCAATTCTGCAAAGTTTAAAGCATCATATCCATAGAGGGCTCTGGATGGAGACATCCCAATGGACATGTGATGAGTTGTGTTGTAACATATTCTCCAAAATTCACCCATTTGATCCAGACCACTTGCTAACTGGTGACATAATTCCTCAAGTATCCTTCTAACCATTTGTTTACAATCTCGGTTTTCCCATCAGTTTGTGGATAGTAACTTGTGCTAGGGGTGAGTTTGGTACCTAGTAGATGGAATAATTCCTTCCAAAAAGTGCTGAGAAAATGATTATCTCTATCACTAACAAAGTTCTTAGGTAACCCATGCAACAAAAAAACTTCCTTGAAGAACAATTTTGCAACTTGCAGAGCTTTGTACTCGCTAAAGATGACAAAGAAATGAGCATACTTGGTCAATCTATCCAATACAACATAGATGTAGTACTTTCCTTGCACTTTGGGTAATATGATGATGAAATACATGGAGATATTTGTTAGGGATTAGAAGGAAAATATCTATTAGTTAAATGCAGATTTGAGCAATAAAACAAAGAAATAGAAAACCCAGAAAAATGGATAGCAAAAGAAGAACACCAAGATTTAACATGGTTCACCCAAACCGGGCTACATCCACCAACAAGAGGGTCCAATATATATTAAACTTCTAGTAAATAAATTTTACAAAGCATGCATCAACCATTGCAACCTGCAACAATTATTTTCTCCACGTTTTTCCACTATTGTTTTTAAACAACCTTTGTTGCGTGTACTCATGACACTTCTTGCTTTTTCCCAGCCACAAAACTGTAAAATTTTGCTAGCATTTTTCATGACCTACTACCCTCCAAACTCTAATTTGAGTATTGGAATATGTTCCCATGCATGTCCCATTAATTACAAATCAAGCGTGGCGACTGGTTTTTCTCATGCACCCAATAACACATTTTCTTTTGGGCAATTACAATAACTATTTGAAGTTGTCTTTAAATAAATATTGTAATTGATCATTTCCAAGATTTAATGATTGTTTGTAACAGATATTTTAAATACAAGTGTAGAAAAATATTTATTACATGTAGAAAATTAGTTAATAAGATAAAGTTGAAGATTTTATTTGAGTCTGTTTGGTCTCCATAACACAACAATATTTTCCCATTTCTGGTTCGAAATGGGAAGAGGTTGTAGTAATCCATCCAGGAACTCTTGTTCCCCCTTGTTTTTCTAGCATGTGATGCACTCTTGGATTTGTTAGAGAACATCCTCCTTAAGGCCCTTCCAAGAAAACCTTTCCTTGATCTTCTGGTAAGTTTTGTAGAATTCAGGATGCCCTAATGTTGGTGCATTATGATAAAGCTCCAATATCTTCTCCTTTACCTTGGGTGAAAGCACAAAGTTGAGTCCATTTAAGGTGAAAGTTTCAGACTTAGAAAAAACTTGAAATTGGGAAAACGAAATGGGATCCCATTATTTAGAAAATGGGATCTCGTTTTTTTGAAAATGGGATCCTGTTTTAGAACGAGATCCTGTTTTTAAAACTAGATCCCATTTCATAATTTTTATTTTTTTTATGCTTTTATGAAATGGGATCCCATTTCATAAAATCATAATTTTTTTTTTATGATTTTAAGAAACAGGATCCTGTTTCATTAAAGTATAATTTTTTTTTTTTATGAAATGGGATCCTGTTTTAGAACGAGATCCCGTTTTTGAAAATTTGAATTTTTGGTCGGGTTTTTGCTTTGTTTTTCAATTCGAGAAAAGGCTTGGGGACTCAAACCTAAGCTTTGGACCTAGTTTGACCTGCAACTTGAAGGTCATGTCAACGTCACAAGAAAATAGTGACTTTTGACATATGTTTGAAGACCTTTTTTGTAGATTTTTTTAACGAAATTAAAACCCATTATAGATGAGACCGTGTAGATTCCAAATATGTAATTTTTTTACAATTGGATTATTTTTTCTATTATTCAATTAATTTTTAATGAAACTAGTCCATAAACTTGAAATATCAAGGTTTTTTAGTATTTTAATAACTTTTTATTAAAGTAAATTCTTGAAAAATGAATCGTATGAAAGCATACTTCAGACAATTATTTTAAATTTGAAAAAAAATCAAAAAATTGATAAGTTTAGGTCATCTTATGTGTGACGTACACGATGATTTTTCAAAACAACAAATATGGACAGCAAAAAATTAACAAAAAAATATATTCAATAAAAAATTACCAAAAATATTGAAAGCGTGCTTTAGTGAGTTACACATATTTTCCCAAAAGGATTTAGAAAAATATGATTATTTAGGTCAAAATATGGATGATGTACATGTGCATAATATGGTAAAAAAAGTGACTTTTAAACAATGGTTTTTAGAAATGCCTATTGAAAATCAATTTGTATCATTTAGGTATTAAAATAAATTACATATTTGGAAACTAGACTTTGAGTACTACATTTTATGATGAATGACCTTTTTAAGATTCCATCTCTAAGTGCTTCAAATTTTAAGGTCAAATGTGATAAATTTTGAAAATTGGGGAAACAAAATCCACTTTTTGGCCAAAAAGTGGACTCAACTTCTTGCACACACCCCGTTAGATCCTAGAACCAGGAATACCCTATTTTAAAACAATATTATTCCTTCCTCCACCACATATCAATCATCCTTATCTACACCTTCTCAAACACTGGCAGCAAAAGGATCCTTAACATACTCCTCCATGATGGAATCCTTCCTATTAGTTGATGTGATGGACACATGGCACAATGTGGGTTTCCTAGAGAGTGCATCCATCACATTATTCTTCTTTTCTTTGATATATTCAATATCAAAATCATATGCTTATAGTTTGCTGACCCATTTTTACTACCTATATTTCAAATTTTGTTGGCTTGGGAAGAATTTCAGACTGTTATGGTCTGTCTTGACCACAAATCTTCTGCACACTAGATATTGCTAGAATTTCTCCAAAGCATGCATTATAGCTAGCATCTCCTTATCATATATGGGGTATCCTTTTTGATGGTCTCTCAATTTCCTACTTTTAAATTCTATGGGGTGTCCCCTTTGAGAGAGAACAACTCTAATCGCTTCACTGGAAGCATCACATTCCATAATAAAAATAAGTGAAAAATAAAGAATTGCAAGAACCAAACAAGAACTCATTACCTCTTTCAATTTCTCAAAGGTCCTTTGTGCTTCAGTTGTCCATTCAAAGGATTATGCTTTAGTCAGATTGGTGAGAGTTTCTAAAGACTGAGATAATCCCTTGACAAACCTCCAGTAATAGCTACATAGTCCAAAGAAACTTCTTAGATGATACAAGCTTGTAGGAGGTGGCTAGTCTAGAATAGCTTGGATCTTCTATTGATCAACTTGAACTCCTTTAGCACTTATGACATATCCCAAATACAATATCTATATTGACCCAGACTCATATTTGGACATCTTTGCAAAGAGAGACTGTTGCTCCAAAATTCCTAGGATAATATCCAAATGCTTCAAACGTTCTTCCCATGTTTTTTATAGATCAAAATATCATCAAAGAAAACCAACACAAACTTCCTCAAGTGCTTACTAAAAACATGATTCATGCATGATTGGAAAGTTTTTCCGAGCATTAGTGAGACCAAAGGGCATAACCAAGAACTCAAAATGACCATAGTGATACCAAAAAGTAGTCTTATGTACATCTTCTTCCCTCATGCAGATTTAGTGGTATCCAAACTTCAAATCAGTCTTTGAGAATTATACCACACCACGTAGTTCATCAATCAACTCATCTCTCTGTGGTATTTTTGACATTTCATGCCACCCTTAGATGAACCATAATTGATAACTGATTTGAGAGATCCTAGGTGGGCCATCTTGCATGATTTCTCCATCGCTCTTTCTCATTCTTCTTTTCCTTCCCTTTTTTCTTCTAAGTTTTTCGGGTGTCGGCCTTTGGCCTTACCCTTTACCCCTTACCAATCCCTCTCCTCTTGCATTTTTTCCTTTCTCCTACTAGCCTTCAAGTGTCAAACTTTTCTCTTGCATTTTACCTCTTACCTTTAGAGGTAATAGGTAAGTCTTCCCTCTGATTCCTAAAAAATTGGTTTTTCTAGCTTTCGGTCATCGATTCCTTTAGAATTGCAAAGGGACCATTATTTTGGTCTCTCTAATATTCATTCTCTCCTCGATGAGCTTCTTCAAAATGTCAAGGGGATTTCTTCTTTGGTCTCTCCGATATTATTTTCTCTTCGATGAGCTTCCTTTAGAATGTCGAAGGGACTTCTTCAGTCTCTTTGATATTCCTATGTTTCCTCGATGAGATGTCAACCTTGTTCTTCTGTACCACCCATCATGCATGATTTTCTATGTTGAAGGGACCATTCCTTTGGTCCCACTGATTTTTGCTTGTCTCTTCGATAACTGCTTTTCAAAAAATGACTATCATGTTTTGAGTTTCAGGGGTAAGTATTTCCCCTTACCTCTGAAGGATTCCCTCTTACCCTGATGTCCTTTCTTCTTCGTGCTCTACTCCTCCTTTCTTCTAAGCATGCGATAAACTATAGGCCCAACTCCTGATCTCCGATCGCTCGATCACCGATGTTCGACAAATGAATTTTCAAGGCTCCATACCATTTAATTCAAATTCTTGGAAAGGTTATTTTTTTGGGCTTGACGCCCTGACCTTCCTGTGGATTAGACGTGTTTCTGGGTGATGAAATTAATGCTCAACCACTTTCCAATGTCTAGATCCAATTTTTCGGGTTTCAAGGATGAATTTAATGTATTATTTTGACTTCTCCAAGTGGATTTGTGGCAACCATACTCATTCATTACTGCTACTTCATTATTTTTGACAAATCCATCACCCATATCCCTAATTTCATGGGGGATTTTTGACAAATTTTTAAGAAAATATTTATGGTAGGGTGGATGGCATGCTGGTTTTGTTCTCTCCTGTCTCTCTTGGCGTGATTTTCATGAGAAGATATTTCATAAGTAGATATTTATTTAACTGCTAACTCTAGTTGGGTTAGGGTTTAAGTGTATTCATCTAAGTTATTCTTGATCTATTAAAGCAACACTTGTATATTTTTTAAGGGTTCTTCCTCTAGCTTCTCTAGGGTTTTTCTATTGTAGACACTATAATTTTTGCATTCTACCGTTGTAAGGATTGCTTCTAAGATTTTATGTTAATAAAGTTAAGCTATTATCATTATTATCTCTTGCATGTTTGAGTAAAATCCTTTTACCTTCATGTTTGAGAATGTGTTTAATTTATTTATTGATGTATTAGGTTGTTTAGAAGTAGGAAGAAACACATTTCTATCATGGTGCATTACCTTCCTTTCATTTCATCTTCTCCTTCTATCCATTTTCCTCTATGATTTTTTAGATTAGGGTAGTAATAGATTTCATGTGCTAGGTTAGAACAACACATTTGCACTTACAGTAGAAGAGGAAGTTTTCCTTCTCCAGAGATTTAACCTCATTCACGCAAGGACCCACTCCTTGAGGTTGTTTCCATGGTGTCATTAGAACACTGAACTCTTGTTCAGTAGGGTGCAATTTTATGTGACAATAGTTTCTGGCACGCTCGGTTGGACTACTTCTCTCCATTGAAGAATTTGTTGTATTCTTCAATGCATCTTACCTTCTGAGGTATATCTTCATACACCATGGCGACTCCATTCAAAATTAGCTAGTTCAAGCAGCCTAGATTCATTTCAAACCATTAAGGAAGTGGTGCATTCTTGAACATTTCTGCCTTTGGAGGCATTCTTCAAGCACTTGGCAACTCTACAACTCAATTTGAGTGACTCTTTGGTATGTACCCAAAATATTTGGTTGTGAAATCCTTTGCTCTTATTTGTAATTTTTGAGGTGTTTCCTATGCATAAAAATGTCATATTTTAATGGAAACCACATGTACACTACACCATTTCATGATAATGCTAGCTTTGCACTTCCCAATCAACCATATCAGGCTAGTCATGCCTCCTATTTCATTCCATAAAACCTTGCTATTGTGGGTTCTCAACCTTCTCAAAATGCATACCACCCACCCCACCCTACTCAATCTTCTTGGACGCCTACATATCCCTATCAACAACCCCAAGATACTCACCATTTTCAAAATCAACCTTGTTTCTCTCCTACTCAACCCTAAAATTTTGATAATTTAAGTGCAAGTTAAATCACAAGCATTTTTCTTGATTTCAATAAACAAATCGATGAGCTTTGGAGACAACAAGGGCTTGACCTACAATAGGAGGAGTGGTAAAATCAAGCCTATCAGGGGCAGCAGTGTTGTTTTCCACAACATGATGAGTTTTTCCATCAAGCTCATTATTCACAACAACAAAATATTGAGGCTAAGTGGAGGTATGAGCACTAGTTGGGGGCACAAAGAAGGCAACAAAAATAGGAATATACAACAAATGATGTTGCTGCTAGGGAAGAGAAAATCTGTCTTGCCCTTGCTCTACCACAAATGCCTGAGACTCAGGCAACCCCTTGTGTGCCTAGTTTCAAGCAAGAATCTCCACCATTTCCAAAACATCTTGCTAAGGAGGAGGTAAGAAAGCATAAATTTGTAAGTTTCAGGAGCCCTAACAAGCCTCTTGAAACTTCTATTAGCCCTCCTTTTGTTTCAGAACAAACTATTGTGGAAGAGGTTTGCAAGCACAAAAAATTTAGTTTCAAGAATCCCAATCAACCCCTTGAAATTCCCATTCAACATCTTGTGCCATCAAGAAAATCTCCTATGTTGGAGATCCTAAGTTTTACAACCCTCCATTCCTCACAAGAAACTATCTTTGAGGAGGCTCAAAATTTTACTCCTATTGAGCAACCCCTTCTAGGGCTTCAACAAGAGTTTCAATGCCCTTTTGGCCATTTCACTTCCTCTTTCCTTATTTCACTCTTTAAAGGTGGACCTATGGTATGGGATCCTAATTGGTCAAAAGAACAAAGGAAGGAGCAATTTCGACTAGGAGTGAAGAGGTTGCTATTGTGGAGCCTTCATGTGCTCTTGAAAATGAGTGTCTTGGTCTACTGTAATAAAAAAATTAAGATGAAACAGTGTTGTAGCAACAAGGCATTAAAAAGGTAGAAAAAATGATATAGTAGAGGAATCGGTCCTCTCATTTGATGCCCTTCCTTGTTTTGTTGAATATGGGGAGGATATATCAGTTATACCTACATCAATTAAGCCTCTGATTAGCTTGGTTTGGGCTTGATGGTTGATGATAACTCCATAGTTTTGGAGCAGCAACAACAAATGTGTTTAACCCCTGTTATAGTGGATGAAGATCCACGATCTATTGAGGTCCGCAGTTCTGAGGTGGAGGATCTCTTTTGGGATGATTTAGAAGCTTTTTGCTCAAGCTTGGATGCTGATCTTTCACCCCCAAAAGAGAAGCTTTGTGGGCAGCAATATAAGGTTAAGGATTCATAAGAGGATGTGGCAACCATTACATGCCACGAGTATGATCTTGTTGTAGCTAGTTGCCAAGAAAGAATGAAAACAAAGAGAAAATTTAAAGAATTTAGTTCTTCACTTGAAGTGTCTCAAAAATCTAAGGTTTGTGTTGATGAAGTGTGCATCAATGTAAATGAATTTATAGATATTGAGCAACCACACATTTGTGTGGAGAGTGATGCTCCCGTTTCTCAATTTGTTTGTATGCCTGAGTTTCAAAGTTTCTCTTTGGAGGTGCATGAAGAAGCGATTCCTTGTGTAGATCAAAATTTAGTTTTGGCATATTGTACATCACCATACGGGATGGAAACATTCTCCTTTTTTTTTGGCTCATGCATTGAGGTGGTCGGCAATAGTGATATTGTCTTATCCTTTTATGAGGTGATTTCTCTTCCCTCTACAGAAGGTTTGCTCTTGGGTACTGGCCTATCTTCAAAAAAGTTCACCCCTACTATTGTATGTTTAGCTGAGACACCAATGTTATATGAATCTAACACTTTCATCATATGGTTCCCTTGCAATAGAAAAATTTATAGTGAAGTGATCCTTCAACTTGCAAGCGTTTAGTGCAGTTACATGCATATTGGCAGTAGTTTTCAGTTGTTGCAGCTAGGTGAGGTCTACAACTATGGTTTAAGGGAGATCAACTCCTTCAAAAGGTTCATATTTAATAGAGGAAAGCTTAAATTCTTTGATTTCTATTATTTTGTGTATATATTGTACATATTTTCTTTCCATGAAGTGTGCTTGCACACCCTGCATTCTCCTTAAGGGAATGTATGCTTTTAGCTTTAATTATTTTCTCCAAGTGCAATTGCACATGTTTTGTTTTCCTTTGAGGAGACCCAATTTTTTAAATCTCCTTCATGACTCTGTGTCCAATGGACTGATAAGGCCTTCAGATTCCATGATTAGTAGGCAATCATCCCACAGAATTCACCAAATGTTGACATTTCATTCCCCCCTTAGACAACCCATCATTGATAATTGATATGAGAGATCTTACGCAGGCCATCTTGCATGATTTCTCCTCGAGGTTTCCTAAATTTTGTTGTCCCACATTTTTTAGGTTTTTAGGCTTTTGCTTACTTGCTTACCTTGCATGATTTCTCCATCACTCTTTCTCCTTCTTCTCTTCCTTCCCTTTTTTCTTCTAAGTGTTTCAGATGTCGACCTTCGGCCTTCGGCGTTTACCCCTTACCAATCCCTCTCCTCTTCCAGTTTTTCCTTTCTCCTACTAGTCTTTGGGTGTCGGCCTTTTCTCTTGCATCTTACCTCTTCTCTTCGGAGGTAAGAGTTAAGTGTTCCCTCCGATTTTTGAAAATTTGGCTTTTTTGGCTTTCAGTCATTGATTCCTTCAGAATGTTGAAGGGACCATTATTTTGGTCTCTCCAATATTCATTCTCTCCTCAACGAGCTTCTTCAAAGTGTCAAAGGGACTTCATCTTTGATCTCTCTAATATTCTTTTGTCTCTTTGATGAGGTTCCTTTGGAATGTCAAAGGGACTTCTTCTTTGGTCTCTTCAATATTCCTATGTCTCCTTAATGAGATGTCAACCTTGTTCTTCTGCACCACCTATTGTTTAGACTTTGCTATGTTGAAGGGACCATTCCTTTGGTCCCACCGATTTTCTCTTGTCTCTTTGATAACTTATTTTCAAATAATGACTAAGTGTCATGTTTTGAGTTTCAGGGGTAAGTCTTTCCCCTTACCTTTGATTTTCAGAGGTAAGGATTCCCTCTTACCTCGATGTCCTTTCTTCTTTGCGCTATGCTCCTTCTTTCTTCTAACTGTGCACCAAGTTGTAGGACCAACTCCCAACCTATGACCAGTTGATCATCAATGTCTGAAAAATGCATTTTTCAGGGCTCCAGACCATTTAATTCAAATGCTTGCAAAGGTGTTTTTTTGGTCCCAACGCCTTGACCTTCCTACGGATTATATGTGTTTCTGGGTGACAACATTAATTCTCAACCAATTTCTAGTATGTGGATCTGATTTTTAAGGTTTCAAGGATGAATTTAATGTATTCTTTTAACTTCTCCAAGTGGATTTGTGGCAGCCATACTCATTCATTGCTGCTACTTGATTATTTCTAAAAAATCCCTTACCCATATCCCTAATTTTGTGGGGGATTTTGGATGAATTTTCAAGCAAATATTTATGGTAGGGTGGATGGCGTGTTGGTTTTGTTCTCTCCTAGCTCTCTTGGCATGGTTTTCATGAGAAGATCTTTCTTTAACTACTAACTCTATCTGGGTTAGGATTTGAGTGTATTCATCTAAGTTATACTTGATCTATAAAAGAAACACTTGTATATTTTTTAAGGGTTGTTCCTCTAGCTTCTCTAGGGTTTTTTGATTGCAGACACTGTAATTTTTGCATTCTGCCATTGTAAGGATTGCTTCTAAGCTTTTATGTTAATAAACTTTAGCTATTATCATTGTTATCTCTTACATGTTTGAGTAAAATCTTTTTACCTTCATGTCTAAGTATGTGTTTAGCTAATTTATTGATGTATTAGGCTATTTAGAAGTAAGAAGAAATATGTTTCTATTTTTGTGCATCACCTTCCTTTCATTTCATGTTCTCCTTCTATCCATTTTCCTTTGTGATTTGTTAGATTAGGGTAGTAATAAAGTTCATGTGCTGGGTTAGACCAAGACATTTTCACTTAGATTAGAAGAGGAAGTCGACCTTCTCTGGAGACTCAACCTCATTCGCACAAGGTCCCACACCTTGAGGTTGTTCCATTATGTCATTAGAACATTGGACTCTTGTTCAGTAGGGTGAAGTTTTATGTGACAACAGGTATGGGGTACAAGTTCTTAATGGTCTTCTTGTTCAATTCTTAGTAGTCTATGCACATCCACAAACTGTCATCTTTCTTCTTTACCAACACAACAAAAGATGCAAACGTGCTAGAGCTTGGTCTAATGTAGCCCATATCCAAAATATCCTTTATTACTTTCTCTACGTCCTTATACATTTGGGGATGGAGATAAGGAGTGGTCATAATCGACTTTGATCTTGGTTCAAGCTCTATAATATGATGGAAACCTCTATCTAGTGGAAGTTAGGGAGGCATGTCACTAAAAACCAAACTATGATTATCCAACATCTACTATATATCACTGTGAACTCGACCATTCTTACCTTCGGAAGAGTCCTTTAAAATCACCAAACTAGAAAACTAGGCAACTAGGTTCTTCTAGAAGATCCTTTCCATCCTCCTAGCTGATCTAATACTTCTAGACCTCCATTAGCCATTCCCTTTAGAACCACATCCTTCCCATTAGCTCTGAAATTTCAAGCTCCATTGTTTGGTAGTTTGTGATGTACTCACCCAATGAATGTAACCATTGTACACCCAAAATCGCATCAATTTCACCCAAACCAATAACATAGAAATCATTGAAAACCTTATGATCTCCAAATATTATGTCCAACTTCCAGGCTTTCTCCTTGTAGGGTAAGTTATACCCATTCGCCACGGTGATAGTGAAACCTTCAAAATTCTTCACATCTAGCCTTCTTCTCATCACAAGTCCTTCATCAATGAAGTTGTGAGTAACTCCTCCATCAATCAGGATAGTCACTCTTTTTCCAGTAAGGACTCCCTAGACCTTGAAATAATGGTGTCTATGTGCATTGGATAGAGAGGATAGAATACCACCATTTTCCTTCTCTATATCTTCCTCCTCTAGAGGGATGTCTTTCAAATCATGAAAATATTCGGACCCATCTAATTCTAATTCTTTTTCAGACATTGTTGAGAATGCGTGTCTCAAATTCATTGTTAAAACCCTAGCTCAGTTGCCATCAAACTCAGACTTCCAAGGTTTTGCATTTGGCCTTTACCATAGTACTGCATGATGTAACTAAGAGGGGTGTGGGATGATGGTGTTACTTGCCATTCTGTGGTGGTCTTCATCAGCCCGTGCAAGTGTGCGGGTCCATACTGCCACCCTGTAGCAGTCTATAAAATGGTTGGTGGGTATGCAAGACATCCCACCACCCCACGACGGTCTGAGAGATGGCTTGTGGTGGTGTAGTATAGATCCCATTGTCTCACGATGGTTAGTGGAGATGATTGTGGTGGAGCGATATGTTCAGAGTTTGTATTGGCGATAAAGAAAACATCGACGAGACATGTCAATGTCCAAGAGAGTCTCTTGGTAGCCTCTTCAACATTCCAGTGAATGATAGGAAGGAAGTTATACGGAAACAATGCAGTATCAATGGGAAGTTGAGCCTCGTCTCTTTGATATCCCGATGTAAGGCTAGGTCTCTTTATCAGATGGAATGTTGGACTTCGTTGGGACGTAGATGGTGTTCTCTTCCAAATTATGATAAGATGGAACCAAACTATGTGGAGGATAATGTCAATTATATGATGGTGACATACATGACATGTAGCCAGTGGGGACCACCCGGTCGAGGTTGCAGGATTCATTGGTGAGATCTCCTTGTGTCAGTGGGAGGTGCTACATGATCCCTTCGACATCCCGAATAGGGTGGAATGAATATGCATATCAGGGTGACAATGAGGATTCAGAGAGACATGGTTTCTTGTCTCTTCGACATTCCGATAATTGTATTAAATGTCGATAACTGTTCGCTTTAGTATGAAATCTGAAACGAAAATGCTTGAGAAGTCTGTAATGTAATGCCATAGTGCATTGTAACAGTGTGAGGATGATTTGAGATGATTGAAGTATTGATTAGAGTGAATGTAATGTAATGCTGTCGAATTTATTCTGAGAATTAACACCTGAAAGAGCACAGCTCTGTAACTTGTATGTAATATTCATTTTATTGTAATACAAGTGATCTCTGCTTTGGTGTGTGGGTTTTTTTCTGAGAGGGTTTTCCCACGTAAAATTTGGTATTCGTTCTTTGTTGTCTATTCTATTATTTATGTATGTGCATCTTTATGTTCTATAATTGAAAGTTTTGAAAAAAATTGTATCTCTCTCTTGAAGATTAGC